>CAWUFW010005242.1:857500-1374579 GCA_963921515.1 Calotriton arnoldi
CGAGAACCCACCAATCCCAGCGTGACGTTACACCAACCAGCCTATCCCAGCGCGGCACACTTTGACGTCACCATTCCCTCTCCACAGCGGTTCACCCTCCTTTACAATTTCAGCTCGTACATTCGTTCTCACATTCCCACAACCAAGTAACTGATTACAAAAAGCTACTAAACCAAGTAACTACCTATCAGGCAGCCACAGCAACTTACAGTTACATAAAACCACGTAATCGTCTGCCGTCTAAAGATCGATAGTATACTCTCACCCAAGAACATTCACACTCCGTGTCCCACGACCTGCGTCAGTCCCTTGAATCGCTGTGGTCCACCCCTGGCCTGAGGTTTTCTACACGCGGCTCTATAGAACCCACTCACACAAAGATCCCTACCCCAAGTGAGCCGTCGATAGCGCTCCACGACACCCACATTAATGATCAGACGATTACAGCTACAAAACTATCCCGGGATCTTGAGTCCGTTTACCAAAACCTCCTGATCCGCACGTGTTCGGACCAGTAAACCAATAACCTCGCTTTCACTCGACTATCATTCCAACTCCGCAAGACATCACACAATTAATTCACCGCAATCTAACACACACACACACTATTCATACTCACGCCACCGCTGTTTCCGCCGCACCATCAGCTTCCGCCGACCTCTGTCAACGCCCGCCGTCCTCTGCTTTCAATCATGGGTTCTCTTTTGGGCTCTGTAAGTCTAATTCTATTCTAAATTTTCTAAAATCTCCCCTCACTTCTAGAGGCAACCATCCTCGTTCGCTACCAATTGATAAGGCCGAATTTTGCACCCTAATTTCACTTGCGTATCTCCGGCCGATGAACTTTTATTGCCTGCTAAAAAATGTGGAGGGAAGAATACACTTTACCAATTATACAATTTCCCTCCCATCCGTGTCCAATAACAACGAACTCCGAATTTAGCTTTTGTAGATTTATTACAAAGCCAGAAACAACAAATTATAGACACACCTCAAAATCAAGGTATAGAGATACGTGAAAACTAATATGGAGCCCAATCTACGAATATAGTTCATACAACAAAATAGGCATAAAATGATGAATTCCAATATGAGAACACAGCAGAGTATAGATGCTGCATCCAAATCTCTTTTCATTTGTATTTGAATTTAGAATAATCTGTCCCTACTCTGCATATAAAGTGGCATCCCTTTTCTTCCCTTCCTAGCAAATTCCCCAAAGGTGTCAGCACGTGTTGACTTCCAAGAAGTACACTCACGTCAAATGGGTCAGGTAGCTTAGAGCTACAGAGCTCGTTCTAAGATGCTCTCCTCTCTTAGTCAAAAACAGAAGAAGTCCTCCAGATCTGTCCCTGTACCTAATTCAAAAAGGCAAAGTTACACCCCTGACGAGTCACATGGTACATTGTTCAGTGAACACCTTCCTCAGTAACCTTCCAAAAACTCAATTAAATTTACACGACTGTCCGCCGACCTTGGCTCCCAAGTTCTCCAGGCACAGA
Organism: Calotriton arnoldi; assembly: GCA_963921515.1. NCBI lineage: Eukaryota > Metazoa > Chordata > Amphibia > Caudata > Salamandridae > Calotriton > Calotriton arnoldi. The sequence continues at coordinate 859,003 of CAWUFW010005242.1, forward strand.
AGGTGTCTTCCCTTTCTCTTGTCCGAGCACTTCAAAGACATTCCTTTCCTCCCATGTATCTTCTTAAATCTGAATGAACGAGGTCAAATTCCTGCACCTGCAGTAGGGGTGAAACGAAAACATTCTACACACATAAATTTTAATTAGCTCCTGACCTTAAGAGCAAACGAGGAGAAATGAAACCTTGAAGGAACGAAAGTCAGGCCTACGATTCTGGCTAACTTAAAACACTCTTTAATATGCATTCCCTACACAGGCCTTTATATGAATCTTATAACAGTGAATACATCTGGTTACTTTTAATCAACATATACGTGTACAATTACATGATTTCTCTAAATACACACGAAATATTAATCAGTTCTGTAAAGCACGTCATGATTTTTCTTCACAGATTTTCAAACGATGATATATAAACTTCATTTTAATATGCACGAAGTTCAACAACACATTGAATATATATGAGTGCAATTCGTTCATGAGTATAATGCACCCCTTACAAATTTTAAAGCGCCGTGCGCTCTATCAATTGAGATCACTGTAGCGGTTGAAAGTCAAACTTTTAACCTAGTATGTGTCTATGCACCCACAGCGACTCTAGATGCTTTTCTCCGCGACCTGTTTAAGTAACTTACACAGGTACTGACGCTCATAGGTGGAGACTTCAATGAAGTCCTTATCGATGATATTGATGCTATGGGTCCCCTCACTGTATCCTGACGTATCGGGGCCCATCATCTCTCAGACTAGGCAATCACTCTGGGTCTCTGTGATGATCGGAGGATATGGACCCCCGACAATATCAATTCACATATACCTCCATGGCACACCATACTCATTCTTCCATAGACCTTGTTTTCAATCCAGCCCTAGATTGTCACGCCGTATCACATGCCCAGATCCTATCCTGGTATATTGGACCATGCTCCCCTTTTCATTCACCTCAGCTCCCCCAGAGATGGCCCGCGTCCTATGTGGCGCCTTAACACGCGGTATCTTCAAGACAAGCCTTATGTTCAGGACCTTGGAGCCGAGTTACAAGCTTATTTACAATGCAATGAAGGGTTTGGCGACTCTGTTGGCACCCTTTGGGCCACCAGCAAAGCAATCATTAGGGGATTTGACAAAGCACAAATCCACATGCAAGAACAAGCTCATTCCCTCCATATCACTCAACTAGAGGCCTGTGCCCTCCGGTTGGAGGAATGGCTTGCGGTGGACTCTTGCGGCTGTTTTCCCGGCAATTGAGCCTCTGGCATGACAAGCTCTGTCTCCAATCTCTTGAGGCTGCCAAGTACCTCTGGTGCGCCACAATGGGGGGACAAGAACAGGAAGCTGCTATATTGGCTAGCCTTTTGTCCGCAGGCAAACAAGATTGTGCTCAAAATCACCTTTGTCTCTGGTAATACGTACTGTACTCTCCCGGAGATCGCACAAACATTCGCCCAATACTGTAAGCATCTATATGCGGTGTCCCCTCTGGCGAACCCTGTTTCTCAATGATGTGCCTCTCCCTTTCCTGGCACGTGCTGAGGCTAAGATACTGGACGAGCCCTTCACTGCTGAAGAGGTTGGGGTGGCTTCCTCTGCGGTGGCCTCAGGAAAGAATCCCGGTCCTGACAGATTCTCCGCAGAGTACTACACAACATTCCGGGACATTCTGACTCCCCAACTCCTCGCTCTTTAAAATGAGGTAGCGCAGAACGGCACCTTTCCTTCAGAGATAGACGCCATCACAACCGTGGTACACCCAAAGACACAGCCCCCCTCGACCGCTGGTGCCGATTGTCATCCAATATCCCTCATCAACAGTGAGGTCAAGATCTTTGCCTCACTTCTGGCCACCCGTCTTAAGCAGGTCCTACATGTCCTCATACACCCAGATCAATGCAGCTTTATGCCTGCCTGGAGTACGAGGCATTGCCTTCGGTGCCTCCATGTGTCCCTGGCCCAATGTCATCTCCTTCTATCCAGTCTGGCCTTGCTACTAATCAATTTTGAAAAGGCTTTTGATACTGTGAACTGAAGACATTTGAGACACATGCAGAACAGGGCTGGGATCGGACCCCACTTCTTTGGACTCGTCCGGGCATTGTACTCTAACCCCACAGCATGGGTTTAGATTAACGGTGTACTTTCCAACACCTTTTCTGTAGGAAGGGGGACTAGACAGGGATGCCCCTGTATCATCTCCTCTTCGTGCTGGCAATTGAACCATTGGCGTGCCTCCTTCGTGGTGATGCTCAGATACGCGGATGGACGTGCAGTAGGAACATGAGGTTCTCATAGCCCTTTATGCGGACGACATCCTTCTCTACCTTGCAGCCACGATAAGCGGACCTCTCTGCCACTTACTCCTTCAGTGTTTCGGAGAGGCCTCTGGCCGAATCCCTCTAAATCAGTGCTAGTGCCTCTGGCTCCAACCGGAGATTGTTTTGATTGGCAAGATAATATCCCTATACGCCATCTTAGTTTTAAATACCTGGGGATCTGGGTGGTGCTCCACCTCGAGTTTCCTGGTCCCTCAACCTCGGGACTTTGACGCAGAAGGCTAAAGAAGAGCTTGCCAAATGGTAATCTCTTCCGTTGAATGTGATGGGCCATATAGCCTTATACAAGATGATGATTCTGCTGAGATTTCTTTATATCTTTCAGAATCTCCTGATAGTTATACCGTGGACCTGGTTCCATGCTCTTGATAGGGTTGCGACCTCCTTTTTATGGCACAGATCCAGGCCCGCCTCACCCTTGCCCATTGCCAACATGCCCCTTACGATGGAGGCTTAGGAATGGCCAATGTATACCTTTATTACCTTGCCTCCAAACTTCTGGTGATACACAACTGGTTTATCGAGGGTGGTTGGACCCTGCTTGCAGACTGGAACTATCGCTTTTGGGGTTCCCTCGAATTGTGGCTCTGCTTTACGGATCCCCGATCCCCCTGCCACTCCACCGGTGACCACAGTGTTCTTCCTCACCTGGAGGGCTGCACTCTGCCATACTCATTGGGATACCACACTTACGCAGCAAACGCCCCTCTGGCACAGCACCTGGCTGTGAGAGGTGGCGGCAGTACAAGGTTTTGGGAAATGAGACCTCATCTGCATCTCGCAGCTGGGTGACGTGTGGTCAGGGTCACGCATGTGGTCCTTTCAAGAGCTCCAGAATAACTATGCACTCACCTCCACCCAATTCTACAAATATCTCCAATTGCGACACGCACTCCTCACTCAGGTATCTCAGACCGACCCACTCCCAGAGTTTAGTCCGTGAAAGACCAAGCTTCTCATGGGTACACTGGCAATGGTGCGGTCACCAAAATCTACCGTACATTGATAATCAATGCCCTGGTACCCTGGATTACCTTAGGGGCCGTTGGGAAGGCTGGCTGGGTCACCTTGAGGATGACAATTGGCAGGACAAAATGATGGTACCTAAGACCATCACATCTTCTCCAGGCTGCGCCTGATTCAGACATACTATCTATATTGTGCCTACCTTACCCTGGCTAGGTTGCGCCGAGCAGGTCCCCATTCTGAACCCCTCTGCCCCGCTGCGGGGGTGCTCCTGATTAATTTTACCACATGGGTTGGTCGTGCTCCAGGAATCAGGAGTTTTGGACCTCAGTGATGGGGGAATTGACTGGCTTGGGAAGTCACTATTTCATCCTTGGTGCTCCTGCTGGGGGTATTCGAGGGCAGATCAAACATTCTTGGGTACAGCCCTCACAGGAGTCAAGCGGGACATTGCTACTTGCTGGAAGAACACTGCCCCTCCCACCCTCTTGCAACGGAGGCGGGGGTGAACTGGAGCACACACTAAGATCGACCTGTCGATGAGGCCAGGGGATGCCCCCTGAAGCATGGCCATGTATGGGGGAAGTGGCAGGGACAATTTGCCTAGGGCCCCACCTTTTGAGACATGTCTTGATGTGTTGCCCCGATCCATGATATTATACCACCCTTATGGCCTGTACTATGGTTAGCTGCTGTAACACTTTCTACCATAAAAATAGTGTGCCATGTTGTACCTCTTGTACAAAAATTCAATAAAATCAGTTTATCAAAAAAAAAGATACTGAATTGAGGGAACTAACATCTAAGGATTTAATGTCATTGGAATTGTGTGAGACAATACCCATTGTAACTATCCATATTCCGAGAAGGGACAGAAGGTTAACAAGAATGTATCTTTTCATTAAGGCTAGAAAACCGACAGGAGCAAACATGCCCAGAACAATCACTTTCTCTGTGGAGGCAGACAGAGTAGAGAGGGAGACCCTGAGGTTCATTAAAAGCTGGCTCCAAATGCCTGCAGTCGATTTAGATAGTAAAAGCATCACTGTCCTTCGGGACCCCTGTGAGGAAAGTGGTTTTTAAATGGTGTAGCTGTGCGGCCTCACCGTGTAATAAGGGTACAAATCTGTATTGGGTCCAGTTAGGTTTGTTTGAAAAACCTTAGCTCAACCCTGTTTAAATGTGGATCTAAGCAGTCAGGCTTTATCAAAGGGACAATTGTAAAGCTTTAGGAAGTACCAAAACAGTTGAATAGGAGGAAAATGCAACACAATAAATATCCGAACACCAATGTATAAAAATAAGTTATATTTTGAAAATTAAATAGACTTCTCAATTACAAAAATCCACAAGAAGGTTCAGGAGATATACATTTTTAAAGAAACAATAAATCACAGATTTTCACTTAGCGCAATAAATCATTGTAATCTACTGACATTCGCAATGGAGGGTTAGCTATGACATTTAAATCCAAAACACCTATAAGGGCACTCTTGTTGTGACCAAATCCAGCAGGGAACCAGCTAATGGAACCAATAAGCTCGAGTAAAACAGATACCTTACAGTCAAAGCAGTCTCGAGTCCAGTTTCAGGTGCTATGGATTCTGAGTCAGTGATGGGGGTCTTCTGGTGCTACCCCTTAGTCCACAAACTCTATGGGTAACTTTGGCCACAGGGGTTGATGTCCCTCGAAGTACAGGAGAAGTCCAGCCAAAAAACAGTTGTCAGTGGTCTACTGGTGTCCAGTTACAATAAAACCAGCTCATGCCTTTAACTGCTGGTAATATTCTTCTTGGGTCACCAAAGTGCACTCTAACCACTCTCCCAGTCCAGCAGACTCGGATGCAACTTTTGAGGGTCTGGACACAGTCTCCGAGGCTGCACTTCGGAGGGGGGTCAGTGGTGATCAGGCATTCTTGGCCACCACCTCACCAAGGCTTTAGCTTTTCTGGCCCTTGTGACAGTGTACACGAGTCAGAGTGAGAAAGACGCCCAGGGGGCACTGATGGTACGCGCACTAGTGTTTTGGTTGTGCGTTACCCGGAGGTTCTTGAACTTTCTTCTGCTGATTTGCCGAATTCAGGGCGGAGGTCATGATTGGACCGTAACAGAGGACTGGTGGTTTCGTGGAGAGGTGTGCCGGGTCGAGAGAAGTTGGAGGACGCTGGAGGACAGACAGAGGCGGCAACAGATGCAATATTGGAAGTTGGAGTTCTGACAGAGTGGGAGCAAAGACGGGAGAATGGAGGATCGGATGGCCGAGCGACTACCGCATCCATTGGTCATAACCAAGAGCACCTGAGGGACGGCGTGCTGGACGAGACAAGCTGTGACTCCAGTTTGGAGTCACAGCCTCAGGCAAGTGTGCTCAGCAAGCGTGTGCCTGCTGGGCGTGTGGCTTGAGCTGTGGGGTAGCTGTGTCCCTATGAGAAAGTGTACTCTCCTGGTGGCTGTATGGGGTTTAGATGTCAAGAGCTTGTTGGGTTCTAAATCCTCACGGCTTGTATTATTCTCTTCCATCGAACGGAACAACTTTTATAAGATTTTCTTTGTTGAGTGCATGAAGTGGTGTTATTAAGTGGTTTCCGTGACACTGTTATGAAGTGGGGTTTCTATAAATCACGAATTGACCATTAAGGGCACAGAGGTGTTGTTGGTGAAGGATCTATAGATCAGAAGGACTATTAATGGCCTTGTATTTATGTTTGCAAAAACAACAATTGATGGACAGAATGCAGAACAATGTCGTACATTCACCCCAGTACAGAGATCTGGGCCTAAATCCATCGTTTTTTTGCTCACCATGCCAGTCCAGTGTGGACCCAGCCATATGCAAATCAGTCTTGACCCTGCGCCCAATGGGTCCTTGTATTTATGTTTGCCTGAGGGTGCTGAAGAAAATAAGGTTAGCGGGGTGTAAGGTGATGGAATTACAGACCCTCATCAATGGAAGGAGTGGCTTTTCCATCTTCCTTATTTGACCAATGATAGATTGTGTTGCAATATTGAGACATAAACTAGAGTGACAAAGCAAACTTAGTGGGTCTCAAATCTCTTGTCGTCCTGTCACAGTCAGAAGTGGGATAGGGATCCCTGACAGGACAAGACACTGACCCAACCAGTGACTATGGATGATATGATTAAACAACTGGCCCAGGGCCAGCGGCATTTACAGTTGGTGGTTAAGGGACAAACAACCACGGCACAGAAAGATCGGGAGAATCTGCATCACGCCCTTCAGTTGAGGCAGGGGTCCTAGCTAATAACCAAATAGTGCAAGACACAGCCATTCAGAGGTTAACGGATACCATAGCTAATACAAGGGTTCATCCCAATGGGCCTAGTTCAGTCCTACAGAAGTTCCAACCAGGGGAAGATACAGATTGTTTCTTCACCAATTTTGAAACAGTGGCTAGCACTGCATCTTGGCCACCAGAATGATGGGGGCAGTACATTGCCGCACTTTTGTCAGGAGAATTAAAGATGGCTTATCAGGCTGAGGATCCGGCTGATATAACTGATTACCCTGACATTAAGACAATCATTATGGAGCACTTAGGCTATGACAGTGAATATTACCGGTCACATTTTGCAAAGAAAAGTGGAATTCCCATGATAATCCGAGAGCTTTATTCTATCGTGTACAAGGCTTCGGTAATCATTGGCTACAACCTACCTTGCCAACTATGGAAAAGGTCCTAGACAAAGTGCTTCTAGAGCAATATTTAGATGCTCTTCCAAACTCTACTATGGCTTGGATTAAACAACATCTGAACGTTACTGTTATCACAGCTATTGATTTAGCATGTGCTTATCATAGGAGTCACGCAAACCTGACCCTCTGAGGTATGGACATTCCAACCTAGGATGCCTACTCCTGTTGCTCAGCGTTGGAGGTTCTCCTCACCAATGACTGCTCCCAGATCCCCTACAGAGGTCAGACAACCATCTTGTTTTCCCAGTAGAGACACAGGATACGGACCCCAGTGCCATAACTGTGGGGAGTGGGGACATATTGTAAGAAATTGCCTCCAAAAGACTCCCATATCTGAACCAATGGAAGTAGGATACTCCCAGGGTCAGGTATTATGGACGGGAGCTGGTTCCGAGAAATGTCACAAGTGGATACAATTCAATCAGGCCACCACAAAAATCTTGATTGATTCTTGTTTTCATCACTCTGTGATACGTTCTGACAGAGTAAAGACAGGACAGTGGTTGTCTGGTGAAAATGTTGTTATTACCTGTGCACAGTAAATCCTATCCACTGGCTGTGGTGGAGCTTGACTGGGATGGACACAAGGAAAGTATACGGTGGGGGGGATGCCTTAGTTAGTGGAAGAAATGATCTTGGGCACCGACTATGTTGGATTCCCTCTTCTCTTGTCTGAGGCTGTCAAAGAGAGAGACAGGAAGTATTGTGGTTGGAGGAGGCGCCTTTTGCGAATGAGGACTTAACGGCTGGTAGGTATAAAACCAAATTACCTCACTGTGAGAGACGGTTACATAACAGATGGGTTGTTCTTAATGGTGGAGCTAATGTTCCTTCTATTTCTGCTTCCTCTACTACAGATGGGAAACGGCCTGTGCCCCGCAGTTTTAGGGTCGCCCAAAAAGAGGATCCCAATTTTAAGGCATGCATGGGCTCAAGCTACTGAGGATAGGCAGGTAGGACCCTATTTTTTTATTTCCAAGGGCTTGTTGTATCAAAAGATAAAGAAAACAAATGAAACAGCCTTCCAGTTGTTGGTACCTTTACCCTTTAGGGAACTGCCTAACATTTGGCTCATGGACAGGCTGGGAGGGGACATTATGGAAGGGATAACACTGAGGAGTACCTGTTGAGGCTCTTTTATTGGCCTGGGGTTTTTTCTGATGTCAGGCGGTTTTGTGCCGCATGTGAAAGGTGACAACAAGTAAACCCACCTCAAATACCAAAAGCACCCTTACAGCCTTTAACTCTTATTGAGGTTCCCTTTTCCAGAGTTGGTATGGATTTGGTAGGACCATTGGTTACATCAACAAGAGGGTATCAATATATTTTGGTGTTGGTTGACTATGCAACCAGATATCCTGAAGCCATACCTTTAACTAGCATGGCAACGAATGTGGTGGCCCAAGCAATGATTGTTTTTTTTTTTTGTAGGATTGGTTTTCCCAAAGAGCTTTTGACGGATCGGGGAACCCCTTTTATGTCACGTCTGATGGCACGGATATGTAAAGTATTGGGGGTCCCTTCCTGTACAAAAATAATCATCCCCGCAACGCAGGCACCCTTGCACCATGGTGCAAAGGTGCCTGCGTTGGCGCACGGCAGCCCATTGTGCGCCGGCGCAGGGGAAAAGGACAGGAATGCGCCGTATCTTATAGATACGGCGCATTCCTGCCCTTTTCTTTTCCCGTAGGGAAGCGCAGCAGGAAGGCCTGCTGCGCTGCCCTACGGCAAAACCTCATAAATGAGGCCCAAACTGTTAGCCAAATGGCAGGGTCCCTATACTGTCTTAACTAAGGTTACTCCAGTAACATACAGGGAGGCTGTGCCTCATGGGAGTGGTCTTGCGCAGATTTACCATATTAATTTACTAAACAAATGGTGGAAAAGTCGAACACTACCTTACTAGTGACTCATTCCAAGCTCCTTGGGATCTCTTTTCCTGTTAAAGAGAGGCCTGTTAAAGAGAGGCCTGAGGATACACGAAGGGTTCAATTGGGGCCTAAGCTCTCATGATCACAGCAACAAAACCTTCTTGATTTGGTGGAAAGATATGGTGACGTATGTTCTAGACATCCAGGAAAAACTCACTTGATGCAGCATGATATCACGACTGAGGGTGCAAAGCCAATTCAGGTTTTTCCCTATCGAATACCAGAAGCTAGAAGGCAAACAGTGGGAAAAGAAGTGGAGGAGATTTTAAGGGTGGGAATCATTAAATCTTCTTGTAGTGCGTGGTGCTTTCCGGTGGTTTTGGTTCCTAAACCCAATGGGTCTATTTGTTTTTGTAATGATTTTAGACAGTTGAATAAGGTGTCTCAGTTTGATACTTATCCTATGCCAAGGGTGGATAAAATTATTGAAAACATAGGCACAGCACAATACATGACCACATTGGATCTCACTAAAGGCTATTGGCAGATTCCACTGACTCCTGACGCAAGGGAAAAGACTGTGTTTTCTATCCTTTCAGGGTTGTATCAGTTTAAGGTTTTACCCTTTGGTTTACATGGAGCGCCTGCCACGTTCCTGCGGTTGATGGATTTGATTCTAAGGGAACATCACGGGTATGCAGCTGCATACCTGAATGATATAGTTGTGTTCAGTGAAACAACATATTCAACATTTGGAGGCTATTTTGCTCGGTCTAAGGAAGGCGGGTCTGACAGGAAATACTGAGAAATGTCTTTTGGCTACAAATTCAGTCTGTTTTTCGGGATATCACATTCAGGAGGACACGATTCGTCCTCAGGTTGATAAAGTACAAGCGATCAAAGACTTGCCTTAACCTATTACTAAGAAAGGGATCAGAGCATTTTTGAGATTGGTTGGTTATTACCACCCTTCTGTTCCCCACTTTTCGGAGTTAGCTGCCCCTTTAACAGACTTGTTAACAAGGAAATTTCCAGCCTGTTTCAAGGAGTAGTTGCCTTGTCATCAAAGCAGTTTTGCTCAACTGAAGAAAATCTTATTTGGGGACTGGTGTTGGTTTGCCTAGACTTTACTAAACAGTTTGTTTTACAAACTGATGCATCTGACATTGGATTGGGTGCTGTTCTTTCTCAACCGGATGAATCAGGGCTGTCACTTCCTGTGGTCTTTCTCAGTAGTAAACTGTTGCCTCCTGAGTCTCGTTATCCTAATATTGAAAAGGAAAGTGTTGTGTTTAGCAATGCTTGTTGCTTTTGCTATGTAGAACCTTTATGGGTTGCCTTGGTAGCCCTCGAGCTTGGGGGATTCTATGTTGGTCAGTTGGAGGCTCTCCTCTTCTGAGAGAGCAGCGGTGGCTCTGTGAACCAGAAATAAACATTGTAAAGTGTTCACTTACCATCTCTTGTCTTTTATGCTTGAGAGGGTAGAACATTATTTTGGCGACGAGCGGGTGAGCCACCGCAACATTTCTCGACCTTCATCTACATAAACGTCGAGATAAGAAGCACAGCTGACGCCGCAATCACAACGGAGATTTCAAGGGACCGGAGACGAAGCTGACGCATCGAAAGTCTTCATGCTGGTTTCCGGAAGAGTCTACCCTCTGCCATCTACCCCTACATAATTATTAGACTAAACATCTACGGAGTGGGGTGAGGTGAGCCTGCGCGGAGGTGAGTCAGTGTCTGCTGCGTCTGCTGCTGTGTCTTCGGTGCCCAACGCGCATGTCTGTGCAGCTGCACTTTCAAAAGGTGAAGCGTCTCGTTAATCGTGACAAAACAATGAGAGAGCAAGGGAAAAACGGGGTGCGTCCGTATCCCCGGTATAATGATATCTTAAACAGAAAGGACGAACCCTCAGTGTGGATGTGGTACAATCACTAATTACGTTAGTACATGGACCCACTAGGTTTGTTTAAAAGACCCCTCACACACCAACCTAGTTGGTGTCATGCTTCATCATTGGGGTCCCAACCGGGTGGCCGAATGCCGCCCGGTTGTGCTACAACGCCTGGTTACAGCGGAGCTGGTTGGTGTATATGTGAGATGTGATGTAAATTAAAAATATCTCTGAGAATCCTTGCCTGTAAACTTTATTAGTGGCGGCTCAGGATATGGTTAAAAATAAGTGTGGTGCAACTAGAATCGGAAATTGTTATCCTTAGTTGACTAAATGTGTGGTCAACATGTTTCAGCCCACCGTGGGAATTACGTGGGGCTTTCTTCAGGACCGTGTGGTGAAAAAGTGAGTGGCAAAGTGAGTAGTGCCACGTGAAAAGAGTAAAATGGTACCTACACACGCGCTAAGGTGTGTGGACTAAGTGTCTCCGTACTTACGGACACTGAAAAAACCTGTGGGAGGAAAGAGACAGCACAAAACATATATATGCATTGTTATTAAGCAACATAAAATGCAATCTTACATCTGTACTATGGGCTGGTACAAAGACCGACCCTGTGATTGTACGCATGGTTTAAATGTCGTGGAACATGCTGCATGCGAAGAGTGACAAGCAGCCTATATTGATCGCACCAGTCTTATAGATGCTATGAAGCTGAAGAGCTTCCAGTGAGATCGAATAGCTACATTTGCTCTGGGTGGTGAACTAATCATATATTGTCGGAAGTCGGCACCCTAGAACTGTGGATGATCCAAGGCCACCGTAAGTGGTGGTCATGTGGGGCACTGTGCAGAAAATATCTACAGTGGCGGTAGTGCCTATCAAGCGTGGGCACATGTAATCATGCGGTGCGTGCAGCAGTAGCATTTGACACTAATAATCACGCGGCGCGCTGAGGCTATATTAAAAACAATTAAAAGGAGAGCTTCTGCTAGCAACGCTATACATTGAGGCATAATTACACTATGTGTGAGATTGGGCAGCCGATCGGGACTCGGGAGGGTCACATCCGATGACCGAATCTGGAGAAAAGAAATGTGGAATGAGCACGAAAGCACAAGTGTGCTTAAATCCTGCTGTGGGAAAAGGAGAAGTTACGCAACCTTACTTGGTATCGAGAAGGAACCTGTCTAAGAACCTAGTGCGGTATCCCGTCATCCCGGCTGGTGTGTAGCCCGGGAGGGAGGATGCTATTTAAGCCCATGGTCTCCCTGGAGTACGTGCCGATATGCTCGTGGAGGGAACGCGTTGCCGTGCGCAGTCACTCGGCTGCATCTGGGAGCCCTGAATGAGGCGGGTGCGCATGCGCAATGGTTCTGGTGAAAAAGGAAAAGCGGGCGGCCATATTGGAATGGTCCGGTAATGGAAACGAGCTGCTTAAACTAAGAGCAGAATGGCCAAGATACTGTAAAATAAGGGTCTCTAAGGGAGAAGAGCCCAAAATGAGGAAACATACACTAAAAGTAATGCAAAGAAAAGGCGAAAAAGTGCACGGCAAGGTGTGCCGGGGGCCCAAAGTAAGGGCCTGAAAATGAGATATAAAGTCATAGGTAGATGGAAACTGTTATGTGGCGATGCCATCTGTGCAAGGGCTTAGCTATAGGAGGGATGCTCAATGGAAAGGGAGCAAAGATATAGTAAAACGGGGTTTATGTTCTCCTGAGACTGTTCCAAGGAATGTTGTCGTTGAGGCCAATTTTGTCACTGGACAGGCGATAAATCCATCTTTGCTCCTTCTCCAGGAGGCGACTCTCGATATTAGGTAGACTAGGGTCCAGTGCTTCTATAATGACCCAGCGCATGTCATTGGTCGTGTGGCCCACTTCAATGAAGTGGTTTGTCATGCGGGTTGTGTTTCTCTTACAGCGTATGGTGCTGCGATGTTCGCAGATCCTGGTCTTAATCTTGCGATTAGTCATGCCAATATAGATGAGGTTACAGGGGCAAGTAATGCGGTAGATCACGTGTTCTGTGTTACAGTTTGTATGTTGTCTCAATTGCCACGTTTTCCCTGGTTCCAAACTGAGGCTTTTGGTGGTTTCAGTGATGTGACATACACTGCAGTTACCGCAGGGAAAATGGCCCACCACGCCCGGGAGCCCCCAGGCATTGAGGACAGTATGAGCTGGCCTTTGTTGTGGCTGTGGTCGGGTGGAAACTATAGCGTCTTTGATTGACCGGGCTCTCTTGTTGGAAAAGAGTGGAAGTTCCCAATCAAAATTGCCTGTCTTCAATATTTTCCAATTTTTTCGGACAATTTGTGTAACTTTTTGGGAGACAGCATTGTATGTGGTCACAAATGTGAGTGGCGACTGTGTCGATTCTCGTGCTGGTGTTTCAATTAGTCCCTCACGGTTCTGATTCCTGGCACTTTTGTTGGCTTTGTCTGTAATCCATTTAGGGTAGCCCCGCTGTCGTAGTTTGTCATTTAAATCTCTGGCTTGGGCTTTGTAGTCTCTTATTTCACTGCAGTTTCTACGGAGCCGGAGATACTGGCCGTAGGGGAGATTCTCCCGCAGTGATCTGGGGTGAAAACTTGTGAAGTGAAGGAGGGAATTGCGGGCAGTGGTTTTAAAATGGGTTTTGCTCTTTAGTCCTCCTCCTACTGCTTCAATGTCTAAGTCAAGGAATGTAGTCTTGTATCTATCAAAACTGTAGGTGAAACGAAGGTTGGGATCACATGAGTTAAGCCATTCACAGAACGTTGTGAGTGAGACACTATCACCTTCCCAGATCAGTAAGATATCATCGATATAGCGTTTGTAAAATTTGATCTGGGAAAAGCGTGACTGGTTGTTGTTAAGTAGATGTTTGGTCTCGAAGTCATAGACATAGAGGCCAGCCACGCTGGGGGCAAAAACGCTCCCCATGGAAGTGCCGTACTTCTGTAGGAAGAGCCGGCCTTCAAACTCGAAGAAATTCTCTTTGAGTGCAAGTTTGGCACACTCAAGAACAAACTTTTTGGAAGTTCGATATTGCCAATTAGTGTTGTTGATTGCAGATTGCAGATTGCAGATTGCAAAACCAGCAGGGTATCAGGCATAGGATCCCTGCTGGAACCATTATCACGCTATTGTGACCATTTTTTGCAACCATTGGTACAATGCACCAGCACGTACCTTAAAGACACAAAAGACCTACTTGGTCTCATTAGTTCTCTATCTTACGACCCAGATACCTCCCTTTTGGTTAGTCTTGACGTGGAGAGTTTGTATACCAGTCTCCCGCAAGATGATACCCTGCTAGTTTTGCAATCTGCAATCAACAACACTAATTGGCAATATCGAACTTCCAAAAGTTTGTTCTTGAGTGTGCCAAACTTGCACTCAAAGAGAATTTCTTCGAGTTTGAAGGCCGGCTCTTCCTACAGAAGTACGGCACTTCCATGGGGAGCGTTTTTGCCCCCAGCGTGGCTGGCCTCTATGTCTATGACTTCGAGACCAAACATCTACTTAACAACAACCAGTCACGCTTTTCCCAGATCAAATTTTACAAACGCTATATCGATGATATCTTACTGATCTGGGAAGGTGATAGTGTCTCACTCACAACGTTCTGTGAATGGCTTAACTCATGTGATCCTAACCTTCGTTTCACCTACAGTTTTGATAGATACAAGACTACATTCCTTGACTTAGACATTGAAGCAGTAGGAGGAGGACTAAAGAGCAAAACCCATTTTAAAACCACTGCCCGCAATTCCCTCCTTCACTTCACAAGTTTTCAACCCAGATCACTGCGGGAGAATCTCCCCTACGGCCAGTATCTCCGGCTCCGTAGAAACTTCAGTGAAATAAGAGACTACAAAGCCCAAGCCAGAGATTTAAATGACAAACTACGACAGCGGGGCTACCCTAAATGGATTACAGACAAAGCCAACAAAAGTGCCAGGAATCAGAACCGTGAGGACTAATTGAAACACCAGCACGAGAATCGACACAGTCGCCACTCACATGTGTGACCACATACAATGCTGTCTCCCAAAAGTTACACAAATCGTCCGAAAAAATTGGAAAATATTGAAGACAGGCAATTTTGATTGGGAACTTCCACTCTTTTCCAACAAGAGAGCCCGGTCAATCAAAGACGCTATAGTTTCCACCCGACCACAGCCACAACAAAGGCCAGCTCATACTGTCCTCCATGCCTGGGGGCTCCCGGGCGTGGTGGGCCATTTTCCCTGCGGTAACTGCAGTGTATGTCACATCACTGAAACCACCAAAAGCCTCAGTTTGGAACCAGGGAAAACGTGGCAATTGAGACAACATACGAACTGTAACACAGAACACGTGATCTACCGCATTACTTGCCCCTGTAACCTCATCTATATTGGCATGACTAATCGCAAGATTAAGACCAGGATCTGCGAACATCGCAGCACCATACGCTGTAAGAGAAACACAACCCGCATGACAAACCACTTCATTGAAGTGGGCCACACGACCAATGACATGCGCTGGGTCATTATAGAAGCACTGGACCCTAGTCTACCTAATATCGAGAGTCGCCTCCTGGAGAAGGAGCAAAGATGGATTTATCGCCTGTCCAGTGACAAAATTGGCCTCAACGACAACATTCCTTGGAACAGTCTCAGGAGAACATAAACCCTGTTTTACTATATCTTTGCTCACTTTCCATTGAGCATCCCTCCTATAGCTAAGCCCTTGCACAGATGGCATCGCCACATAACAGTTTCCATCTACCTATGACTTTATATCTCATTTTCAGGCCCTTACTTTGGGCCCCCGGCATACCTTGCCGTGCACTTTTTCGCCTTTTCTTTGCATTACTTTTAGTGTATGTTTCCTCATTTTGGGCTCTTCTCCTTAGAGACCCTTATTTTACAGTATCTTGGCCATTCTGCTCTTAGTTTAAGCAGCTCGTTTCCATTACCGGACCATTCCAATATGGCCGCCCGCTTGTCCTTTTTCACCAGAACCATTGCGCATGCGCACCCGCCTCATTCAGGGCTCCCAGATGCAGCCGAGTGACTGCGCACGGCAACGCGTTCCTTCCACGAGCATATCGGCACGTACTCCAGGGAGACCATGGGCTTAAATAGCATCCTCCCTCCCGGGCTACACACCAGCCGGGATGACGGGATACCGCACTAGGTTCTTAGACAGGTTCCTTCTCGATACCAAGTAAGGTTGCGTAACTTCTCCTTTTCCCACAGCAGGATTTAAGCACACTTGTGCTTTCGTGCTCATTCCACATTTCTCTTTCTCCAGATTCGGTCATCGGATGTGACCCTCCCGAGTCCCGATCGGCTGCCCAATCTCACACATAGTGTAATTATGCCTCAATGTATAGCGTTGCTAGCAGAAGCTCTCCTTTTTAATTGTTTTTAATATAGCCTCAGCGCGCCGCGTGATTATTAGTGTCAAATGCTACTGCTGCACGCACCGCATGATTACATGTGCCCACGCTTGATAGGCACTACCGCCACTGTAGATATTTTCTGCACAGTGCCCCACATGACCACCACTTATGGTGGCCTTGGATCATCCACAGTTCTAGGGTGCCGACTTCCGACAATTTATGATTAGTTCACCACCCAGAGCAAATGTAGCTATTCGATCTCACTGGAAGCTCTTCAGCTTCATAGCATCTATAAGACTGGTGCGATCAATATAGGCTGCTTGTCACTCTTCGCATGCAGCATGTTCCACGACATTTAAACCATGCGTACAATCACAGGGTCGGTCTTTGTACCAGCCCATAGTACCGATGTAAGATTGCATTTTATGTTGCTTAATAACAATGCATATATATGTTTTGTGCTGTCTCTTTCCTCCCACAGGTTTTTTCAGTGTCCGTAAGTACGGAGACACTTAGTCCACACACCTTAGCGCGTGTGTAGGTACCATTTACTCTTTTCACGTGGCACTACTCACTTTGCCACTCACTTTTTCACCACACGGTCCTGAAGAAAGCCCCACGTAATTCCCACGGTGGGCTGAAACATGTTGACCACACATTTAGTCAACTAAGGATAACAATTTCCGATTCTAGTTGCACCACACTTATTTTTAACCATATCCTGAGCCGCCACTAATAAAGTTTACAGGCAAGGATTCTCAGAGATATTTTTAATTTACATCACATCTCACATATACACCAACCAGCTCCGCTGTAACCAGGCGTTGTAGCACAACCGGGCGGCATTCGGCCACCCGGTTGGGACCCCAATGATGAAGCATGACACCAACTAGGTTGGTGTGTGAGGGGTCTTTTAAACAAACCTAGTGGGTCCATGTACTAACGTAATTAGTGATTGTACCACATCCACACTGAGGGTTCGTCCTTTCTGTTTAAGATATCATTATACCGGGGATACGGACGCACCCCATTTTTCCCTTGCTCTCTCATTGTTTTGTCATCAATACGCAGCGCACAGCTGTGAGAGCCATCACATTTTTACCGTCCCTCTTGAATATAACATCTGAATAGCACGCATACACATCATGGCAGAAAACCAGGGCCTGGGGTTCACACTGGCCGATGTTAACAACATTTTAGACAACCCTCCCTTACTGGCAGATTTCAACATGGCAACTTCCATTGCACAGACTGCTGACTGGGAGAGCCTTAATGAAAATAAGCGAAACCGCATTAGGACAATCCTTCACGGCGTTATCCTGACTGAGTATCTCCCAAATAATACAGCACCTAGAGGACTCATTGTACGAATGCCCCGCAAATTTTTCTAGATGACGCCACTTTCCGAAAAGACTGGGCCCAGATAGCATGGCGATGTACACGTGATTGGATTATCTTAATTATCCAAACAGCCACACGTCTCTCTGAAGCCTTTCTCATCGAGATTCAAGCAACTGAGGCTCACTTCAAAACAACACTTACTTCATTTAAGAAAAAACTTGACGAAACTAATAAAGAAATAAATGAATACAAGGAAAGCCTTACGCAATCCAAGATAAACAAATTCCAGAAAGACCTTAAAAAATTCTCCTACACTAAGACCTATCCATACGCGGATGCCGATTACCAACCCCCAAAAACTAGATACATCGGGCGCATCTTCTGAAGATGACTCATCAGGCAGTAGCAGTTCCAGCACGGGCAGTTACCGCAGACGACAACAAGGAAGAGGAGGCAACATAGGCTGGCAACATCCATGGGCTCAAGGATTACCAGGACCTAACATGCAATACCCCCTATGTACCCTCAGATGCATCCTCATTTTGGGTATGGCTGGAATCCGCCTTTTGGACCACCACCGCCTTATATGAACCGAAACCAACGGCAACCTTTTTTAGACAGAGGCCAACGAGGACGCGGAAGGAGACGCAGAGGGAACCAGGTCCACTGGGAAGACGACCCACAACTAGGAGCCCAAACGAGGAGCAAAACCCAAGGCCAGCAGCCAGGCCCGAGCACACGATGAGCCTAGTTACCAATCTATCCACCCATGTCCTTACACCAGCAGAGCAGGCAGTCCTAGAGAAAGGACTCGGTTATGCACCTACAGCAAGACTCGATAAATTCAAGCTGCACTGCGAATTAGCCGAGTTTTTCGTAAGCTTAAGCTAAAAGCTTTCTTTGAAAATTCTCTTCCATCCGGGACAGCACCACAGGGAGACACCTCCCTCAGAGCCAAGTCGAGCTTCATCCCTCCACCTAGCACTATACCACCAGAGATACTTGTCTTTGAGCAAACTGTTTTCAAAGAGATCGAAGCACTGAAGGACACAAATGTCTTCCAGAACACAAGTAAAACTGAACGCCAAGCCCTTCAATCATTGAAGACAAACACTGATATTGTAATTAAACCAGCTGATAAGGGTGGTGGGACCGTCATTCTGAATAAAGATGATTACCAACGGGAATGTCACCGACTATTGAACGACACCAAGAACTATGAAAGACTCACACATGATCCCAGTGAAGACCTGAAAATGCGCATCCTTAACCTTGTGGAAGATGCCGAAACCAGAGGCCACATCACAAAGAGCGAGGCTAAATTTCTAACAACCACATCGAGCAAAATACCATATTTTTACATTGTGCCAAAAACGCACAAAAACATAATACCTCCACCCGGACGCCCTATTGTATCAGGCATAGGATCCCTGCTGGAACCATTATCACGCTATTGTGACCATTTTTTGCAACCATTGGTACAATGCACCAGCACGTACCTTAAAGACACAAAAGACCTACTTGGTCTCATTAGTTCTCTATCTTACGACCCAGATACCTCCCTTTTGGTTAGTCTTGACGTGGAGAGTTTGTATACCAGTCTCCCGCAAGATGATACCCTGCTGGTATTGCAATCTGCAATCAACAACACTAATTGGCAATATCGAACTTCCAAACAGTTTGTTCTTGAGTGTGCCAAACTTGCACTCAAAGAGAATTTCTTCGAGTTTGAAGGCCGGCTCTTCCTACAGAAGTACGGCACTTCCATGGGGAGCGTTTTGCCCCCAGCGTGGCTGGCCTCTATGTCTATGACTTCGAGACCAAACATCTACTTAACAACAACCAGTCACGCTTTTCCCAGATCCAAATTTTACAAACGCTATATCGATGATATCTTACTGATCTGGGAAGGTGATAGTGTCTCACTCACAACGTTCTGTGAGTGGCTTAACTCATGTGATCCCAACCTTCGTTTCACCTACAGTTTTGATAGATACAAGACTACATTCCTTGACTTAGACATTGAAGCAGTAGGAGGAGGACTAAAGAGCAAAACCCATTTTAAAACCACTGCCCGCAATTCCCTCCTTCACTTCACAAGTTTTCACCCCAGATCACTGCGGGAGAATCTCCCCTACGGCCAGTATCTCCGGCTCCGTAGAAACTGCAGTGAAATAAGAGACTACAAAGCCCAAGCCAGAGATTTAAATGACAAACTACGACAGCGGGGCTACCCTAAATGGATTACAGACAAAGCCAACAAAAGGCCAGGAATCAGAACCGTGAGGGACTAATTGAAACACCAGCACGAGAATCGACACAGTCGCCACTCACATGTGTGACCACATACAATGCTGTCTCCCAAAAAGTTACACAAATCGTCCGAAAAAATTGGAAAATATTGAAGACAGGCAATTTTGATTGGGAACTTCCACTCTTTTCCAACAAGAGAGCCCGGTCAATCAAAGACGCTATAGTTTCCACCCGACCACAGCCACAACAAAGGCCAGCTCATACTGTCCTCAATGCCTGGGGGCTCCCGGGCGTGGTGGGCCATTTTCCCTGTGGTAACTGCAGTGTATGTCACATCACTGAAACCACCAAAAGCCTCAGTTTGGAACCAGGGAAAATGTGGCAATTGAGACAACATACAAACTGTAACACAGAACACGTGATCTACCGCATTACTTGCCCCTGTAACCTCATCTATATTGGCATGACAAATCGCAAGATCAAGACCAGGATCTGCGAACATCGCAGCACCATACGCTGTAAGAGAAACACAACCCGCATGACCAACCACTTCATTGAAGTGGGCCACACGACCAATGACATGCGCTGGGTCATTATAGAAGCACTGGACCCTAGTCTACCTAATATCGAGAGTCGCCTCCTGGAGAAGGAGCAAAGATGGGTTTATCGCCTGTCCAGTGACAAAATTGGCCTCAACGACAACATTCCTTGGAACAGTCTCAGGAGAACATAAACCCCGTCTTACTATATCTTTGCTCACTTTCCATTGAGCATCCCTCCTATAGCTAAGCCCTTGCAGCAGATGGCATCGCCACATAACAGTTTCCATCTACCTATGACTTTATATCTCATTTTCAGGCCCTCACTTTGGGCCCCTGGCACACCTTGCCATGCACTTTTTCGCCTTTTCTTTGCATTACTTTTAGTGTATGTTTCCTCACATTTGGGCTCTTTCTCCCTTAGAGACCCTTATTTTACAGTATCTTGGCCATTCTGCTTTTAGTTAAAGCAGCCCGTTTCCATTACCGGACCATTCCAATATGGCCGCCCTCTTTTCCATTTACACCAGAACCATTGCGCATGCGCACCCGCCTCATTCAGGGCTCCCAGATGCAGCCGAGTGACTGCGCACGGCAACGCGTTCCCTCCACGAGCATATCGGCACGTACTCCAGGGAGACCATGGGCTTAAATAGCTTCCTCCCTCCCGGGCTACTCACCAGCCGGGATGACGGGATACCGCACTAGGTTCTTAGACAGGTTCCTTCTCGATACCAAGTAAGGTTGCGTAACTTCTCCTTTTCCCACAGCAGGATTTAAGCACACTTGTGCTTCCGTGCTCATTCCATATTTCTCTTTTCTCCAGATTCGGTCATCGGATGTGACCCCTCCCGAGTCCAGGATCGGCTGCCCAATCTCACACATAGTGTAATTATGCCTCAATGTATAGCGTTGCTAGCAGAAGCTCTCCTTTTTAATTGTTTTTAATATAGCCTCAGCGCGCCGCGTGATTATTAGTGTCAAATGCTACTGCTGCACGCACCGCATGATTACATGTGCCCACACTTGATAGGCACTACCGCCACTGTAGATATTTTCTGCACAGTGCCCCACATGACCACCACTTACGGTGGCCTTGGATCATCCACAGTTCTAGAGTGCCGACTTCCGACAATTTATGATCTAGTTCACCATCCAGAGCAAATGTAGCTATTCGATCTCACTGGGAGCTCTACAGCTTCATAGCATCTATAAGACTGGTGCGATCAATATAGGCTGCTTGTCACTCTTCGCATGCAGCATGTTCTCACGACATTTAAACCATGCGTACAATCACAGGGTCGGTCTATGTACCAGCCCATAGTACCGATGTAAGATTGCATTTTATGTTGCTTAATAACAATGCATATATATGTTTTGTGCTGTCTCTTTCCTCCCACAGGTTTTTTCAGTGTCCGTAAGTACGGAGACACTTAGTCCACACACCTTAGCGCGTGTGTAGGTACCATTTTACTCTTTTCACGTGGCACTACTCACTTTGCCACTCACTTTTTCACCACACGGTCCTGAAGAAAGCCCCACGCAATTCCCACTGTGGGCTGAAACATGTTGACCACACACTTAGTCAACTAAGGATAACAATTTCCGATTCTAGTTGCACCACACTTATTTTTAACCATATCCTGAGCCGCCACTAATAAAGTTTACAGGCAAGGATTCTCAGAGATATTTTTAATTTACATCACATCTCACATATACACCAACCAGCTCCGCTGTAACCAGGCGTTGTAGCACAACCGGGCGGCATTCGGCCACCCGGTTGGGGCCCCAATGATGAAGCATGACACCAACTAGGTTGGTGTGTGAGGGGTCTTTTAAACAAACCTAGTGGGTCCATGTACTAACGTAATTAGTGATTGTACCACATCCACACTGAGGGTTCGTCCTTTCTGTTTAAGGCGTCTCGTTAATCAACACGCTTGCCTGCGCAGCTTTCCAGTGAAGCTTTTCGTCAGCTACAAGCTTGCCTGCGCGGTTTTAAATTGCAAGCACATCTGCGCGGAGGTAGTCTGGGTATTTTCATCGTCTTTAGTGCATTTGTTATGCGCTTTATATCGCTTGTGAAGACAGCGCTGGATAACAATTTTGCGGTGAGCTATGTAGTATGTCTAATTTTCTGCAACGGTGACACGCACACCTTGAAGGAGTTTGGCGTGCCACAACCTGAGTTCGGTGACACGCACACCTATGTATCGGCATATTTATAGTGACATGTACACATTGTAAAGGATTAGCGTGCCATATTTGAAAAGCGGTGACACGCACACCTGTCTCTCTATTCTGGATGGTGACATTTCTTGTGATTTGTTTGGTTTTCTCTTTCTTTGCTTCAAGCTTTGCGATTTAAATCTTGGTTGCTTTCAGCTCGTCATTTGCATTTGCGGTGATGCGCACACCTTACTTATTTTCTCTTTGGTGACTATATTTTTCACTGTATGTGTTTGTTTCCATCGGAAGTCACACTTTCCTGGGGATATGCAGTCAGTCAACCCTCCGCCACCGTTCTTGGAGAGTCCTGGTAGTCCTCATATTCAATGGAGACAGTGGTTTGACGCTTTCGAAACGTATTTGGGGGCTATTGGGGCATCACGTTTCAGAGCTGAAAGGAAGAGGTGCCTTCTTCTTCATTCTTTGGGTTTTGAGGGCAGGGAAGTTTACAAGCATCTTCCTGATTTGGTTTTGGGTGATGGTGAAGTTGTTGATGAATACCAAGAAGCAGTGAAGAAACTAGTTACCAAATTTGATGTGCAACCTAGTCTAGTGGTGATAAGACATACATTTTTTAAGCGTGCAGTCACAAGGTGAAAATGTGGACACTTATATAAGTGCTCTAAGGAAACTCTGTGCTGAATGCCAATTTGGGGACTTCCATGACCAATTGGTCAGGGACCAGTTCATCGCTCATTGTTGGGACAAGCAGATCCAACAAAAGTTGCTCACCATGGGTAATCCAGGTCTTGAAGATGTCATAAAAGTGGCAAAAAGTGTTGAATTGGCACAATTGTCTATCAAACAACTCAATGTAAATTCCACTCCCAAGGAGTCTGTTAGCGCTATTGCCTCTACAAATTCTTCTACCAGTGTTTTACGCAAAGAAAATAAGGTCAATGAGAAAGTTTTTTTTAAAAGAACCAATATTTGTTACAGGTGTGGTTATGCACCACATGGGAGAGACAACAGGATATGTCCTGCCAGGAATGTGAGTTGTCGCAAGTGTGGCAGAGTGGGATACTTTGCGAAAGTATGTCAGTCAAGTGTGAGTAAGCCAGCCAAGGTCAATTGTGTTTTGGATGAAGATTCCTTGTGTGAACGTGAACTTGTTCAGGATTTACACAATATGATAGTGGTGGTCACTGATGATGACATAGTTTCTGGCAATCCAGCTAATTGTGTGGACCCCTATGTTGATGTGTTTGTGGGGGTGTATGTCTCAATTTACTTGTGGACTCTGGTGCACACATTTCAATGATCACTTAAGATCTGTTCAAGAGATCTTGGGGTGACAGGCCTCTTTTTCCACCTGACAGGGCACCCGTTTCCTACGAGGGGAGAAGAATTGAGTTGGAGGGATTCATTGAAGATGTGCTTGAGTTTAGGGGGCATAGAATTCAGGGTAAAATTTATGTTGCAGTTCGTGGTCCTAATATTCTTGGATGGTACCACCAAGGGCTTTTTGGAATGGTATTAAGACCTGGTACAAGCGAACAGGTTCTGGTCATCAAAGACAACCCTGGTTCTGTGTCTTTAGAGCATGAGTTTCCACAGGTGTTTTCGAACAATCTTGGCATGATAGTTGGTTTCAAGCACAAAATTAAGGTTAAGAAAGAGGCAATTCCTGTTAAGCACAAGGTTAGATCTGTGCCGTTTAGCCTTAGGATGGATCTTAAGAAGGAGTTGGACAGGTTACATAGTTGTGGGGTTATTGAACCCATAGAATCAAGTCTGTGGTTGAGTCCTTTGGTGGTTGCTCGCAAACGGAACAGTGACATACGTTTGTGCATTGACCTAAGAAGCCTGAATAAGGAAATTTGGGTTGATTCACACCCTCTCCCCAAGATTGGTGATCTGTTGGAGGAATTAAGGGGTGCAGAGTGGTTTTCTAAGGTCGATCTTGCATCGGCGTTCCATCAAGTTGTATTGGATGACGAGTCTCGTCACGACACGGCATTCAATTCCCCGTTTGGTTCTTTTCAGTTCTGTAGAATGCCGTTTGGGCTTGCTTCGGCGGCTTCGGTTTTTCAACGCATAATGCAGATGATTCTCGATGATGTGAAAGGAGTAGTCATTTTTCAGGATGATGTTCTTATTTTTACAAAACATTTGGAAGAACACAAGAGTACGTTGAAGACAGTGCTTAGGATTTTTGAAGAAAAGGGCGTTGTTGTCAAAAAAGAAAAGTGTGAGTTTTGGAAGAGAGAAATAGAGTTTTTGGGGCACTTGGTCTCATCTAAAGGTGTTAGTCCTAGGCCTGGTCTGGTGAAGGCAGTTGTTGAGTGTCCGAGTCCCAAGAACAAGGATGAATTACGCTCCTTTTTGGGGCTGTGTGAGTTCTACTCGCGTTTCATACCAGATTATGCCAGTAAGATGAAGGCTCTTTCTAGTATGTTAAGAGCAAATGTTCCTTTTGAGTGGAATGAGAATTGTCAAGAGACGTTTGCCATGGTCAAGTCAGAGATGATTAATGCTAAAACCCTCAGTGCCTATGACCCGTGTGTGCCCTGCACTATTACAGTTGATGCCAGTATCTATGTGTTGGGTGCTGTTTTGACTCAACATCTGGGTGTGAATTAAGTTACCATTAGTTATGCATCTAGAGTGCTGCGTGATCCAGAATTGAATTTCTACGTGATAGAAAAGGAGCTTTTGGCATGCTATTGGGCATGTGAAAAGTTCAGGACTTAAGTTTGGGGCAGGAAATTTGTTATTCAAACTGACCATAAGCCCCTTGTGTACATCTTGGGGGGTGACAGACTTAAGTATGCCACTCCACGCATTGCACGCCTCACCACTAAGTTGCTACAATATGATTTTGTGTCAAACACATTCCGGGAAAGGAAAATGTCAGGGCGGATCTTTTGTCCAGATTGCCTATTAGCGATGATGATGTACTTGATGTGGAAGAGGACAAGGAAGATTGTTTTATTGCTGTTGTTGAGGCTTTGGAAGATAAAGAATGTAGCGAGAGTGGGTGGAAAAAAGCGATGAGTGAGGACTCTGTACTGGGTAAAGTCAAAGAATTTATTGTGAATGGTTGGCCCAGAGAGAGCTGTGTGTCTCCTGAAATTCAACCATTCTGTAAAATTGCTGAGGAGTTGTCCATTGAAGACGGGATCATTATGAGAGATGAAAGGTGTATTCCCCCATTTGGTGTTCGTGCTCAACTGGTTGATTGTGCCCATAATGGACATTTAGGTGCTACAATGACGAAGAGGTGTGTCAGATTGCACTAATGGTGGCCTTCAATGGATAAAGATATTGAGTCAATAGTTAAGGATTGCGTTGTTTATTCTGGGGCTGAGAAGGGATACAAAGTAGTCACGCCACCTCTACAGCCCATCTCATTCCCAGAAAAGCCATGGCTTAAGGTAGGAATTGATTTGGTGGGTCCCTTTAATTTTCTTCCTCATCATCTATGTTTTGCGTTTGTTTTGATGGATTTTCACAGTAAATGGCCGGAAGTTCGTTTTTGTGCTTCTCCCACAGCGAGTAGTGCCATTACTTTCTTAAAAGAGATTTTTATGAGAGAGGGTTTCCCGGAAGCGTTAGTGTCCGACAATGGAGTGCAGTTTGTGAACCAAGAGATGGATGTTTTTTGTGTGAATCTGGAGTTAAGCATTTGAGAAGCTCAGTTGGACACCCTCAAACGAACGGATTGGTGGAAAGGATGAATAGGGTGGTTGTCGAATGCATCAAATGGGCAAAACACAACGGATATGACGTGGAGGGGGCTGTTAGGTCCATGTTGTGGTTTTACCGCACTACTCCTCATTCCCTCACTAAAATTGCACCTTTTGTGTCCCTCAGAGGTCGGGTGCCTACGTCCGCTTTATACCCTGCTTGGCTTCTTAGGACTGTTCGTGACAAAGTGTCATGCTGGGTGGACCAAGGGGCGTTGGAGTCTAGGGTTGAAGCAGCACAAGAGAAAATGAAAATTAGATATGATTACAAGAATTCTGTGAAACCTGTTGCTTTGTTCCCTGGCGACATGGTTCGTATTAAGAACAGAAATTTTGTTAAAAAAGGAGGTGTGGTATATGGTGATTCTGTGTGTGTTGAGAAAGTGTGCAGTGGTGCTGTTATGGTACGTGGTGGGCATTGGTGGAATGCCAGGAAAGTGGTGAAGGTGTCTGGTGCATCTAACCAAGCAATTGGTTCCTCAAACCAAGTCAGGCATGAGGTTGATGTAGCTCTACCTTCTTCCGGTGAACAAGGTTTTGGTGTGGTACCACGGAGGTCGAGTCGTGTGAGACGCATTCCCTGGAAACTAAGATAATATGCTTACTATGCTATCTTGAATTTAATGTTGTGCTTCCTGTTTTTTCTCTCATGTTATTTTATTTATTTTACTTTTATTTTTATTGTTTTTCCTTTTTGGGTTTTTCTTTCTGGGGGTTTGGGGATTTGTTCTCTGTTATCCTAGGTTAGTCTCTCCTGTGTTTAAAAAAAAGAGGTAATATGTTGTGTTTAGCAATGCTTGTTGCTTTTGCTATGTAGAACCTTTATGGGTTGCCTTGGTAGCCCTCGAGCTTGGGGGTTTCTATGTTTGTCAGTTGGAGGCTCTCCTCTTCTGAGAGAGCAGCAGTGGCTCTGTGAACCAGAAATAAACACTGTAAAGTGTTCACTTACCATCTCTTGTCTTTTATGCTTGAGAGGGTACAACAGAAAGTTTGGTAATCAAATGGACCAAAAAATCATGTAAGTATTACTTATTGGGTCGCTCCTTTTTATTACTTCGGATCATGCACCATTGGTTTGATTATCAAGACATAAAGATTCTAACGTTCGTATTTTGCGATGGTTCTTAGCACTGTAACCCTTCTCATTCCAGTTTCAGCCTTTGCCCGGAAAAATGCAGGGGGCTGCTGTTTTTCTTTCTCATTTGGTTGTGTCTTCATGGCCCAATTGTCCATGCCTGGATTGGGAGACGCCCCGGGGGCACTGAGGGTACGCACACTAGTGTTTTGATTGTGCGTGACCCGGATGTTCTTGAACTTCCTTCTGCTGATTTGCCGAATTCAGGGCGGAGGTCACGATTGGAACGTAAAAGAAGACTGGCGGTTTGGTGGAGAGGTGTCCCGGGTCGGGAGAAGTCTGAGGACGGTGGAGGACAGACGGAGGCAGAGGCGGCAACAGACCCGAGATTGGAAGTCAGAGTTCTGCGGAGTGGGAGCCAAGACTGGAGAATGGAGGTTCGGATGGTCGAGCGACTACAGCGTCCATTGGTCATAACCAAGAGCACTGCCATGAATCCAGTTTGGAGACACGGCCTCAGCCAAGTGTGCTCAGCAAGCGAGCACCTGCTGGGAGTGTGGCTTGCGCTGTGGATATCTCTGTCTCTATGGGAAAGTGTACTCTCCTGGTGCCTGTATGGGGTTTGAATGTGAAGAGCTTGTTGGGTTCTAAATCGGCATGGTGTGTATTATTCTCTTCCATCGAACAGAACAATTTTTATAAGATTTTCTTTGTTGAATGCACTAATTGGTGGTATTAAGTGGTTTCTGTGACACTGGTGTGAAGTGGGGTTTCTATAATCACAACTTGACCATTCAGGGCACAGAGGTGTTGTTTCTGAAGGACATTTATAGACCAGAAGGCAGACTATTAATGGCATTGTATTTAAGTTTCCCTGAGGGTGCTGAAGAAAAGAAGGTCGACGAGGTGTAAGGAGATGGAATTACAGACCCTCACCAACTGAAGTAGTGGCTTTTCATCTTTCTTATTTGACCAATGATTGATTGTGTTGCAATATTGAGAAATAAAATAGTGACAAAGCAAACTTAGTGGGTCTCAAATCTCTTGTCCTGTCACAGCCCTGTGGCTGTAACAGGAAGTCAGCCCACTGACTCTCGGAGTCACTTCTGTCTGCGGATCGAAGACAACTTTTCCTTGAGCAGGACACCACAGGCACAATTCTCTCTGGGGTAGGCCCAAAGAGCAGCAGATGCAGCCCAGTCTTTGGTGCAGCTTCACTTTGCTGGGTCCAGAGAACAACAGGAAGTCCTTCTTTTGTGATCTCATCAGTTCAGGCATGATCTGAGGTCTGGGTGCATAGGGTGCCACTTTTATGCCCCTGTTGTTCCCTCAGGGGCTACTAGGTCCTCTGTTGCCTGGTAATGGCCTTCTGTGAAGTGTGGTATCTAGCTGACCCAGAATGCACCATTCTGCCCACTCCCAACATGGCAGAACCATTTTCTTGGAATGTGGAGCTCCCTAGCACATCTCAGAGGTGGGGCTGCATACCTACAGAAAAAAAAAATTTCAATGGATTCCCCCTCTCTGTCATCAATGTCAGTTTTTCTGCAAAAACAAAAGAGCAGCCCCTCTCATGTGCTTCCACCATTTTTCCTCCAAAGGCGACTTCCCCCTAAGAAGCTCCAATTGTGGGCTCACACACTGTTTGGCGTTTCTGCCATGGAGAAGTCACACCCCTTCCATTGACAAGCCCTTTGTCTTCCTTCCTTCCTGAGAGTTGTTCACACCTCTCTGCCGGAGGGCAGAAGGCTGTCTTGTGGCCAGCAACTGTAAACGGTCACTAAAGAATGTTGAACAACAAAGTGGCCACTTTCTGTGATTGAAATTTGTACAAAAGTTACCTAGAAGTATTATATTTAAAAGTCCCATTCAGAAGTTAGCACTGCTTAGTTGTCAGCAAGTAACCCCAGTGGCGGCACCTCTGCTAAGGTGGTGGAGCGTCGCCCCACTGCTCAAAAGGAAAAATTAAATAATAATAACGTATCGTTATTATCATTTTAGTTTTCCTATTGTAGTCACTGGCTCTCGTGGTGGTTCGGGGCTGGCCAAAGCAGGGGGAGGAGTGGTTTGCACTCCCTACGTGCACAAGGCTACTTGGCCGGTCCTGCGCACTTTGCTTCTTCCCCACCAAGCTGTAATGCACAGTCTGGTGAGGAACTTGCCCAGCCTCCAATTCCCCATCTGAGCATCGAACCACAGCGCCCAGACCAATCACAACGCTGCCTTGCAGCGTTGTAATTGGCTCAGGGGAGCCTGGGTGCTTCCTGTTGCTGGGACCGGAGACAGGAAGAAGAGGACGGAGGAGAGGCGCCTGCCGGCCAGCCATATCAAATTAATTGTTGTTTTTTTCTTTTTTGTCCCTCTGAAGCCCCTCCCCACACCCTTCCTCCCCACCTGGGGCCGGTGGCAGCCACTACTGAGTAACCCTGTACTCACTAATGGGGCTACAAGCCTTTCCACAGTAAAAACACGAATGAGGGGTTTTTACTGTCAGGAGATGTAAAGTCAGGAAACACATGTTTAACTTTTTGATCTAGTGCACCCTACCTTGAAGGTTCATCAGGAAACACATGTCCAACTTTTTGATCTGGTGCACCCTGCTTTGAAGGCTCAGTAGACCTGCCTTAGGGTTAACTTATAAAAAATTAAAAGGGAAGGTTTTGGCTTTACCATTACTTTAAATGACAAAGTCAAGATAGCAGTGTAAAACCTGCTCTGCTAGCCGACTACGGTGGGTTGGGAGTCATGTATTGATTTGTCATACTCGGTGTTGACACAATAAGTGGTGTAGTCCAAGAGAGATACTTTAACTTGCAGGCTCTGGGCACCCCTCAAACCCATATACTGTGGACTCATAAGTAAGTTAACTGATATCACTTGTGGGACAAACCAATCAGACATATACCTTTTTGGGGTCAGAACAATGGCACTTAGACCTGTTTGGAAGGGCTCAGTGCACCTTTCGAGTTGATAAACCAGCAGCATCATTCGAAAACTTGGGGGTGATCGTGCAAAAAAGACATTTCCTTACATTCCCAGGGCCAGGATGACCACTGTTCAACCCCACTTTGTGGACCCCGAGAAACATACAAAGGGCATCCAAGATACAGCTAAACTAGCAATATGGCCAGATTGTCACTGCTTTGGTTCACCTTCAGATCAGGGTCCTGATTGGGTAGGTCATTGTAAGTTTGAGGACATACTTCTGAATGGACTTGCTATTGGGGAATGAGCTTATCAAGTAGGGGATGGTTGACATGGCTCTGACTTCCTCACACTGCCCACCTGAGAGCATCTCCAGAGATGGTGACACTTGTGTTTGAACTTCACAATAAAGCACCGTCAATGGCTTAGCCCCCTGAGCACTTAGTAATTTCATAGTGGAGAGCTTAACCCAAACAGTTTCTATAAGAGCAGTGACTAAGCACCCACCTGATAAGTAAGTGCTTAAGTTAGGAAGCCTTCCAGAGCAGTGGGAGCTGTTGGGTCATGGTTTTCCCCCTAGCGAAGAGTGTTGTCATGCACAGTTTGAATGCCCCGCTCTAGTGGGACTGTACAGACTGGCAGAGATGCCACCTAAAGCCGAAGCTAATGGATGCTTGTTAGAATTGTCAGCCTTAGGGTTGTCTTCTCCCCAACTTTTTGCCTTCCTCCTCCATTTTTGTGCTGACTTTGTTTCTGTTGACCATAGGACTCTGTGCACTTTATCACTCCTAAGCAGTGCTAAAGTGCTTGTGCTCTCTCCTCTAAACATTGTAATATTGGCTTATCCCCAACTGACATATTTCATTTACTTATAAGACCCTAGTCAAGTGGGTCTACTAGTGGGCCTGCAGTACTGGTTGTGCCACCCACTTAAGTCGCCCTTTAAACATGTCTTAGGCCTGCCATTGCAGAGGCTGTCTGTGCAGTTTTAAACTGCCATTTCGATCTGGCAAAATAAACCATTTGCCAGGCCCAAACATTCTTTTTTAGTTCATATAAGTCACCCGTAGGGTAGGCCCTCAACAGCCCAGAGTGCAGGTTGCAATGCATTTTAAAACTAGGACATGTAGTTTCAAATTTTAAATTTTCTGGTTGTGAAAATCTGTCCCGTAGGATAACATTGGAGTTACCTTATTACATTTTATAAGTGTAATTTCTAAATGGGAAGAGATCACCAGTTCATGTTTGGTGTCTCTGGAATCACAATTTTAAATCCTAACTCATGGTGGAGTCAGATTTTAAATTGCAATTCTGAAAATGCCAATTTTAGAACGTTGCCATTTTTTTGCCTTAGCCATTTAGTGCCTGTAGCCTGTCTCTGGTCACATAACTGGGTGTAGCAGACAGTTGAGCTTTGTGTATACCTTCTAATCAGACACACACAATAGGGAGCTTAGGTGTGCCTGGATTGGCCATCACTGGCAGGATGGGAGGAAGGAGCTGGGCACAGCCATACCTACACCTGAATAGGCTGTGTCTTGCCTCCACAAAAAGGGCTGCATACCCCTTGTATTTAGTCGAGAGCCAAGATGCCTGGGGACTTCAAAGGGAAAACCTCTAGTAGCTTCTCCCCTATTCCAAAGATAAAACAGGGTATAAATACTGGACTTCAGACATTACCACTTCAGTAAACTTCTGGACCTGTGGATACTCTGCCAGGAAGAAGGACTGCTGTGCTGCTGAAGGACTGCCACTCTCCTGGACTCCTGCTTTGCTGTGTTGACCTGCTGCTGCTGCCCTCCTGCCTGGGAGAGAAAGGACTCAACCTACATCTCTTGAACCCAGAACTCAGGGGCACTCCAAGGGCTAGTTGCTTGGCCTCCTGATCTGAAGCCTCAGGGACATAAATGCTTCCAACAGCCTTTCCATCTGCACCTGGACTTTGCCATCTGTGAGCCTCGCAACACAAACTAGTTTTGACAGTACTTTTGTTCACCTGGCCTAACTGGATCCCTGTAGCTGGCCCCAGCACCATCAAGGCCAGTCTGAACTTGTGACTGTGCCACAGTCTATCGCAACCAGATAGCCACAGTTGGCGCTTTACACCTCTTGACTCTATGCCACGGCACTCTACGCTATGCCACTATACTCCATTCCACATCACTCCACTCTAAGCCACCCTATGCCACTCAACTCCACATAACTCTACACCTCTCCACTCTACACACTCCATGCCGCTGTACTCCATTCTACTCTACACTACTTCACTTGATGCCACTCCACTTGACACCACTCCACTCAACACGCCGCTCCACTCTACGACAGTCTATACTACTTCATGCCACTCTACGGCACTCTGTACCACTCTACTCTCCTCCATTCTACACCACTCTACTCAATTCCACTCCACTCTACTTAATGCTACTCTACTCTATGCCTCTCAACTCCACTTTCCACCAATCCACTCCACTCTACATCACTCTACTATATGCCACTCCACTGCACACAATTCCACTCTACTCTGCGCCATTCCACTCCTCACAATTCTACTCTATGCCACACTGCTCTACGCCACTTCACTCTATGCCACTCCTCTCCACACCACTCTACACTATGCGATGCCACTCTATGACACTCCAAGCTACTCTACACAACTCTGTGCTAGTCCACTCCACTCTAGACCACTCTACTTCAGGCTACTCTACGCCACTCCACTCTTAGCCACTGTACTCCACGCTGCTCCACTCTCTGCCGCTCCACTCTATGCCATCCTACACCACTCCACTCTACTCTAATGCATGCCCCTTTGCGCCACTCCACTGTTTGCCACTACGCGCTAGGCCTTTCCACTGCATGCCACTCCACTCTATGCTACTCTACTCTATGCCACTCCACTGTACGTTAACATACTCCACTCTACACCACTTCACTCAATGGCACTCCATGCCACTCCACACCACTCCACACCACTCCAGTCTGTGCCACTCTACTCTACGCCACTCAACTCTACACCACTTTACTTTACACCACTCCACTTCATGCATCTCCACTCTATGCCACTCCACTATACGCCATTCTACACCACTCTACTCTACGTCGCTCCACTCCAGGTCCCTCTACGCCACTCCACTCTAACCCAATCAACTCTATGCCACTGCACTCCATGCCACTCCACTCAACATCCCTTCACTCTACGTCTGTCCACTCTAAACCACACCACTCTATACCACACCACTCTACACCACTCCACATGACGCCACTCTATTCTATGCCACTCCACACCATGTCACTCCTCTTTTTGCATGGTTGCCCCCACTTTTTGCTAAACTGCTGATGTGCTTTGACTGAGTGTGACCTGGGTTCCTGCCAAACAGGTACCCAGGGCCTTTGTTCTTTCCCTAAACTGCATTGAAAACAAAACCCCATTGGCACTCTTTGGCCACAGGTCAGTCCCTTGTAAATGGTACCACAGGTACCAAGGGCACTGTGGCCAGGGAAGGCCTCTAAGGGCTGCAGCACTTATTGTGCCACCTTTAGAAGCCCTGTACCTTTACACACACACACTGCCTTTGCAGGCTGCGTGTTTTGGTGCAGAACAAAGTGAAGAGTAGACATGGCACACATCCCTGTGTGCCATGCCTACAATCCACTGCCCTGGCATAGGTCAGCCACCCCTCTAGCTGGGTGCACTATACCAGTGGTGAGCGTACAGGTGCATGAGCCCTGTACCCCTACAGTGTCTAAGCCAATTCTTAGACATTGTAAGTGCAGTAATGCCATTAAGAGTATATGGTACTGGGAGTTTGTCATTACGAACTCCACAGCACCATAATGGCTTTACTGAAAACTAGGAAGTTTGGCATCAAACTTCTCAGCACAGTAAACCCACACTGATGCCAGTGTGGGATTTAATGAAAAATGCACACAGAGGGCATCTTAGAGATGCCCCTGAAAAATGACCTAACACTAGTGTCCGGGCTGAGTGGCTGCTCGCCAGCTGCCACCACCAGACATGTTTCTGGACCACTGGGTCGAGAGCCTGCTGCTCTCGGGGGTCTGAAACAATGCACGTCCTGGGACGAGGTGCCAAGCCTCCTCCCCTAGGATGGGCAGGGTCCACGAAGGGGAAGCTTCAAAGGCTTGCCGCCTTTGTGAGCTTCCCCAGGCCTTTTGCTGCTTCCAGCAACTGGCCCCCGCCGGTTCTGACCCCCACTTTGGGTGGGAGAATCGGCGGGAAAACCAAGTGAGGAAGAGAGGTGTGCCCACCTTTGCCAACCCCACCCCTCAGGTGGGGGAGTCGAAGTGACGCACAACTCTCAGTCTCTGCCATCTTGCAGATGGGGGTCCCAGCCAACCAGAGTGAGGCATATGCCCCCCTCCCACTAGAGGGTGGCATAATAGGGGTTGTACCCACCCCAAGGAAGGGACCCATTGGTCCCAACCTTTACCTACCTGTAACGCCCCTAAATCTAGTATTTAGGGGCACCCCTGATCCTTGCCTCCTCAGACAAGTACCGACCAAGAAGAAAGGAAGAAGAAGGACCGAAGAAGCCGTGCTAAAGCTAAGAAGAGGAAGACGCCCACTGACTTGGCCATAGCCCTACCGGCCTGTCCCCACCTAGAACCTGCAGAAGCGAAATCCCGGTGTGTCCTGCAGCCAGCAACCTCAAAAACCCCTAGGACCTGCCCTGCCTTCCACAAGAAAGACTTTGTCTCCCGTGAGCACCGGATTTGCTCACCCACAGACTCTGGCTCTGGCCAAATCCGCGAGTCTGCACCACTCTGCACCCGATGCCCATGGCCCGAGTTCGAGTGGCCCAACACCACGAGGAGGTCTCCCCAGCGATCCTGACATGAGATCTGGTGATCTCTGACCTGCCTTGAATCTCCCAGTGAAGCCTACAGCCTCTTTTTGGAGGATCTCCCCGACCATGACCGGAGCTGGTAAGGAAAACCCGATGCCTAAAGACACCCCTGCACCCGAAGTCCTACGGCCTTGGGTGGCCCA
Organism: Calotriton arnoldi; assembly: GCA_963921515.1. Lineage (NCBI taxonomy): Eukaryota > Metazoa > Chordata > Amphibia > Caudata > Salamandridae > Calotriton > Calotriton arnoldi. Next base: position 894,224 of record CAWUFW010005242.1, read on the forward strand.
ACCGACGGTGTCCCAGCATCCTCAAGCATCCCAACTTACCTCTCCAACCGGTGGTCACCTCCAGAAGATCTTCGTCCCCGAGCCTGCAGTCTTTGTTGAAACCGGAGAATCCCCATTGAAATCAACCAAACCAGCACCCTGCTCCCAGCCGCCTCTGGGCTGCTGTGAGTGTACCTTGGGTGCTAAATAAGATCCTCCTTTGCCCTGAGCTAAACCCCAGGATCTTTGCTCTCACAACCTTGTGGCCTGCTCGTGAGCAGCCACCAACCGGAGGCCCCCTAACCCCGATTGGATAACATTGGGCCTCAGCACTCTGCATCCGGTCACCCTAGTGTCGCTGAGGGTGCTTTGAAAGTGCATCCTTGACCCTGGGGAACCCTGGTTCTAACCCCAGAATACCAACTCCCACAACAAAGTACTTACCTGTTAACCGATAACCTCATTTCTCTCCATAGGAATGCATTGACTGTTTTTCCTTGAAGTGTGGAGTTGGTTTTGTATGGAACTTTGAAAAACTGCAAAGAACTAAAAACTGCTTACTTACCTTTTCTCTAGGAAATGTCCCAGTGTGATATCTAGGTGTATCACACTGAGTAGAAAAAGTAATCCAGAAAGTAATCTGTAAAGTAATCAAAAGATTTACAAACATGTAACACAGTCATTTTCATTCAGCTTGCTTGTATTGTTCAACCTGCCTTGAAAATTATCAAATACAGTTACCTATGCCAGGCTTGCTTGGTTCTAGGAAATAAATATAACTAAATAATATTTTTATACAAATCAAATTGGTCTGAGTTCAGTCTTTGAGTGTGTGACATCATTTGCTGATTGAGTGTGTACAACAAATGCTTAACACTACCCTCTGATAAAGCCTTACTGCTCGCCCACACTACCACAAATAGAGAGTAAGGTGCTATCTACTTTTACCTCTGCCTACCTTTGGGGTTCCACTGGACTCTGTGCACACTATACCTCACTTTGGTATAGTGTATACAAAGCCAGCTTCCTACAACTCCAAGCCATGCCACACCACTCTACACCACTCCACTCTACTCTACACCTTTCCACTCTACGGCACTCCATGCCACTCTATTCCACTCCACGTCACTCCAATCTATGCCACTTCACTCTATGCCACGCCACTCCAATCCTCTCTACTCTATGCCACTATACTCTTTTCTACACCACTCTACTCTATTCTATGCCATTCTAGTCTACGCCACTCCATGCCTCTCAACGCCACTTTACTCTACTCTATGCCACTCTACTCTAAGCCACTCTGCTCTATATCACTCTACTCTTAGCTATTCCACTCTACACTACTCCACTCTACATCACTCCACTCTATGCCACTCCAATCTACGCCACTTTACTCTACACCACTCTACTGTAAGCCACTCCACTCTACATTACTTTATGCATCTCCACTGCACGCCACTCCACTCTACGCACTCTAGTCTATGACACTCTACTCTGCTCATCGCCACTTTCTGTCACTCTACTTTAGGCCAGCCTACTTTATGCCACTTAACTTAATGCCACTCCACTCTATGCTACTACACGCCTCTCTACTCTACACCACTCTTATTTACACCACTTCACTCTACTGTATGCCACAGTGCATTACGTCCCTAACATTTAGCCATGCTGAACAGCAGCCACGCTGCAGCATGGAAATATTACCTTTCATCATCTTCGTCATGTGCTCTCCTCCTGATGCTATTGTGACAGGATCTCCTCTGAGTAGTACCAGCATGCATTTTTAAAGACTGGAATTATTTTTCATCATCAGATTTTGAGCCAGAGAAAAGGAGGAAGGGGAGAAAGAAGGAGGAAGAGAAAGTTATGAAAATAGTGACAAGAAGAGAAAGCAGAGGTGAAAAATAGCATGCAGAAGTGTGAGAGACAAGCAGTGTAGGGTGGTAGAAGAGGCATGAGGCTTTAGCAAAACTATGCAGCCCTGGTATTCAGCGAACCTCTCTCTCTCTCTCTCTCTCTCTTTTATTTATTTTTTACAAATGAAGTACTGGTACTAGAGAAATCCTGGGTAAGGCTTTTGATGTAAGCACTCCCTACCTAAACTTTGGTCCATGGTACACATGTTGTTTTGTGTCGCAAAGGAATTGACATGAAATGGGTTAATATAAAGACTCCCTATCTAAAAACATATAAAGATTTCTAAAAACTTCCCTCTTACGCTGCCAATTTCAAAGGGATCTACCTTCCCAAAAATGAAAATCTACTTCGAATCAGTTTGACATTGGCGACTTTTATGGCCAAGCATTGTTTAAACTCTGTGGAGCTTATTTCCAACCTCTTGTGCCACCATTGCGTCACTTTTTTTGACGCAATGGCAGCACTTCATTTGCTCTATATTTACATAGATGCACATGGATCACTTTTTTTAAGGTTCAGTTGGTTTTTGCCTGCATCAGAATTGGCTGTGCCAAGTTAGATTTTAATTTATGCAAGATAGGCATTCCATCGTAAACGCCTACCGTAAAACTGCTGCAGTGGTATTTACCACGTTTTTTCCCTGTTTCGAGCTGCTGCGCTGCCAATGTGTCACTATCCCTACGCCTGCTAAACCCAGGCGTAGGGATGACACATTGGCTGTGCCCAAAGGACCACACCAGCTGTAATGGCTTGATTGCAATATGCAATCAAGTCACGAGGTAAGTGGGCCACAGAAGGTAGGTATGTGCACGTAATGTCACAATTTGTGACATTACGTGCTGATGTCACACATACAAGTGGACACTATGCACACTATGCACACTTGTATGCGTCACATCCAGGACCAATATGTTTGAGCGCAAGGTGACTTTGTCACCTTTTCACGCTCAAACACATTGGTCCCCATTCAATAGGCAATGCACCAATGTAAACTGACGCATTGCCTCTGTATTGTGATGTATTGCTGGAGTTGCGTTGGTTTTCCCACCAGCTCCAGCAGTGCGCCAAAAAACCCTGCGCCATGCTGTGCTGTATTATAAATACAGCATATCTATGGTGGCACAAGTGTTTCTGCTGCAGGCGAAAGTAAACTGGCACATAGTTCCTTGAACGCAGAGATGCGTCAATTTCTTGTAAATGAGGTTCCATATGGATAGGATTTCCACAGCACGCTGGAACTATGGCTACCTCTACTGCAGCACCACCAGTCTTCGAGGACTAAGGCCCAGATTTATCATAGGATTGCATTGCCCTTGTGTCGCGCAACTTGACGCAAAGGCAATGCAATCCTTAAGTCAGATTTGCCAAGCAAGGCCGCCTTGCTTGGCCCTGCATGACTTGGTAAATCTGGAATAATTCAAGGCAGCGCAAGTCGCTGCCATGCACTCTGTGCCGGAAAAGTGTTACATGGGTTAAGCGTTGGTGTTCTCATGCATCCCCCTATGTATTTTAGCGCATTTCCAGATTTAACGAGGCTGGTAATGCATCAAAATTGTGCGCCTTCTCAATAGAGGCGCAGCAAGGAGAAATATCCTTATTTCTCTTCATTGTTTGCTCATTCTAAGTGTGCTGCAGAATGCAGCACACTTAGAAAGAGTAGATTATATTTTTTTGTGCAGGAAGGTGCCCCTTCCTGCACAAAAACAATCCTGCTTAGCACAAGGGCACCCCTGCACCATGGCGCAAGGGTGCCTGCTTTGGCACTAGGCAGCCAGAAGTGCGTCGGTGCAAGGAGAGAGCAGGAATGCGCCATATCTTGATAGATACGGCGCATTCCTACCTTCTCCATTTGACGCAGCGCAGGAAGTTGTTTTGCTGCGTCAAATATGATAAATCTGGACTTAAGTCCAGTGAATAACGGTGCACATTTTTGTGATTTAAAATGATGCTTTGAGTGAGGTGCACACGCGCTTCCAACCTTGAAAAAAATATATATCCTTGGTTCAGATGAGGAATAGTGGCTTTGATTTTCAGCCCGGTCCAGTAAAAAACTCAAATGCCATGGGCCGTAGTGCAGGCAAGAACAATTAACCCATGACTGCTGACTGGGGAAAATACAGCATTATGCAGATAGCCCCCGAGTCACCTGTGCTCCGGTGCCACTGCTCCTGCTACATCATTGGTAAGTGAGCACCTGAAGCGGCCGCATCAAGAGTGTGAGAAAGCACCTGCCAATCCGCGTGAGGGGGGGAGAGAGAGAGGGGGCGGGTCGACAGCGTCACGTCGGGACATTGAAAGAGGCCCTGATAAGAGGAGGCCCCGCGCGGGAGGCAGGATTAGTAACGTAAACTGAATTTTTGTCCACAGCTTTTAGTCTGGCCAAGTCGAAACACGGAAACAAGCAGAGGCAACTGGTGGGTAGGAGAACGAGCCAACGGAGTCATGCGAGGACACTCCAAGGGTCACTGCCAAGATGACGCAGGGAACGAGAGGCGAGTAGTACGGAGGAGATAGCTGAATGGTTCCACTTTCAGCGACTTTAGTCAAGAGAACTTTCAGTGCGAAGATGTCTCCACTAGCGCGCACCATTCTTATAACCGGCTGTAACCGGGGCATTGGGCTGGAAATTGTCCGACAACTCCTGGCAAAGCCCAAAGCACCCGAGCAGATCTTTGCCACCTGCAGGGCCCCGGAATCACCACAATGCAAGGTAGGAGCCTTCATTTTGAGTTGGTGTAAGCAGTGTAGGGAATTAAAGGCATCCATCTGGAGCGGGACACTGGTTGCCCTAAAACTTTTGAACCGGGGAAGCACTGAACCCGTGATTGCACAGCACCAGGTGCATGAGCATTCAAAACCTTTTCAAAGCGGTTGACACCTGTGGGCCTGTCAAGTGCATAGTTACCGAGGGGTGTATTTTTCAAAGTTTGGCAACGCAAAACCTAAATGAGATTTACCAAGCCACGCAAGGCCACCTTGCGTGGCCCTGCAAGCCAGCTCAAGTCGCTGCCTTGTGTTGCTCTGCCCCAGGGAGGCGTTCCATGGGTGGAGCGTGGATGTTCCCACACATTCACCCATGGATTCTGAAGCATTCTCAGATTTAACAATACTAGTACCTGGGACTGTGCCAGAATGTTACGCCTTCCCAGGGGAGGCGTAATGAGGAAAAATATCTTTATTTCACCTTGTTTTTCCCGAATTCTACATTCTGCAGCACCCATAGAAAGAGGAAAAAGCCTCAAAGGATTGTTATGTGCAGGAAGGTGTCCCTTCCTGCTCAAAAAATAATCCTTCCTGCAATGCAGGCACCCTTACACCATGGTGCATAGGTGCCTGCGTTGACGATAGGCATCCGTTTGTGCACCAGCGCAGGCAGAGAGCAGGAATGCTGCATATCATGATAGATATAGCACATCCCTGCCCTCTCATTTTCACACAGCGCAGCAAGGTGCCTTGCTGTGTTGTGTTGCGTAAAATATTGATAAATATGTGCCCTAGACTCCGACGGGGCTGCGCCAAACAATGACCTTCTAGATTACTGCAATTTCACAATATGTGGAAAAACTAAGTATCAATAGAAGCAGATCTCAGAGTGACAGAAACAGTATTATCAGGATACTGATGTGGAATATTACATATGTGAGGATGGTGTCAGAGCTTGCATATTCATTCCCTCACTCACCTACCTATACATTGACTTTAGCACTCACTCTAGAGTCTTAAGTGCCCACTCTAGAGATCTGTCCATATGTCACTCATACTTTAGCTGTGCATTTTTTATGAGCTGCGAAAGCTTGTACAACTCTGCGATACTGGATCTGTTCTGAGGAAATCGAAGATTGCACTTGTTGCCTTCTGTGAGAGAGGCGAAGCTTGCTTTGCTGTTGCCATACTGTTCCTTTTCTGTGAGGAACTAAAGCTTGCACTGATACTGCCTGATTTGTACCTGCTTGTGCTGATGCCACTGTAGCCGTACCGCACCTTTGAAAGAGGGAAGCTTGCACTGTTTTTGCCCAAGATGTACCTGTTCTAAAAAGAAGAGAGTTTCCGCTGCTGTTTTCCCATCCTATAAAACACAAATGATAATTTGAATGCACTTGTATAACATGCCTAGGCTAGTCAAAAGCTTTTGTTACACCCAGAACAAAACTAGTTGTGGGACCCCGACCCAGAGACCCAGGATTCAATCACAGCTTGACCAAACTGTGTTACCCTGAGAAATTACTTTACTTCCCTCTTCTTCCTTTTCAGTGATCATCACATTTGAGAGCAACTTTGAAATAATTTAGTTCAGGATGTGCACTGTACAAAAACCTTTCTTGTATATTAATGGACCATAATGTTGCTCAGTCCATGACAACAGTAAAGGCCTTACATAAGAGGCATAAGACAACCCACTGCCTCTTGGGTCACAAATAAAATTTTCATCAGGGCAGAAAGTGGAAAGAATGTGATACTAACAAACACAACAATATACCTGAGTCTAATAATTGTAATATAAAATTAAAGGATTCTCTGACAATCAATGTTCTGACCGGTACAACCAGAGAAAACGTGTTCCTGAAGGATGAGAACCCTCCCTCACCCTGAGGTGGCATGCTGCATCACAGGATTCCTCCTCGCACCACAATGATTACACAAGGGTCATCAGAACCTGGCAAGTGGTAGTCAAGCGGGCACCTAAAGCTGCCACAGCCCTGAGTTACTTGCCAGGATTAACCTTGATTTACTTGCCAGGAATAAGACCCGATCACAGTGGGTGCAAATGAGGTGGATTCCCCTTACTCTCCGGTGACCAGCGTCTATATCAGTGTTTTAATTTTTTCATGTTATTACACTTTACAGCAGAGTGGTTTTGATTTAGATACTGATGAATGCCCCCACACCCTGTTGAAGGGTAGGTCAAAACATCCAAGAGCTCCTCCTGTCTTAGGAGCTGTAGCCCACCCCACAACTGACGTAGTGGTGTGAGGAGGAACCCTATGATGAATATTGCCATCTCAGGGTGGGTGAGGGTTTGCGCCCTTACGGAAGCCTTTTCCTCTGGTTATGCCAGACAAAACATTGAATGTCAGCGAATACTTTAATTTTTGATCATAAATATTGGACCCGGGCATATTGTTGTTTGTTAGTATTTGTTCTGGAGTTTGTACCCGCTGGGTTTTAACTACTCTTTGACCTGTTTGTGTTTATTGAAAGATTGGGGGGCCTCATTTATGAGTTTTTGCCGTAGGGCAGCGCCGCAGGCCTTCCTGCGGCACTGCCCTACGCCAAAAGAAAAGCGCAGGAATGTGCTGTATCTATCAGATACAGCGCATTCCTGCCCTTTTCCACTGCGCTGGCGCACAATGGGCTGCCGTGCGCCAATGCAGGCACCTGTGCACCATGGTGCAAAGGTGCCTACATTGCGGAGATGATTATTTTTGTGCAGGAAGGGAAACCTTCCTCCACAAAACACTCCTCCAAACACTGCCTGCCAAGCAGAACAAGTAAGACACGTTTTACTGATTGAAATAGAAATTTTAAAAAAACTGAGTGCAAAATTCCAGATACACCTCTAGAAAGCGAAACAAAATGCCACCAATACAACTGGTTACACACTTTTGAAAATTAGGCAACAAATCTCTGAAGAGCTGAAGAGTGACCCCCTTACAAGAGGAGACGGAAGCTTGAATCAAGGGGCACTCAAATGAAACAATACCTGAATCTGCTATAGAAAAAAAAAAATCTGCAACCCACTAGGAAACTCGAGTAGAGGCACAGAACAAAGTGACATGCTACAAACCTCCAAACAGAAGTACATTCTAACAGGAAACCTACACACTGAAGAATCCTAGACCCAGCCAAGTAAAGACCAAGCACAGGGCTAACAACCATCTTAAAGATTGAATAAGGACAACCCAGTCAGAGCTGAAAACAGAGCAAGACTGAATATGTAAATAATTCAGTCTGGGACTCACTGAGAGTAAAACATGCTTCCTCGTGCATTGTCCCTAACAGGAGGAAACAAGCAAGTGATCATAGGGGGACCTTCATGCACTATGACTAATTTCACAAAGCAGAAAATGAACAGAAGGTCCTCAGAAAAGAACTAGAGATAGCAAATAGCAGCAGCAGCATGAGAGCTGCAACGACTTGTATGCAGAACTGCACTGCATTGTAGCACCTATGAAGGCACAAAGCTTCAGCTCGACTTTATAGCCATTGAGGAATATCCGTGCACCACTACTGGGCCGAACGGAACTGTCTGGAACAAACATCGACTTAGCACCTCACAACCTACTTTTAAGTGTCCATTTGCGATCTTGCCCAACTTGAGCTGAGAAAGCATTAAACATGGCCTAGGAGTGCCATGCTGCCCACAGCACTCATTTCCAAACATGCTGCTATTTCCAGCTCCTACAGTCATTCGTATGGGCACGGTTATAATTTGGAGCCTTATTGTAAAGAATGTGTAAGTCTTCAATAGTTCTTTTACACTAGTGCTTAATTTATAGCTTTGTGTTCATTTTATTTAGAAAACAACTGAAGGTTTAAAGAAAAAATGCACTAGGCAGAATTTACAATTGGTCTCTAGTCATTGGACTGCATAAAGGTGAAAGATAGAAATGCCTGACTAAACCTAAACATTGGTGAATACTCTGGACACACTTCATGTCGCTTTTTAGCTTATCTATGCCAATATGTCATTATAGGTAAGGGTCATCCATATGCAATTTTTTGCGTGGCCCTGTCCAAAAAGAACAGTGTAGCCTGTGTCACAGAGGCAAAATACCCCATTTCAATCTTTAGCCTAAAGTGGTATGAATCCTGGAAGTTGTACTCGTAGTCCACATAGATAGCACTGAAAGAAGAGATTAAGGTAGTTTGGAAATAAAACAAGGATGAGGATGCCATGGTACAGTTTCGGTGCTGAGAGGTGGAGGCAGTAAGCGGTAAACGGAAGAAAGAAAGTGGGCAGAAACTGAGGGGCAGATTTACAAGCCCCGTGCGACACTTTTACGCCGCCGTTGCGTCACTTTTGTGACGCAGCGGCGGCATAAACAATGCGCCACGTTCCGACACATTTACAACGTGACGCATCTAGGGTGATGCGTCGCGTTGTAAAGCCCTGCGTCACATTATACCTGCGTCCGGTATAATGTATGCAGGGTGGGCGTTCCGAAGCAAGAAAGCCTCGTAAAAGTGATGCAGTGAAATCTACAAGATTTCACTGAGTCACTTTTACGACGCCACTGCGTCAAAACCTAACACCTGCTTGAAGCAGGCGTAAGGAGTGACGCAGCACAGTAGGAATAGGCATTCCTGAGCTTTGCTGGAGTTACGTTTTGCTTGCGACGCGAATCCAGCAATGCGTTACCGATACGCCAACAGATGCGTGACGCATCTGTCTATCCTTGCGCCACGGTGCGCAGCATTGTAAATGTGACGCATCCATGGTGGCGCAAGGGTTTTTTTGCGTGACGCACTTGAACTGATGCATCTCTGCTAATATGCAGAGATGCATCAGTTCTTGTAAATCTGCCCCTGAGTTTTCACCTGCCTTTGTGGAACCCAAAGCACCACTTGCAATGCACCACAGCTTTCATAAATAGGAAGGGCCACCCTTGCTTCAAGTTGTAACAAATAATTTTATTTAGCGCTTCAAATCGTACTGGGACTGGTTTCTAAGCACTGCAATAATAGATTTTCCACTACCTGGTTTTTTGTTACTCAGTTTACCGGCCTTGGAAGGAATAATAGTTAAGGTTGGTGCTGCCCATAGTCGAACTCGTAACCTGCAAATCACAGCAGATGGCAGTGACGTGTTAAACTCAGTAGCCACTTTGGCGGCCATTAAACAAGACTAAAGTCAAAGGTCGGATTTTTCAGTTACATAAGAAACACTGAATCGAGAGAAAATAGGAGACCACCAGAGAGGCTTTCCTGAAACTGAAGGAGTCATCTCACAGTGAAGTCTTTGAATATGGGGTTTGGGAGTGGGCATATTCTGTGTAATGAACACGAAGGCAACACAAGGAACAATTAATTGTTAGGTTGCTTCCAAAAGTCTCGAAAGATTAAGCAGTCGAACATCACAGCCTGCAGGTGTAAGCACTTTAAAAAAAAATAAAAAAATCGCTGGATACCCTATTCAAAACTATAAGCCACAAAACAGGACATTCTCAATACAGCTTATTTTGTCACCCGGCGCTCACCTCTACATTTGCCTTTTTGTCAAAAAAAGAAATTATGAGAAACAGGCACTTTGGAAAGCTTCAAATCTATTGGGAATAAAAACGTGACAAAAGGGATTTGGGGTGGAGGTGGCAAGACAAACGATACAGTGGAATGGAAATCATTGCACATTACATCAGGCCAAGCTGGTCTCTTGCATATAGTTTATAAACTAATACGGCGCTTCAAAGCGCTAAAGAAAACAGAAGAGGAAGGACAAAGTCAGACAAGAGAATGTCCGACACCAATCAAAGCAAAAACCCAAAGAGGCTATCTGGAGAATTTATCTGATGGAGGAGGCAGGGTATTGGGAACCCCGGAAAAGATAAGTACAAGCGATGATCTGCAGCAAAACGAAGAGACTAGAGTTTAAATCCCGGCTTCCCTGGCCACAGTGTTTGATCGTAGGCAAATCAATTCAACTGTGATTGTGGTAGGTTCTTTAACTAAGTTTCGGGCACTCACAGTTTACTGTCTTTTTGTATACATATGCTTTAATTGGTTTACCATTGTTTACGTGTGTGCTGCATTCTAAGTTCCGAGCACAGAAGATACGGGAGGGCTGCAGGGGGTGGGGGGGTTTGGATTGCAGGTGAGGTCAGCAGAGAGGCTCAGTGAAGCGCAGAAGCTGCAGAGGGGCTCGTAAGAGAGCTGAGGCTGGAAGAGGGTCAATGGATCACAGTACCTGCAGGCAGGATCGGGACGACTGCGGCTGGAGAAGGATTTCAAAGCAGCACTGAGGCTGAGAGAGTCCGTGGAGCACTGGTAGGGCTGGATGAGGTGGCAGGGGGTGCAGTTAAAGGGGCCCTGAGGCTGTATGGAGGTCGGACCCAGGTTCTGCCAGTTCATACCAGAATGAGAGGAACCCCAATGCTGCAGCACATTCGGAGCACTACTTAAGTTGTTGGAGAGGGGGCACAAACCGGCACACGGGAGGGTGAGAGGCCAAAAGACAAGCAGCTACTAACCAGAACGGGTGGCCGCAAAGTTTTTCACCTCTGCCCCAAGTACCCAAAGCAACCGAAGGGAAACTGGCATGGACATATAAAGAGGACACTTTCTTACCAAATGAAAGTGATTATTTCAAGAAGGCAGCGGGCTCCGGTCGGGGCAAAGCGTGTGTCCTGCCATACAGCTGCGACCGTGCGCGCTCCTGCTCGCTCCCAAGGCAATACTCCATGGGAGTAAACTTTTGGAAAAAGGTGGAACATACACCCACCATTAGCAATTTGCAGGCTCCAATTTTTACACGACACACACACAAGCCAATCCAAAAGCGTGGGAGGAGCCAGACCCCACAAGTACATACAACAGATCGCTACAGCTCAAGCGCTGTAAGCTCGACCTAAAAACCATTATAAAAAACATGACATCTCAATCTTGCCATTTAACCCCTTTGGAGTTAGTGTTTGTAAGGATTTAATCCAAAAGGTCTCTCTAAAAGCGAACAGTTTATGCATGTCTCTGTCTTGTGTAGGTTTTAGTTTTTCTAAAATGGTGAAGCGTAATTGCGGTATGGAATGTTGGGTGTCCAACAAATGTGTTGCTAAGCATGAATTTCTGTTTGCACGTATCATACTTTGGTGCTCAGTAATTCTTGTTTTGATTTTACCACAACACCCATTGCACGCACCTTTCACTTTAAGTGTAGCGTGAAAGGAGTCTTATTTACAAGGCAGCTGTAAGTCACGTTAGTTCACTTAACGCCGCCTTGCAAATAAGGCGAAGGGTTTATCATCACAGGAACGTCACTAAAAATCGCAGTTCCTCTGGTGATAGGGGCTTGTAAATATGCCCCTTGGTATTTTACAAAATACTGCAGGGCTTATTTACAAGCCCCTTGCGCTGCTGGTACGTCACTTTTTCTCATTTTGATAGTGATGTACCAGCGGCGCAAGGGGCTTGTAAATAAGCCCCTGTGTTTTAAGTGGTCTTCACAATCCTCTCTCTACTTTCCATTGGCCCTTAAGCCTCCCTCCTGTGCTGTTTCTCATTTAATAATTAACATGGTATACCACTGTGATTGTCAGAAAATCTGAAGCTCACAACCTTCAGTCTTACTGACCAAGCTACGCCCCTGGAGCCCAGCACTCGTTTGTTTGCTTCTCTGAGGAAATCTTGAAAACAGTGCAGCCAAATAGTGCCTTTAGCACCTGTCTCAGTGAATTTGCTCATCCTTCCACCTAGCCCTCCTTCACTTTGTCCTTACTTCATTCCTTCTCCGAATCACCCTTCTCTTCATCCACCTATCAGTCCTTCTCTTCATTTATTTATCCATCCATCCACCATTCATCCTGCATCCATCATCGATCTCACATCATCTTTACTTTTTACTATCCACTCCACCACCAACCCATCCTTCTCCATCAACCCAGCCTTACTTCCTTCTATTCATCCTTACGTCTCTCCATCAGTCATCATCCTTACTTCTATCATCCATCATCCTTACTTCAGTCCATCCATCTTTCCGTTATTCAGTCCTTCTTTCCAGCATTCCACATAACCAGCCAGCTCTCATCCACCCACGCATTCCTTCATCTCTCTATCCACCAATTCGTCATCCACCTCTCCATCCACCGAGCAATCTCTTCACCCATCCCTCCTTTCCTTCTTCCTTTCATTACGTGCTCTCGCGTTGCTTTTTTATTTTTTTAAACACCACATAGCTCCACCAGGGTCTCCCTGAAAATCAAAGTAACAGTAAGGAGTATGTTGAAATACTCCTCAGTTGAACTCAACCTCTTGCTCATGCTGCTAAGGTGGGGGGTGAAGCCCCTAAGTGCGTAGAAACATATGGACTCATTAGACTTTGAAAAGTCCATCTTTGTGGCTCTCGTGTTTTTAATCATGTGGCAAGGAGACATGACTAAAGCAGTCTGACACATTCAGGGCTGGTGGCGGCCGGTGTGACAATCTTTTCTGGTGCCCTCCCCCATGACCTTCTTTCCACATATTCCCTCACTACCACCTTCCAACTGTGCTCCTCATCTCTCCATAGCTCCTCTCTCACATGCATTTCATTTGGTTTTTCAGCACTACTCATAATAGTGTAGGGTGACAGAGACAATGAATCATGCGAGTGTAAGTCAGTCTATAGGAAATGTTACATAAGATAGGCTTATAAGGTGTAGGAATAACATGTCCTGCATACTAGTAGGATGTGTTTTTTAGGAGTGTTTGGTCTGGAGGAGCACAATCTCAAGATTTAAATCGTACCACAGTGGTTGGGGTTGGCTTTACTAATAAGAATGCATTTCTACCCAAGCAAACCATTTTAAGAAACATTAGGATAATGAAAGACTTAGGAAAAAAACATAACGTTCTAATTTATACCATGAAGTTTGCATGCAGCTCTTGGATGACAGTTCATTGGTCACTGTGCAAGGGTAAACAGCCTTTACATTGCATCCGTTACCACACATCCATTACAATGCCTGTGTCTTTACCATTCAAATTTTCATCACGAATATGCCTTTACCACGCATGCCTTTATAATGAAAATATAAGTATTTTGCAAAGCAAGTGTATATGTATGTATATGTGTGTATATATGTGTGTGTGTGTGTGTGTATATATATATATATATATATGTAACCAAAGTCCTGACCCTCCAATAACTGGGAGGGAATACACCGCAGGTCCGGACCAACTCAGGGGAACTCACTTCAGCATAAATCAAGACTAGACGGGTCCAACAATCCATGGTAAGTTTTATTGATTCCATGAGTGATACAGACAAGTGTCCGCCCCAGACGCGTTTCGATCGCCTCCGCGATCTTGTTCACATGACGCGCTGGTGCCGGACCACCACTTTAAAATACAGTGCAACCTATCAGAGAACGTGATACTCAATGATAAAAATAAACATAGAAAACATACTAAACAGGGAACTAAGTCCACAGAAAATTAAAGCAACAATGTGATCATGTATGAATATAGAGTCCTCTCATGCATGATAAACAAATCAAAAATTACAATATTGATTTTTGGCCAGATTGTTTAAGATCAACAAAGCATGTTACAAATTTACAATAGGTAATCCAAAACAGGGAATTTGATATAAAATACGATATAATAAAGGACTAGTTCTTTGTGGCTAAAATTAGTGGCAAGTGCCCAATAAAATATGCCAATACCCGAACATTAAAAATCCATCATAAATACCATAAAAAACATCCTGAATGGTAAAACAATTTGATAATGAATATGCTTTGCAAAAATGAGTGTCCTATATGAATAATCATATAGAGAGGGCCTAAATAGTACATGATGTTAACATTCTGTTCCCTGCAAACCAAATGTGATAAAGTGCTAGACCTATAAAAACAACCACTTTGATGGTTGTTAACCCACACAGAAAAAAGAATGGTGGAGCTGATGCAGGAGGTCGCTCATATGATCACATTAAAACAATAAAGTGCTAGTGCTTTAAGTGCTGTTATCCTCAATAATACAGTACATGATTTATCAGTGCCTGTTGGTCATAGTAAAACAGGTTAAAAGCAGGAAAAATATTTAAATAAACATCCATTACAACAGTTCTTAATAAAATATCTATGCAAAAGTGCTGTTCATCGTGCAGAGACAGGATTGTTTAATATTGTATGTCAAAACAAGTTATTAGCGGATCCTTCATTTGATTTATAGAAAATTGTGAAGGTCCTCACTTGTATTCAGGCCATTAGGTATTCTAGTATCCAGGGCTAAAATGAATAAGGATTCTAACTGACGCAGCTGTTTCTCCCTGTTACCCCCCCGAATGGATGGAGGGACCGCCCCAATTACAAAATAAGTCAAGTCACTGATTTGATTGGCATGTACGGCTTTGAAATGTCGGGCAACCGGATAGTTGACGTCTGAATTAACAATTGCTCGTAAATGTTGTAATATGCGGTTAAAAACTGGCAATTTCGTACTGCCGATGTACTTAAGATGGCAAGTGCATTCAAGCACATACACCGCATATTCTGTCCGACATGTATAGTGCACCTTAATAGGGACAGGAATGTTGCTAAAAGCAGTACAGTACTCAGATACATTAATGCCAAACTTACACGCCCGACAAGACGCACATTTAAAAAAGCCGAATTTGGATAGCCAGGTTGTATTTACAGTAAGTTCAGGACTTGTTTTCACCAGGGCATCCCGCATAGAAGGAGCCCTTCTAAATGTAATAGCAGGGAGATCTGGTAACAGAAATTTGAGTGTTAGGTCAATTAGAACAATAGGCCAATGTCTATATATTATCTTGCGAATAATCTTATCCTGTTTGCAATATGAAGTGATAAGTCTAATGGGTTGTTTATCAGTTTTAATCATCTCATTGGTGGTTCCTGCATCTTGTTGTTTTCTAGTTACTGGGCAAGACTCACGAGTGCGGGAATTAGCTTTCTCCAAGGCAATCTGTAGATTAGAAAGTTGATATCCTCGGGACAGAAAACGGTTCAGTGCCTCATCTTGGCAACGTATTAAGTCGGATTCACGACTACAAATACGTCGTAACCGGAGAAATTCACCGTATGGAATACTATGAATAAGATGGGGAGGGTGGGCACTAGTGGCGTGTAATATAGAGTTGCCCGCTGTGGGCTTTCTATGGAGTTTGGTTGCTAGCTCGTCCTCCAAGATATAAACCTCTACATCCAAAAATTCTACTCTTCGGGTACTAAGAGTGGCAGTGAATTGTAAATTCATATTATTGTCATTGATGGATGTCACAAACTGGGCAGCCTCTTGTTCAGTGCCTTCCCATATGATGAAAATATCATCAATATACCTGGCATAGTATTTTACGTGAGTATCCCAAGCCACCCTATGGGCCACCCTGAGGACGTGTTCCTCCCACCAGCCCACCAAAAGGCAGGCATAAGTGGGAGAAAAACACGCCCCCTTGGCAACCCCTCTTAGCTGTTTATACAGAGTTTTGTTGAATAAAAACAAATTGTTGTTTAGGCATAGATCAATCATTTGGAGTAACATACAATTGTGATCATGTAAGTTAATGGCATGAGAATTCAGGAAATATTTTACAGCTTCTAAACCCTGTGCATGATGGATACTGGTATATAATGAGGTTATGTCAAATGTGATTAAAACAAATCCAAAATTCCATTTGACACATTGTAATTTCTTCAAAAAGTCTCCTGTATCTTTAATGAAGGAGGGTAAGGAAATCATGTGTGGCTGAAGGAAATAATCAACATATTTGGACATAGCCTCTAACACATTGTTTCTCGCTGAAATAATGGTTCTACCAGGTATAGGCCGAATAGCCTTGTGAATCTTAGGGATAAAATACATGGTAGCTGTAATCGGAAATTCATTTTTCAAAAATAAGAATTCATCTTTAGAAAGCAAACCCTGTCTTTTCCATTGTTGCAGATGTTTAGTCACAGTCATTTTTACCTGAGTCAGTTGTTCTCGACCTACTTTGGAATAGCAGTTAAGATCTGAAAGATGACGCTCAGCCTCCTGAAGATAATCACATTTAGGCCATAACACAATGTTGCCACCTTTATCGGCACCCATAACAACAATTTCATTTTTATCACGTAACTTCTTCATCAGTGTCCAGTAACTCCTAGCTAGATAATTTTGCTTACGTTTTCGGGAGTTAATTGTGGTGTTCAGTTTCTTTAGATCACCAATAACCATATCACTAAAGGTATCTACAGAGTCCTTTGGCATCATTGGATAGAAAGAGGACGGGGGACGAAATGGACTAGCAGCCGCCATTCCAATGTTAATACCCTCAATGTTGTTGCAAACCAGATCAGAAGTTGTGACATCAGAATCCTCATTAGCCAATGATTGCATTGTACGTAATGTGTCGAGATCTCTCGCTTGAAGGTTTTCATGAGTGATATACTCTTTGCATGTTGAAATTTGGGACTTATTGAGTTCAAATAATTTTTTAAGTTTTATTTTTCTTATAAATTTGTAGACATCAATGCGAGACTGTGTGTAAGAGAAATTGGATTCAGGGCAGAATGAAAGGCCCAAAGAAAGCAATTGGCTTTCCGCATTAGTAAGAGTTGTATCCGTGAGATTGATGATGGTATTGTCTTGTTCGACTATCGGTTCCATCGGCGCGCTCCTCTTCCCTAGTTTGATGTTTTTGAGCCGGCGCCTCTCTCTCCGGCATTGGCTGGTGCTGCGCTTGTCGGATTGTGAGGAATTCGGGGGCGTAGTGTTGCTCGCCTGTCCATTGTTAAATAATGTAATTCCTCACCTAACGTATTTGCCACTGCCGTTCTCGATAGCATAATCGGAAGTGTACCACCACCATCATCTGAGTTCTCACTAGTCAAAGAGTTGGCGTCTACTTCGGGTAGCACAGTGCTACTGTCTTCTCCATTAGGTGTAGCTGTGGCAGATACCTGGGTAGCTAAAGCCTTTCTTTTGATATTATCATACTTGCGGGAAAAGGTAAAAACCCTTCCTGCCGCATAGTCATCCCGATCCCGGGCAAATTTAAACACTTTCCGTACCTTAATGGCATCTTCATGCTGTTTTAACTTAGCCAAGATGTCAGCATGACCCTTGGAGATAAAGTCCTTCTGATCACTCGCTTCAAGAGTACAGATCAACTCATCAATTTCTTTGAGGATTCTATCTCTATCGATTTCTGCATACTTAATGAGGATATTTACCATATTCATTGATGCCATAAGGTTATTATTAGCCCATTCAGTAAGCATGTCCGGATGCGGGGTTTCGTATGAGGGTGCAATCATCACTCTCAAACCTCGTGGCACTCTGCCCGCATCTCGGTATTTCTCTAAAGATTTCTTTTCCCACCATTTGGGGAGTTCACTTTTTTGAAGTTTCTCAAGCTTCCTCAACAGGCTCCTGATATCATTGGTGTTAGTACTGCTAGACTGTATATCAGTTGCGAGGTTAACAGCCGGCAAATTGATGAACAGCGCCTCAGCTGCAGCCTCCCGGTCACACAGCGCGTCTTGGGCTGACATAATTAGTGGAAAAACAATGTCATTATATATTCCAGCAGGTTCCACACCTTCACACAGCGAGAATTTTCACGGCACCAAAGAGCAAGATCCACAAGTAAGTTGCTTGTAAAAATCAGAAGTGTTTATTTATACACCATTGTGCAGAGCATGGACGGTCTACGCGTTTCGGCTCTCCGCCTTCAACTGGACCATAGAGTCCCATTGTCTAGTTTGCCAATTTAAAGTGAACAAGTGCATTTAGATCCCTTTATCTATTTTTACTATTGTGCAAATGCTTGACTACTAACCCTCATGTTAAAACAATGGCGACAACTGTCCGCCATTTTTTACTGATATTGCTATTTGTAAAGTGCATTTAGCAATTGTTGTCATGGCAGTAAAGTGCAAGTGCGTGATTTCATTTCTATTCGGGAAAAGATAATTTAGGTTTTTATACAGTTATAAAAATTAAAACATTTGTGCAAAATACGCAATTTAAGATAAGGTGTGCAAATGTGCCAATAATGATTAAATGAACATTCTTCTCAGTGTGAAATACAAAAATGTCAATCACAGTGAAGTACTAAAATAAGTTAATCAAACTATTATTCGACATAAAACCATTATCTAAGATGTCATATTCAATTATTTCTAAAAGAATAAAAGTGGGGACCAGATACCAATGGGCAAATTCATAGGGATTGATCAATACCACCATTCCCTTTTCCTCTTCTTTTCTTTCTTCTCTCTCACAAGTGTTAGAGCAAGGGGAAACAATGTGATCTATATGTCACAAAGTGCTTAGTGCAGTTAATCGTTTTCACATTTTACAGACTGTTATGTGCAAATATCTATAAAGTATGTATTTCACAAAAAAACAGTCCTTAAATTTCAACATTAAAACACCTGAGACATAGAAAAAAGTCCATTGGATTCAGCCCCATTATATTTCGTAAGGCACCTATTGTCCAGTTTTTTATAGCACAATTTTTAGCTTTTTTGCGTTCTATATTGAACTTTTTCCCTTTTTCCTCTTTTTTCCTCTTATTTTTTCAGAATTTCTTATGATGAGTTCATTCATGGCAAATTCCTTCCAATTAGTGGTTTCTCTTGGTTAGCCCCTGTACAATATATTTTGTGGCCTTTGATGGAGAATATTCATTTCAAATCTGGATGCAGGTGTATAAATATCAACAAGTTCTTGTATATGAAATTATTGCAGATGTATATGCAATTCTGCATCCAGATTGTGGCCAAATGGACTCTCAGTTCCAATGGATAGAATATATCGAGATTCGGTCTTCCTTAAATCCAAAGTTCTGTCACCTTCTCGTTCTTTCTTCCTCACGATCTTTAGGCCAAAGTATTTTAATTGTTGGCTGTTGCTTGAGTGGTGTTCAGAAAAGTGTTTCGACATTGGATAAGAGAAGTCTTTGTTTTTAATGGCTCTTAGATGCTGGAGTATTCTTAGCTTTAGTTTATTAATCGTACTCCCCACATATTGCTTCTTACAGGGGCATTCCAGTATATATACCACATATTTCGATTCACAGGTTATATGGTCAGTAATGTGTTCTATTTTCCCATTTTGAAGTTGATATGATAGTGTTCTGACCATGTTCGCAGGCCCTACATTTTGAACACTTCCAAAATCCAGGTGTATTTAGCCAGGTGGACTTCTCAGGTTCCTTGATCTCAAGGTGGCTCTGTGTCAAAATGTCCCCTAAGGAGGCAGTTTTTCTGTATGTTATACTTGGGTTTGGTAGTTAGCTTTCTTTTCAATGTCTCATCTAGCATTAAGATGCCCCAATTTTTCTTTATGTCTTTCAGTTCTTTGTTTTCATTATTGAAGTCTACAATCAGCTGTGTAATGTCATCTTCTTCTTGATCTTCTTTTAAGTTTTCTTTTAGTAAGTCTATTCTTGGTTTAAGTTTGACTTTTGTTCTAGCTGTTTTTATAACTTCCAACGGGTAGCCTCTCTCCAGGAAACGTTTGCTCATTTCATCCACAGTTTGTTCGATGTCGAATGTTTCTGAGCAATTTCTCTTTGCACGGAGCATTTCTCCGTAAGGTATACTCCACTTTAGGTGTTTTGGATGCCCACTATTGGCGTGGAGTTTACTATTACAGGCGGTTGGCTTCCGATGTATCTTGGTGCATATCTTCTGGTCTTTAATGAACACTTCCACATCTAAAGATTTCGAGGTCTGATTGCTCTCCTTCCCAGACCACAAAAGATCATCAATAAATCTTATCCAGATTTTGATGTTGGATTTGTACTTGGTGTTCAATACATCGGCTTCCCAAACTGCCATAAGCAGGTTTGCATATGTGGGGCCAAAAGATGTACCCATTGCAGTCATCTGCTTTTGGAGAAACAGTTCCCCTTTGAAAAGGAAGATGTTATGAGTCAGGCAATACTGTAGCATTTCAATGAGCATGTCAGAGTGTTCTAGATAGCTCACTGATCTTGTTTTTAAGAACTGTCTGACGGCCATTAGTCCGTCTGAATGGAGAATTGACGTATACAGAGAAGTTACGTCTATTGTTGCCATGATGAGTTGGTCATTCCATTGGATTTCTCAGATCTTATTGAGGAAATCAGTTGTATCTTTCAAGTACGATGGTAAAGATGTTACGTAATCCATTAGGAAGATATGAATGAAGCGTGATGTTTTTTCAAGGAGGGATCCGATCGAACTCACAATAGGTCTTCCTGGTGGATTGATGATTGACTTATGTACCTTTGGTAGAAAATATATGTTTGATGTGATTGGATGATCAACCTTCAGATACATGTACTCCTCAACGTCAATCAATCCCTGATCCTTCCATATTTGCAGTTTCAGATGATATTCCAGAGTCCATGCTTCCATCGGACTCTTATCCAATTTTTCATAATGATCTTTGTTCTGTAACTGTCTATTAGTTTCATTAATGTATTGCTCAAGGTCTTGTATGACAATATTACTGCCTTTGTCTGAGGCTTTCACAATGATTTTTGGGTCATCTCTTAATTCTTTCAGGGCTTTATGTTCCCCTGGTGTTAGGTTCCATGATTTATTTTTGTTCCTTTTGGATTTTGATAGTTTGTTGACATTTCCACCACAATTTCATGGAATAGGTCTATTTTGTTCCCCGGTGGGAGTTGTCGACAAAATGTTGATTGAGCCCTTAATCCACTATCTCCACCCTTCCATGTTGTGATGCCCATGTTTTGGCATAGCTGTAAGTCATCTTCCGCCTGTGAGTCCATTACTTGATTAGTGTTATCAGGATTATCTCCTAATGTTCTTAAGATTCTCAACATTGGAAGGTCTCTTTGATTTAATATAGAGGTATCAGTCTTGGGCAAAGATGTTTGGTTAGAGTTTTGTGGTTTTTGTGGCTTGTCCTCATAATATTTCTTGAGTTTTAGTTTACGACAGAACTTGTACATATCAATACGGAAGTTTGGTATGTCCATGTCGTGATTGGAGCAAAAGGTCAATCCTTTGTTGAGCAAGCTTATTTGATCAGGACTCCGAGTTCTGCTGGAGATGTTTATGACTAAGTCCTTTTTGATTGAATTTTTCGTTAATTTTGCTTTTTCTTTTCTCTTCCTCTTTTGTTCTTTGCTCCGCTTTCTGCTTCTTCGGGTTGAGGTTTGCTCTGTCCTCTTCCACATGTTGTCCCTCTTCCTCTTTGTCGCGTCACCATTTGTACAAGCCTCATTTCCCCCCAAAAATCCAAATTTGATGTGCTTGCTTCTTCATCAGCTGAGCTGATGTCCGAGCTGTCCACTGTACCAGTGGTTTCATAGCCCGCACATTTGTCCATTACTGCTCTATACCTAAGTGAGTCGTATTTTCTGACGAATGTGTATATTCGACCATTTGCATAGTCAATTCTATCACGGTTGTACTTGTTGGCTTTCCTTTTCTCTACATCTGCTTCATGTTTGCTTATTTTCTTCTCCATGGATTCCAGTAGTTCTTTCTTTTCCTCATTTTCCGTGAATTTTTCCAATTCCTCTTCTAATTGTTTCATTTTTAGGAGTGTGGCCTCTAATTTCCTTTCCGGGTGTATGATCAGAGTCCTCATTAATCTAAAGGAACAGTCATTTGTGTCAGATTGCCATTGTTTAATTAAGTCCAGGTCCAAATCATTCAGTGTTGGCATTATTAAAATTCTTAGGCCTCTTGGCACTCTTTTGAATTCAATATATTTTTCCAGAGTTGTTTTCTCCCACCATTTATTGACCTCAATGATCCTTGTTTGTTGTAGCTTTCTGATAACAATCTGTACTGTTCTCCTTTTCACTTCAACTTGGGTGCCTTTGGGGTTAGAATTCCCAATGGCTGCCATGTTATCATCTAGTAATTCATTGGCCCGCTGGGCTCTATTTTTGCTTCTTTCTGCCATGATTTTTTTCTCTCTCTATGTGAGGGTATTCTATGTGCTGCTTCTTTTCTCTGCAACGGTTGTATTATTTCCCTAATTTTTAATGATGTATCTTTCAAACGTTGTTGAATCACTCTTGTTTTCACGCTATTTTTCACAAAGCGTGTAAAAAGTCCGGGGAATGCCACATTTATATTTCCTTAAAGCAGATTTAACATCCCCCTAGTTGTGCGAGCACGCGATTCACCGGGGAGCAGTGTTTACTTGACCGCTAAGTTTTCCTCGATGCGGCTTCAAGCACTGGCGGTTTTCCGTGATGCGAGTATCGGCAGTGAGGCGTGTCCCCTGCGTTACGCTCACAACGTGGTTGGCCGCTACTCACTGTGCCTCCCCCGCCTCTCGTACTCACCACCACACTTTTTGCCGTTTCTCCGTCTCGCCTCCTGTGTCGGATGCCGAGCAGCGTTCCTTCCTTCGTGGCAGAGTAGTCGGTTTGAATATCCACTTGCATTGATTGGCTGTCAAAAGACCAACCTGCTTCACCTCGATCCCGGAGTGCTCGTGATATGCAGTACAGCCACTGCACGAATATTCCAGCAGGTTCCACACCTTCACACGGCGAGAATTTTCACGGCACCAAAAGAGCAAGATCCACAAGTAAGTTGCTTGTAAAAACCAGAAGTGTTTATTTATACACCATCGTGCAGAGCATGGACGGTCTACGCGTTTCGGCTCTCCGCCTTCCACTGGACCATAGAGTCCCATTGTCTAGATTGCCAATTTAAAGTGAACAACTGCATTTAGATCCCTTTATCTATTTTTACTATTGTGCAAATGCTAGACTACTAACCCTCATGTTAAAACAATGGCAACAACTGTCCGCCATTTTTACTGATATATATATATATATATATATATATATATATAGTCTGTTACCCATTTTGCTGTTCTTAAGGTGCTAATGTTTTGGATAAGTCTATGGTCCAGTAATACCCAGATTTCAGTAAAGGACGCTGTGGAGGAATTATTAATCCTTGCAAGAAAATCAGGGCGTCTGGCCTGGTTTGAAAAGGTCAAGGAGTGGTTTTTTAAACTGGGTCTGGGGAATATGTGTGACGATCCTAAGTCTATCTAAAAAAAAAAAATGGTACCTCAGCTTAAAATAAGGTACTGGAATTTTATTGATTCTTTTTGCACTGATACTAGGTCCCTTGACACTGTAACTACCACATTTTTAAATGTTATAAGCGGTTTTAATTTTGATACTTATATGGATGATGTTGAACCCCCCCCAAGCATGAGCACTTTATATACAATTCAGATTTGGGGTTTTCCCTTTGAATGCCATGAAAAACAATTGGGCGAATGCTACTGTAACCCCTATGTGCCCGTCCTGTAGCTCCACCTCAGAAACTATCGAACACTTTATTTTTTTTTGTCCTGCTTATGCCAACATGAGAAAAACATGGATTATCCCTGTTTGTCAGTTGTTGTCGTTCTCTTGTCCATCAGACGCTGTACGTGTATTTAGATCAGACACGACAAGGTGGCTTGTTTTCACTCTATCAAGATATCTCTTTTACGCTTGGTGGCAGAGGTCCAAACTGGCAAAATAACATTGTAAAGCAGGACTTAAGCTTCACGCAGGGAAAGTATGTACCAAGGCCACTGACAGGGACTGTAGTGTAAACAACGGTATAGGATTGTCTTGTTAACTGCTGATTTCTTTTTTTAATGCTTCCATAGCCTTTAAAAATAATCTTAATCTTTCAAATCAAGCCACAACTTTTAATCTTACTGTTGGATGCTGTATAGGACTGTGAAGATGGTGCTGTCTTTTATTCTTTTGTGTATTTTATTACTGAAATACTGTATCTATTGTGATTCTATGTATCTGTGTATGATCACGTTATTGATCAAATAAACTTGACTGACTATATTCACTGAAAAAAACAGAGGTTTCATAGACGTTATAGTTAGGAATTAGCATCTAAAAACATTAGAAATTCACTGAAAAAACCACAGTTTTCAGGGACGTTCTAGTTAGGCTGGCATTTCAGTCGTACAAAACCACAGAAATTCAGCCGTTATAGTTAGCTGAGCTAACTATAACTTAGGCCCCCGCAATGCACTGCTGATGACGTCACATGTTACATCACTCATGACACGGTCAGTGACATCTCTGATGACATCACTGATGACATCTCAAATGACATCACTGATGACATCACTGATGACATCATCCAGTGACTGAGTGTTTCTAAAAAAGTTTAAGAATGTTATATATATATATATATATATATATATGGCAAGGTGTATTGAAGAATGCATTGGTGTATGAGTGTCTGAATGGATTAATTAGTCTGTGCGTGAGTGACTGTATAAGTGAGTGATTAAACGTGTCTTAGTGAATGCATGGGTGAATGACTAATCTGTGTGAATGTCTGTATCAGTCTGACAGTTGGTGTGTAAGTGGCTGCATGGGTTGGTGAGTAGATACATGAGTGTCTATATGGGTTATTGATTAGCTGTATGAGTGCCTGAGTGTCTGTGTGTGTGGGTGAAGGGGTGTGTGACTCCCTGCATGAATGTATGAGTTGGTGAATCCGTGGGTGTATGGGTTCATGAGTCCATCTGCGAGGGGCTGTATGGGTGAGTGAGTGTGTGTATGGCTGTGTTAGTGAGTGAATGGATGTCTCAGTGGTATATGTGTGAGTAACTACATATGTGAAAGGCAGTATATGTGAGTGTTGGAGTATATAAGTGACTATATGTGAGAGTGAATGATTGTGAAAGTGGCTGTATGGATGAGTGTGTGCTTGTGTCAGTGATTGTATAAGAGAGTAAGTATGTGTTAGTATCTGTATGAATAAGTGAGGTGGTGTGTGTATAACTGTATAGGTGAGTAAATGGCAGTGTGATTGATTCTTTGCATGACTGACTAGGTGTGTGAGTTATTCTATGCATGAGTGGCGGTGTGTGAGTGTCTGTATGGGTGTAAGAGTGCATATATCAGTGGCTGTATTGATGAGTGACTGCGTGTATGAGTGACTGTATGGGTTAGTGAGTGGATGTGTGTGTAGACCTATGAATCAGTGAGTGGGTATGTACTATCTGGTATTGGTGTGTCTATGGTTTTAAGAATGGTAGTCTGTATTTTAGAGTGTGTGTATAAAAGGTTATATTGGGGTGTGAGGAGGTGCATCAGATATTAAGTGGATGATGTCATCACTGATGTCATTTGAGATGTCATCAGTGATGTCACTGACCATGTCATGAGTGATGTAATATGTGACGTCATCAGCAGTGCATTGCGGGGGCGTGAGTTATAGTTAGCTGAACTAACTATAACGGGGGAATTTCACGGGTTTTGTACGAGTGCAATGTCCAACTAACTATAACTTTCCCTAAAACCTATGGTTTTTTCTGTGAATTTCTAAGGTTTTTTAAATGCTAATTTCTAACTATAACGTCTCTGAAACCTGTGGGTTTTTCAGTGAATTTCTAAGGTTTTTCAAATGCTAATTCCTAACTATAACGTCACTGAAACCTCTGGTTTTTTCAGTGAATTTCTAAGGTTTTTTAAATGCTAATTTCTAACTATGCCTACATAGGTAGGACATGTACAGAAAGAAGCAAGAGAGGTGCAGAAAGATGCAAGAGAGGTGCAGAAAGATGCAAGAGAGGTACAGAAAGAAGAAGAAAGGTGCAGAAAGAAGCAAGAAAAATGCAGAAAGAGCCAACAGAAGTCCAGAAAGAGGAAGAAAGATGCAAAAAGAAGCAAGAGAAATGCAAAGAGAAGCAGCAGAGGTGCAGAAAGAGGCCTACTTCGACTGTACCTTACCACAGACTCATACAAAGTTGCCTAATCACAAATCCTTCTCCCAAGATATCTTAAACCTCACTTTACTCTTGAAGGTTCACTATTCATCGACTGCTCAGAATGTTAGGCCTACCAAATATAAAACAGCAATCCTAACCATATCACAGTTGTAAATATGACCAAGTTTGTGAAGGTATGCTTGAATACCCGTATTTCAAACAGCATACTCTGTAAATATGTGTACAAAAAGGTGTATGTATTTCTTTCTGCTCATAATACAGGGCACATGGGTATTCAATAGTATATTTGAGGGGCTCTATAACCCCTATATACAAAAGACATGTCTGCCTGTGCACCTGAATGACAGAGCAGAACTGATAACATTTAACCACCTATAGGAGAAGCTACCCACTTTTCAAGCTAACATCTTCAGATGCATAACACATGACGGGCGGTTTATTAGATACGGAGACCTTATATCCCGGTGTTAAAGTCCTAAATAAACAGCAAGTTTGGAACTAAAGAGTATTGACAAAACAGGAAATTGATTTAAATCCTGGCTCTGAGAGGGAATTTATTTGAATAACGATAAAGGGCATTACCATTGGCCGATTTCTAGTGAATGGAACATTTTTATCAAACTGCGACAGGCCGTATGTTCAGATAATTGAGGAGTTTTTATTCAGTGCAGTCTGGGACCTGTTGGCCATTAAAGACTGGGAGGATCCTTTTTCCCCGCAAACAACCGCACGTTGATATCATGATTTTAAAAGTGCTGGATCACGTTTTAATATAAAGCTTGAAGAAGGTGGTTGGGACCTGCTGATACCACCGAAACGCGTCGCTTCTTGGTCTTGTTGTATATAAACCTGATGCACATTATTGGTGTTGTTGTTGCAATTTAAAAACATTTTTTTTTATGGATCATTAATGCCAGCCTTATAGTGGTTGTGCTTCGTGTGGAAAATGTTTTTGCTGCACATTGTGTATTGATTCTTGATGAAATTGTATTTTAACTTATGAGTTTACTAATTCTTTTTGTGAATTAGTTTTTATCCATTGCATTTGTTTTATGAATAAACCATTCATATATTTGACTTTTGGCTTCTAATACAGTTCCTGTGTGAATAGGTGTTTGAGTGACTGTTTTGGTATGCTATTGTGGTTTCCCAAAAGGAATTCTTTTTAGACATAGTAACACATGAGAATACATATACAAGTAGACATATACCTCAGTCACAAGAACACGCAGACCTTCAAGCTTGACAGCTTGCACTTACCATTTGAGTGCAGAAAGAGGCTAGAGAAGTACAGAAAGAAGCAAGAGAAGTGCAGAAAAAAATAAGAGAGGTGCAGAGAGAGTAACAAATGTGCAGAAAGAGGCAAGAGAAATGCAGAGAGGCAAGAGGGTTGCAGAAAGTAGCAAGAGGGGTGCAGAAAGAGGGAAGACGAGTGTAAAAAGAGGCAACGGGGTGCGGAAAGAAGCAAGAGAGGTGCAGAAAGAAGCAAGGGAAGTGGCAAAAGAAGCAACAGAGGTGCAGAAAAAGGCAAGAGAAATGCAGAAAGAGGCAAGAGGGGTGCAGAAAGAGGCAAGAGGGGTGCCGAAAGAGGCAAGAGGGGTGTCAAAAAGAAGCAAGAGAAGTACAGAAAGAAGCAAGAGAAGTGCAGAAAGAAGCAAGAGAAGTGCAGAAAGAAGCAACAGGGGTGCAGAAAGAGGCTAGAGGGGTGCAGAAAGAGGTCAGAGAAGTGCAGAAAGAAGCAACAGAGGTGCAGAAGGAGGCAAGAGAACTGCAGAAAGAGGCAAGAGAGTTGCAGAAACAGGCAAAAGAGGTGCAGAAAGAGGGAACAGGGGCGCAGACAGAGGCAAGAGGGGAGCGGGAAGAGGGGTGCAGAAAGAGGCACAAGGGTTGCAGAAAAAAGGGACAGAGGTGCAGAAAGAAGCAAGAGAAGTGCAGAAAGATCAAACAGAGATGCAGAAAAGGGGAAGTGGGGTGGAGACCGAGGCAACAGGGATACAGAAAGAGGCAAGAGAGTTGCAGAAAGAAACAAAAGAAGTGCAGAAAGAAGGAACAGGGGCGCAGACAGAGGCAAGAGGGGAGCAGAAAGAGGGAAGATGGGTGCAGTAAGAGGCACAACAGTTGCAGAAAGAAGGGACAGAGGTGCAGAAAGAAGCAAGAGAAGTGCAGAAAGAAGCAACAGAGGTGCAAGAAGAGGGATGAGGGGTGGAGAAAGAGGCAAGGGAAGTGCAGAAAGAAGCAACAGATGCAAAAAGGGAGAACAGGGGTGGAGAACGTGGCAAGAGGGGTGCAGAAAGAAGCAAGAGAGGCGCAGAAAAACAAAAGAAGAGCAGAAAGAAGGAACAAGGGTGCAGAAAGAGGCAAGGGGGGTGCAGAAAGAGGGAAGAGGGATGCAGAAAGAAGCACGGGTGGTGCAGAACGAAGCAAGAGTTGTGCTGAAAGAAGCAACAGAGGTGCAGAAAGGCAAGAGAGGTGCAAAAAGAGGGAAGAGGGGTGCAGAAAGAGGGAAGAGGGTGGAGAAAGAGGCAAGAGGGTGCAGAAAGAAGCGAGGGGTGCAGAAAGAAACAAAAGAAGTGCAGAAAGAAGGAACAGAGGTGCAGAAAGAGGCAAGAGGGTTGCAGAAAGAGGGAAGAGGGGTGCAGAAAGACGCACAAGTGGTGCAGAAAGAAGCAAGAGAGGTGCTGAAATAAGCAAGAGTAGTGCAGAAAGAAGCAACCGAGGTGCAGAAAGAGGCAAGAGGGGTGGAAAAAGAGGGAAGAGGGGTGCAGGAAGAGCCACAAGAGGTGCAGAAAGAAGCAAGAGAGCTGCAGAAAGAGACAAAAGAAGTGCAGAAAGAAGGAACAGAGGTGCAGAAAGAGGCAAGAGGGGTGCAGAAAGAAGCGAGAGGTACAGAAAGAAACAAAAGTGCAGAAAGAACGAAAAGAGGTGCAGAAAGAAGCAACAGAGGTGCACAAAGAGGCAAGAGGAGTACAGAAAGAGGGAAGAGGGGTACAAAAAGAGGCACAAGGGGTGAAGAAAGAAGCAAGAGGTGCAGAAAGAAGCAAGAGAAGTGCATAAAGAAGCAACAGAGATGCAGAAAGGGGGAAGTGGGGTGCAGAAAGAGGCAAGAGGGATACAGAAAGTTGCAAGAGAGTTGCAGAAAGAAACAACAGAAGTGCAGAAAGAAGGAACAGAGGTGCAGAAAGAGGCAAGAGGGGAGAAGAAAGAGGGAAGAGGGGTGCAGAAAGCGGCACAAGGGTTGCAGCAAGAAGGGACAGGTGCAGAAAGAGGGATGAGGGGTGGAGAAAGAGGCAAGAGAAGTGTAGAAAGAAGCAACAGAGATGCAAAAAGGGAGAACGGGGTGGAGAAAGTGACAAGAGGGGTGCAGAAAGAAGCAAGAGAGGCGCAGAAAGAAACAAAAGAAGAGCAGAAAGAAGGAACAAGGGTGCAGAAAGAGGCAAGAGCGGTGCAGAAAGAGGGAAGAGGGGTGCAGAAAGAAGCACGGGTGGTGCGGAATGAAGCAAGAGCGGTGCTGAAAGAAGCAACGGAGGTGCAGAAAGAGGCAAGAGGGATGCAAAAAGAGGGAAGAGGGTTGCAGAAAGAGGCATGAGGGGTGCAGAAAGAAGCAAGAGATGTGCAGAAAGAAACAAAAGAAGTGCAGAAAGAAGGAACAGAGGTACAGAAAAAGGCAACAGGGGTGACGGAAGAGGGGGAAAGGGGTGGAGAAAGAGGCAAGTGGGTGCAGAAAGAAGCAAGAGTGCTGCAGAAAGAAACAAAAGAAGTGCAGAAAGAAGGAACAGAGGTGCAGAAAAAGAAGCGAGGTGCAGAAAGAAACAAAAGAAGTACAGAAAAAAGGAACAGAGGTGCAAAAAGAGGCAACAGGGGTGCAGAAAGAGGGAAGAGGGGTATAAAAGAGGCACAAGGGGTGCAGAAAGAAGCAAGAGGGGTGCAGAAAGAAGCAAGAGAGGTGCAGAAAGAAACAAAAGAAGTGCAGAAACAAGGAACAGAGGTGCAGAAAGAGGCAAGAGGGGTGCAGAAAGAAAGAGGGAAGAGGGGTGCAGAAAGAAGCACGGGTGGTGCGGAACGAAGCAAGAGAGGTGCAGAAAGAAACAAAAGAAGTACAGAAGGAAACAACAAATTTGCAGAAAGAGACAAGAGGGGAGCAGAAAGAGGGAAGAGGGGTGCAGAAAGAGGCACAAGGTTTGCAGAAAGAAGGGACAGAGTGCAGAAAGAGCAAGAGAAGTGCAGAAAGAAGCAACAGATGCAGAAAAGGGGAAGTGGGGTGGAGAAGGAGGCAAGAGGGATACAGAAAGAAGCAAGAGAGGTGCAGAAAGAAGGAACAGAGGTGCAGAAAGAGGCAAGAGGGGAGCAGAAAGAGGGAAGAGGGGTGCAGAAAGAGGCACAAGGGTTGCAGAAAGAAGCGACAGAGGTGCAGAAAGAAGCAACAGAGGTGCAGAAAGAGGGACGAGGGGTGAAGAAAGAGGGAAGAGGGGTGGAGAAAGGCACAAGGGTTGCAGAAAGAAGGGACAGAGGTGCAGAAAGAAGCAAGAGAAGTGCAGAAAGAAGCAAGAGAGGTACAGAAAGAGGGACGAGGGGTGAAGAAAGAGGGAAGAGGGGTGGAGAAAGAGGCAAGGGGGTGCAGAAAGAAGCAAGAATGCTACAGAAAGAAACCAAAGAAGTGCAGAAAGAAGCAACAGAGGTGCACAAAGAGGCAAGAGGAGTGCAGAAAGAGGCATGAGGGGTGTAGAAAGAATCAAGAGAGGTGCAGAAAGAAGCAAGAGAAGTGCATAAAGAAGCAACAGATGCAGAAAGGGGGAAGTGGGGTGGAGAAAGACGGAAGAGGGATACAAAAAGAAATGAGAGGTGCAGAAACAAAAGAAGTGACGAAAGAAGGAAGAGAGGTGCAGAAAGAGGCACGAGGGGAGAAGAAAGAGGGAAGAGGGGTGCAGAAAGCGGCACAAGGGTTGCAGCAAGAAGGGACAGGTGCAGAAAGAGGGATGAGGGGTGGAGAAAGAGGCAAGAGAAGTGTAGAAAGAAGCAACAGATGCAAAAAGGGAGAACGGGGTGGAGAAAGTGACAAGAGGGGTGCAGAAAGAAGCAAGAGAGGCGCAGAAAGAAACAAAAGAAGAGCAGAAAGAAGGAACAAGGGTGCAGAAAGAGGCAAGAGCGGTGCAGAAAGAGGGAAGAGGGGTGCAGAAAGAAGCAAGAGGGGTGCAGAAAGAAGCAAGAGAGGTACCGAAAGAAACAAAAGAAGTGCAGAAAGAAGGAACAGAGGTGCAGAAAGAGGCAAGAGGAGTGCAGAAAGAGGGAAGAGTGTTGCAGAAAGAGGCACGAGGGGTGCAAAAAGAAGCAAGAGAGGTGCAGAAAGAAACAAAAGTGCACAAAGAAGCAACAGAGGTGCAGAAAGAGACAAGAGGGGAGCAGAAAGAGGGAAGAGGGGTGCAGAAAGAGGCACAAGCGTTGCAGAAAGAAGGGACAGAGGTGCAGAAAGAGGCAAGAGAAGTGCTGAAAGAAGCAACAGAGATGCAGAAAGGGGGAAGAGGGGTGCAGAAAGAGGCACAAGGGTTGCAGAAAGAAGGTGCAGAGGTGCAGAAAGAGGCAAGAGGGGTGCAGAAAGAAGCAAGAGAGATGCAGAAAGAAACAAAAGAAGTACAGAAAGAAGGAACAGAGGTCCAGAAAGAGGCAAGAGGGGTGTATAAAGAGGGAAGAGGTGTGCAGAAAGAGGCAAAAGGGGTGCAGAGAGAAGTGAGAGGTGCAGAAAGAAAGAAAAGAAGTACAGAAAAAAGCAACAGAGGTACAGAAAGAGGGAAGAGGGGTGGAGAAAGAGACAAGAGAGGTGCAGAAAGAAGCAACCAAGGTACAGAAAGCGGGAAGAGGGGTGGAGAGAGAGGCAAGAGGGGTGCAGAAAGAAGCAAGAGAGGTGCAGAAAGAAGGAACAGAGGTGCAGAAAGAGGCAAGAGGAGTGCCGAAAGAGAAGAGGGGTGCCAAAAGAGGCAGAAGGGGTGCAGAAAGAAGCAAGAGGGGTGCAGAAGGATGCAAGATAAGTGCAGAAAGAAGCAACAGATGCAGAAAGAGGGAAGAGGGGTGGAGAAAGATGCAAGAGAAGTGCAGAAAGAAGCAACAGACATGCAAAAAGGGGAAAGAGGGGTGGAGAAAGAGGCAAGAGGGGTGCAGAAAGAAGCAAGAGTGGTGCAGAAAGAAACAAAAGAAGTGCAGAAAGAAGGAACAGAGGTGCAGAAAGAGGGAGGAGGGGTGCAGAAAGAGGGAAGAGGGGTGCAGAAAGAGGCAAGAGAGGTGCAGAAAGGGGCAAGAGGGGTGCACAAAGAAGCAAGTGAGGTGCAGAAAGAGGCAACAAAGGTGCAGTAAGAGGCAAAAGAGGTGCAGAAAGTAGAAGAGATGTTCAGAAAGAGGCAAGAGAAGTGCAGAAAAAGAAAGAAAGGTGCAGAAAGAAGCAACAGAAATGCAGAAAGAGGCAAGAGAGGCGCAGAAAGAAGCAAGAGTGGCTTGCACACCATTAGTACCAATTTAACACCCACATTTAGCAATAAGTAACAGGTGACCATTCTAGGTTTACAAAGGACCTTCCACCACGCTGTAACACTTGTCGCTGCATTTTTGGTAACGTTTGAGCCGTTTGAGCTAGAAACAAGGCTTTTTTTGTTCAAATCTGCAGATTAGGCAGCAGATGATGGATTATGTGGCTAATGCGGAAAATGTATAATTGTGCGAAAGTCGGTGCAGCCAAACAGTCACATAATTACAGTGGCCCTGCTCATACCTC
This sequence comes from Calotriton arnoldi, assembly GCA_963921515.1. NCBI lineage: Eukaryota > Metazoa > Chordata > Amphibia > Caudata > Salamandridae > Calotriton > Calotriton arnoldi. The sequence goes on from CAWUFW010005242.1 coordinate 927,273, forward strand.
TGACTAGGTCCAGCAGTGCTCCTCAGTGATTCCTTCTTTTTTTTGTAACATTGAGTTTATAGTTTAGCTTCTATGGAAACGAGGAAGACTAAACCTGAGGTTACCTCTCCACAACACAGACTACCATACCACATAATTACTCTCCATAACACATAATCCCACTCTACATAATTCCTATACACTAAATACCACATACTTTCTAACCACATAATTTCACTGCACAACATACCACATAATTCCACTACACACAACGTACATCCACTCCACTCCAAAAAACATTAGTAAAAAACTTTTGCATTTACAATGCCAATAGCTCTAACTCTCGCAAATGCGAAACCTATTACATTGCAAATGCTTCTTTAACTAGTAGTCGCGTTTGCAGAGTGGTGGAGAAGGGGTGCTGGGCCTCCGACCAGCGCTGAGGAGTTCTGCTGCGTAGGACTTACAGGTGGTACCAGGAGGGCTTCTTGGCCCCCAAAGTCCCTGAGGAGTAAAGTGGACTTCTTCCCCCAACCCGTAGTGTGCCAGGAGGCGCGTTTGCAGAGTGGTGGAGAAAGGGGGGCGTGGCCTCCGAAGACCTCTTAGCAATCCCACTATGTGGGACTTACTGGAGGTAACAGGAGGGGTAGTCAGCCCCCAAGGACATCTTTGGGGGCCAACTACCCCTCCTATTATCGCCAGTAAGTCCCACACAACAGGATTGCTAAATTCTCTTAGCAGGGCGCGCCCCCTTTGCCCACCACTCTGCAAATGCGCCTCCTGGCACGCTCTTGGTTGGGGGATGAAGTTCACTTTGTTTGTGGGGGTCCTTAGGGGCCAACTAGCCTACCTATTATCTCCAGTAAGCCCCACACAGTGGGATTGCTGAGAGGTGGACACAGGCCACGCCCTCTTTTTCCACCACTCTGCAAACGTACCTCCTGGCACGCTCTTGGTTGGGAGATGAAGTCACCTTGCCTCCTGAGGGTCCCTGGGGGCAAACTAGCCCTCCTGTTATCTCTAGTAAGCTCCACACAGCTGGATTGCTGAGAGTGGTCCGATGCCACGCCCCCTTTTTACACCACTCTGCAAACGCACCTACTGGTGCACTGCTGCTCGGGAGATGAAGTCCACTTTAGTCCTGAGGTCCTCAGGACAGAGAACCTCATCGCCCCACCAGCAGTGGGCCAAGAGGCGCATTTGCAGAGTGGTGTAAAAAGGGGCGTGGCCTCTGACCACCTCTCAGCAATCCCACTGTGTGGGGATTACTGGAGGTACCTGGTGGTCTAGTTGGCCCCTAAGGACCCTTAAGATTGAAGGGGACTTAATCCCCCAACCCAGAATGTGCCAGGAGGTGCGTTTGCAGAGTGGTGCAGGGAGGGGGCGGGGCCTCCGGCGAGATGCCAGGTTTTATTTTTTTAAATATTTTTAGAAGGGGGCTGTGTGGCCCCTCTTTTACTATTTTTTGGGTCCTGGGGACCCCATCCCCCAGGGCCTGACCCATTTTTGTAACTTTTTTTAAAAAAACGGGAAAGGGGCTGCGCGGACCCCCTCCCTGAGCCATTATTGACCTCGGGGACCCAATCCCCCGAGGCATTGCCTCTTTTTTAATTTATTTTTTATTTGTTACGGGAGTGGGGCCGCGTGGCCCCGAGGCCTGGCCTCTTTGTTGGGGACCGCGGGGGAGCCCCAATGCCCCCGCGGTCCCAGCCAGCTCTCCACCTCCTGCGGGAGCTGACATTGCTTTTGGACAAGGGGAGCTGCTGACATGCTTCCCCCACGCAGACCCAGGGGCCTCCACCTTCCCGGGACAAATAGAAAGGATGGGGCCACCTGGCCCCCCTCCTGGAGCCAACATGGCCATGGGGACTGCCACCCCCCAGGGCCGGCTCCTGCTATGTCCCAGGGTGGCCCCCTCAGGACATAGATGTTTGCTATGGCTTGGCAGGAGCTTTACTGCTCCCACCAAGCCATAGAAAACTGTGCTCCAATTTGAGCAAGCAAGACACTTTGCTTTCGCTTGCTGAAAGCAGAGCACAATTGCATGTTAGCACCTCCCTATGTGTAAAAGCAATGCCGGCTCGCGCAGGAGGTAGGGAGCCGGCAGGGACTGTGAGGGCCTTCAGGCACCCGCTGCAGTCCCCAACGCTAAATGGGTACCCTGGGTGGGAGCAGGGCACCAACACCAAAGGCCGGGCCTCGGGGATGGGGTCCCTGGGGCCAAAATTAGCCCGGTATGGGGTCGGGCAGCCCCTTACCACTATATTAAAAAAAAAAAAAAAAAGGCCGGGCCCCAGGGGATGGGGTCCCCGGAGCCGAAAGCTGTCTGGGAGTTGGGCCACTTGGCCCCCCCTCCCTTTAAATTATAAAAAAAGAAAAGAAAAAGCCGGGCCCTGGTGGATGGGGTCCCTGGGGTAAAAATTGGCCCAGGGAAAGGGGGCCACAAATAAAGAAAAAATAAAAAAGATTTGCAAGTCACTGGAGACCCCGCCTCCTTTCTCCAACACTCTGTAAACGCGCCTCCTGGCATACTGCCAGTTGGGGGATTAAGTCCCTTGGATCCAGAGTGTACTTGTGGGCCAACAAGCCCTCCAGTTACCTCCAGTAAGTCCCATACAGTGGGATTGCTGAGAGGTCTTCGGAGGCCACGCCCACTTTCTCCACCACTCTGCAAACACACCTCCTGGCTCACTACTGGTTGGGGTATGAAGTCACCTTGGCTCCAGAGGGTCCTTGGGGGGGCCAACTACACATCCTGTTACCTCTAGTAAGTCTCACACAGCAGGATTGCTGAGAGGTTTGTCGGAGGCCACACCGCCTTTTTCCACCAGTCTGCAAACGCGCATCCTGGTGCACTGCTGGTTGGGGGATGAAGTCCTATTGCTTCCAGAGGGACATTGGAGGCCAAGAAGCCCTCCTGTTACCTCCAGGAAGTCCCTTACAGCGGGATTCATGAGAGCTGGTCAGAGGTACCACCCCCTTTCTCCACCTCTCTGCAAACGCGACTACTAGTTAAACCACCATGGAAATTCACTTAAAAAACCAAAGGTTACAGGGGTGTTATAATTAGGAAATAGAATTTGAAAAATCGTAGAAATTCACTGAAAAAACCAAAGGTTACAGGGACGTTATATTTAGGAAATAGAATGAAAAATGTCATTAGTGATGTCACTGACCATGTCATGAGTGATGTAATATGTGAGGTCAATATGTGAGGTCATAAGCAGTACATTGCGGGGGCGTAAGTTATAGTTACCTCAGGTAACTATACCTGCTGAATTTCTATGGTTTTGTACGAGTGAAATCTGAGCCTAACTATAACGTCCCTGTAACCTTTGTTTTTTTTAGTCAATATATATGTATGTTTAGAATGGGGAGGTGGGCCGCGCAGCCCCCCTCCCAGGCCGATTACGACCCCGGGGACCCCATCCCCGCATGCTTAAATCACAAACACTATGGGCCCGATTCTGATGCGGGTTGGAAAAGCTTCCCGACCGAGGGCCTGATTCTGATGCGGTTAGGAAGGCCTCCTAACGGCATTTGCTTCTTCCAAATCGGATCGGGAACGTGTCTTCCCGACCGAGGGCCCAATTCTGATGCGGTTAGGAACAAATGTTCCCATTGAAGTCAATGGGAGTTCAACCAAATCGTATCTGGAAGCATCCGGATGCATCCTACTCCGCCGGTCGGACTTTCCCGATCCGAGTGGGTCGGACACCATTTCCCAACCGATTCGGTCGGGAAGCTTTTCCAACCCGCATCAGAATCGGCCCCTAAGTAGTAATAGGGGACTTCAATGTTCATTTCGAAAAAATAAACAATCCCGTGGCTGAACATCTGGAAAATGACATGCAGATTCTTTGTTTTTTTCAGTGAATTTCTAAGGTTTTTAAAAGTCTATTTCTTAACTATAACTTCCCTGTAACCTGTAAGAAATATCTATCTATATATATATATATTCCTGGCAGCCCTCTCTACTTAATAAAAGACAGGTACAGACTCCGATTTCTTGTGCAAAGACAATTTATCCGTGCAACTTGCCCACCATTATGCGTTTCGGCCAATCCTGGACTTGTTCACATGCGCACCGAAAATTCAAACACCTCTTTGAATAGTACACACGTGGAGGAATGGCCATTGACAAAAGACTATACATTGGCAAAATGCCAATGTTTGACAAAATAGCAATTACAATTAACATCCCTTCGAGAGACAAATTATAAATAGTATATTGATTGGTATATACACAGAGTCAAAGCTTACATATTAATAGAGGGCATTCAAAAAGGTGGTAGTTAATGTATATAACTTGATGCATGTCAAAAATAAAGTGCAAAGTGATCCTAAATACAGAACATGTGTGCTGGGTAAAAATAACTCATATGCTAAAATTTAAATGCAATAGTGCAAACAGATTTATCTCAATATGTACAGGATCTTCTTGTTGCAACCACATGTATCATTTAATATAAGAATAAGCCCAAAGTTGGCAAAGTGCTACCAAACAACAGTTAATTTAGACCATATCTGCCCATATTGATATCTAAAACACATAATATGTATAAATAATCAACACCAATTCTCGTTGCAAATTTCAGTTATTATCAAATATTTACTATATTGTGTATTGTATTATCGTCTCCACGTTTAATTAAATCTATGCATCGCCTGCTATAGTTGGCCTAACCCTTAATTAAACATGAATAAACCGGTATTATATATATCTTCTGTCAATCTAATCAAGAAATCCATATTAGAGTCTATAATGTTATAGAAAATTATGTAAGTCTTCACTAATATTAAGACCATTGGGTGACTTGGTGTCAAGATTAAGAATGTATTGTGTCTCCAACTGTCTGAGCATCGCTTCTCTATTTCCTCCCCGCCTAAGTTTGGGGACTGCATCAATCACGAAGATTTTCAGACAGTTGAGATTATTAATATGGTACTGCTTGAAATGCTGAGCCACGGGATAGTTGGGCTCAGAATTAACAATAGCTCTAAGGTGTTGAAGAATTCGGACATGCACCTGCAATTTGGTACTTGCCACATACCGTCATTTGCAGGTGCATTCCAGGATATACATTGCAAAGTCAGTTGTACATGTGTAAAGATGAGCGATTTTAACAGGCCTCTCATTAAAGGCAGTTAGTTAATGAGATGTATTAGTCCCATAGCGACATGCTTTGCATGAACTGCACTTATAAAAACCAGTCCTGGCTGAAAGCCAATTATCGGTCTGGATAACTTCAGGGCTACTGCTCACCAAAGCATTGCTCATGCTGGGAGCTCTTCTAAAAGTTATCGTAGGTTCTTTGGGAAGTTTGGATCCTATAATTGGATCTGTCAAAATAATGGGCCACTGCTTTCTAAGGATGGATCTAATTTTTTGTTTTTCCTTGTTAAAAGACAGTATTAGTCTCACATCAGTTTCATTATTGTTGGAAATGTTTTCCACATTCTAGGTAGTCATACTATCCCTAAATAGAATAGATATCCTGCTCTCACTATTCGACCTTGAGATGGATTGATCAAGGGTTTTAGTTGTACACCCACAGGACAGAAATCTCTGTTTGGTCTCCTGTTGGCACTTGGTTAAATCGTGTTGCTGGCTACAATTTCTTCGCAGTCTCAACATTTCCCCATAGAGTATACTGTCCTTAAGGTGACTGGAATGAAAACGTTTGCCATGTAATATTGAATTGCTATCTGTAGATTTTCAATATAGCTTGGTCTCAATTTTATTGTTAGCTACATAAACCTGTACATCCAAGAAGTCAAGTTCTTGTTTGTTCAAATTGGCTGTAAATTCTAATTTTAATTAATTGACATTGATTTTTTCCACTAAGTTAGCCACACTATCTAATGACCCATTCCAAATATGTCATCTATATAGGATAGCCAACAATTGATATGACCCTCCCAGTCTCCATCATGCTCCCCAATGAGTACCTGCTCCTCCCACCAGCCCATATGAAGACACGCATAACTGGGTGAGAAGCAGGCACCAATGGCAACTCCTCTTAGTTGTTGGAAAATTTCATTATTGAAATGGAAACAATTATTTTCCAAGCACCATCTAATCATACATAATAGCATTTCACTATGTTTGTACAGTTTTAGTGGTCTGCTTCTAAAATAATGTTCGACCGCTCTGAGTCCATCATTGTGCCTGATGCTAGTATAAAGTGATGATATGTCCAGGGTCATAAACAGATATTCATTGTTCCAAGGTATATCGTAAATTCTTCTTAGACAGTCACCAGTATCTTTAATAAATTATGGTAAGTTACGTACATGCTCTTGTAGAAAAAAGTCAACAAATTGTGAGGTTTTTTCAAAACTACTGTTCCTTGCTGATATTATTGGTCTGTATGGTGTTGGAATAGTTTTTGTGTGTGTGTTTGGGAATAAAATAAAGGACCGGAATTGTTGGATGGTAATTCCACAAAAATTGATATTCTTTTGGTGTCAATAGTCCGTCAATTTTCCATATTATAAGATCATTATGACATTTTTTGACTATCTCTCTTACATGCAGTCTGCCGCGGTCCGTGCAGGTAACAGCGGTGGGGCCGGGTGGGGGGTATTTCGAGGGACGATACAGAGGGAAAATTAAATAAATAATTTGTCCGTCAGAATCTGCCCACCCGCCCCCACCGCCCCACCGATGTTACCTGCACGGACCGCGGCTGCATGCAGTACATTGCTTCTTTTGTAACACAGTTCATCATTTAAGTGCCAAAGAACAATGTTACCGCTCTTTATCTGTATTGCGGATTATAATTTGTTTGTTGTTTTGTAGTTTTTGAATAAATGTCAGGTACTTTCTATCGTGGTCTGTAAAATTTCTTCGTATTCACTTTGATTTATGATTGATATCAATGGCATCACATGGCATCATAGGCATAAATGTCGATTTTGGTTTAAAGGGAGTCTACGTTGAGCCAAATATATCAAGGGACTGTTCCTGTATTAGTTGTTGACTCGATAGTATCTTGTCAGCACCTGAGCCTTCATTCTGCAACTCTTGTAAATCTCGCATCAACTGGATATCTGTTATTTGTAAACCGTTGGTATTATCATTGGACATCGTAGTTGATCTTGATGTTGTTGTTGGTATGGTTTGCGGCTTTTGCATATGGTATTTCATTAATTTTAGTTTCCGTATGTATTTATAGACATCAGTTTGGGTCTGACTATAATTGAAGGCACTTTCCGGACATTATGATAGTCCTAATGATAAAAGCTGCATTTCAGCTTCACTTAAAACCATATCTGATAAACTGACCACAGTATTCCTGTACTCTTCTATTTGCGTTTCCATTTGGTTCATTGATGTTTTTTCGGTTTGTTTTCTGTGGAGTTTTCTCCTCTCTCGCCGTCTGTGGCTGCGTCTCTGTTTGCTTGTAAGTTCTGACCTTGCGGCCATAATGTTTAAAGCCGATCACAATGTAAAAAATCTAGCTCTTCAGCAAGGCTTAGTTTGATCAGCCCTCCAGATTGGTTTATCGAGGTCCTACTGTCTACTGAATCAGTTTCACTTTCAATGGACGAACTTAAATCGGAGGCAGATGCTGCATTAGATGTTTGAGCGCAAATTTTGTCATCTTGTCTCGCAATATTGTGGTCCATTTGTTGTTGTCTTTTTAAGGAATCAATTTTTTTAGCAAATGTAAATACTTGGCTTGTTTTGCAGTCAATTTTATCTCTTTGGAATTTGTGTGCTTTCCTAAGTTTAATTATGTCTTCTTGTTTCTTCAATCTTTCATTCATTTCCTCCCGATATTTGGCTATCATATCTTTTTGGTCTGAGCTTTCCAATTCGTTGTTGATTTGGTCAACTTCTTTTTGTAATTCCTCTCGTTTAATCTCAGCATATTTAACTAAAATTTGCACTAGCCACATAGATACTTCCAAATTGCTCTCAGCCCATTCTTTAAGCTTTGAAAGGGTTGGGGTTTTCAAAACTTGGGGCCAGCATTATCCGTAAACCTCTTGGTATACGTCCTGCCTCCAGATATTTTTGGAGGGATTTCCTTTCCCACCACTTTGCCTATTCGCTTTTCATTTTTTACTCCAATGTTTGTAATTTGGATCTTTTATCAAATATTGAGAGTACCCTTACACACGTAGGGGACAGGGTGCACTGCAATATAAACAAGAAGCATATCCCCTACAGAACAAAATCTAATTCTGGTCCATACATTCATGCGTCATTTACAAACTCCCATAAACTCACTATTCTCATCACACTGAACCCAAATATATGCAACAAATGTCTGATATTTATTATGGTGATCCAATGTGCATGTACAAAAGCAATTAAAAACATTAGAAAATCTTTAAAAAATCATACAATTAAGTTTCACTATGCACATGATCTCCTATATCCCCTTTTTTTATACATCAATGTATTGATACAGTGTTAGAGGAAGAACATACAAACAATCAATTTTCTTTGAATAAGGCTTATGACTTTTTTCAAGTGCAAATGAGCAAGAAAGAATAAACAAAATTTCTCATAGAGATATCACAAGTGCTGTTTCAAAAGGTTATACAATAAAAAGTTGTCGACGCGGCGTTTCGGTGGAAGGAAATCGATATACCACCTTCTTCAGGACTTTAGTTAATGACAACAATCATCGTTTGTTATGATTGCCCAGATTTAGCACTTAATTACTTTCATGCTTCTTGTCGGTGGTCGATTCTCCCGACTGGTCTTTATATCTTTGACCTCAGTTGCATATGTAGATTATTCCCTCTGCAGTCCACAGGACCTTCAATTAAAATAACGTTTTCCACGTGTTTACGTTCTGATGTGGATAATGGTTTGTGGTTGCCTTAAAAACAATTACGATGTGGAGTCGCCAGTTTTCACTCGACTGAATTGAAAAAGCCCAAACTGGCGTCCTCTGTGACCAAGCGCCCGCGATTATAAAAGGGTGCAACGGCCAAGAAAGTAAAGAAAACTGGCGACTCCTCATCGTAATTGTTTTTAACGCAACCACAAACGATTGTGATCTTTGGTGAAGTTAAGGGATTTGTTATTTCTTTGTTTTTGTTTGCGAAACCTAATCAAGTCCTTGGTTACTGTCTCATGAAATGCATCGATGTTGTTATGCGGCAACTCACTTTGATACAGTGGAATGCATCATGAGAATCATAATCGCATTATATTGCAGTACAAACGGTGGTATAAGGTCCATGAGTGCAATATGTATTAAATCATTACATTTGACATAAGAATGCATTATGTATATACTTATATTGTTGATTATTTCATTTTTGCATCATGCACGGTCGCTACATGTTTGAAATGTATAAAATATAAATGTAATATTTGACCATATACCTTAAGCTCACCATTACAAAATGGATGCTATTTTGGTGTAATTGTGCAACCTTTACATGTCCTTTTTTACTTTCTGTTATCCAGTATGTATTGCAGTTATTACCTACAATACAGTGTGTGAACAAGCTTGCTTGACAAGCAAAACGCGTTACTGGAATACACCATCTACTGGTGCTAGTACACACTCTGAGTGATCGCTTTATTGGACTTTGAGTTTTGATATATATATATATATATATATATATATATATATATATATATCTCCTACAGGTAGTTATAGTTGGGACCTAGTTTCCATAGAAGGAGCACTTTTTCATTTGCCAATAGCCAATAAATTTGGCGCCATTTGACAAATCCCAACAAAATTTTCCAAACCAACACGACACTCACTTCAGCTGCTGTCTTGAAAGTTTCAGGGTGATCCGTCAAGGGGGGGGCAGAGAAAAAGGGGGGTCCCATAGGACCTTTAGACACGATTACAGCTCAAACTGCCGAAAGGAATTACACCAAATTTGATAGGTAGGTAGATGTTGTTCCAGGGAAGTGCCTTTTTGTTATTTGATGTAAATCCGTTCAGTAGTTTTAGAGATATTAACCAAAATCCAAATTTGTATATCTGACTAAGTTATGCAACTGCGACCCCTCCCGATCTTGTGATCAGATCAGATTGGCTGCCAACACTTCAAACCAGGAAGTGTTGGCAGCCATCTTGGTCATTAAAAAAAAGAAAAGGGAGCAGGGTAGAAATACCCTAGCCCCCTAGGCTTCTTGTGGGGGTGCCACAGGGAACCCACAGGGCCCAAAAATATTTGTTTTTATTTTATTTTGGCGGGATCCGCAAATCCCGGCTCCCTTGCTTTGTTAATTATCGGCTCCCGGGTGGGCCAGGTCCCAGGGGCATTTTTAACATAACGGAGGGGGGGGTGGACGGCCCACCACCTGGCTCTTATTATGCCCCAGGAACCACCACCTCTCTAGGGCCATACTCCGGAAACAAACTGGGGGGGCCTCGAGGACCCCCCCCAGGGACCACCAAATCCCCGGGGCCAAAAACAAGTTTTAGTGGTGGGGCCTCAGGGGCCCCCTGGGGACCACCACCTCCCCGGGGCCATCTACTTTTAAAATAATTGAGGGGGCCACGCAGCCCCCCTCCCGGACCACTCTCGGCCCCAGGGACCACCACCTCCCTGGGGCAGGCCCTACAATAAGTAAGGAGGGGGGCCACGCGGCCCCCCTCCTGGAGCCAAAACTGGCCCCAGGACCGGCTTCTGATATGTCCTGGGAAGGGCCCACCCCCTGGACATAGCTGTTTGCTGTGGCTTGGCAGGAGCTCTACTGCTCCCACCAAGCCATACCAAACTGTGTTCTGCTTCTAGCAAGTGAGAGCATAAAAATGCTCTTGCTTGCTAGAAGCGGAGCACAATTGCTTTTACACAGAAGGAGCTGCATGTTCAGCAGCTCCTGTGTAAAAGTAATGCCTGCTCCTGCAGGAGACAGGGAGCCTGCAGGGACCGCTGGGGCCTTCAGGCTCCTCCCACAGTCCCCATCAGTGCTGAGTGGGTGCCCTGGGTGGAACCAGTGCACCCAGAATAGAGGCTGGGCCCCGGGAGATGGGGTCCTTGGGCCGAAATCTGCTCGGGAAGGGGGCCACGTGGCCCCCTTCTCCTTATTTAAAAAAAAAAAACTGGGCCCCGGGGATGGGGTCCCCAGGGCAGAAATCAGCCCCCTCCTTTTAATTAAAAAAATAAATCAAAAAAGGCCACACCCCATTTCTCCCCCACTCTCCAAATGCACCTCCTGGTGCACTGCTGGTTGGGGAATGAAGTCCCCTTGAATACTGAGGGCCCTTGGGTGCCAACAAGCCCTCCTATTACCTCCAGTAAGTCCCACACAGTGGAATTGTTGAGAGGTCTTCTGAGGCCACGCCCCATTTCTCCACTACTCTGCAAATGCACCTCCTGGCATTCTGATGGTTGGGGGATGAAGTTCCCTTGAATGCTGAGGGCCCTTGGGGGCCAACAAGCCCTCCTATTATCTCCAGTAAATCCCACATAGCGAGATTGTTGAGCGGTCTTCGGAGGCCATGTTCCCTTTCTCCAACACTCTGCAAAGCGCCTCCTGGCACACTGCTGGTTAGGTAATGAAGTCTTCTTGGATGCTGAGGGTTCTTGGGGGCCCAGAAGCCCTCCTGTGACCTCCAGTAAGTCCAACACAGCAGGATTCCTGAGAGTTGGTTGGAGACACCGGCCCCCTTCTCCACCACTCGGCAAACGCGACTACTAGTTAAAAAAACATAGAAATTCACGTAAAAAACAAAGATTACAGGGATGTTATAATTGGGAAATAGAATTTGAAAAAACCTTAGAAATTCACTGAAAAAACAAAAGGTTACAGGGGCGTTCTAGTTAGGCTCAGATTTTACTTGTACAAAACCATAGAATTTCAGCAGTTATAATTACCTGAGCTAACTATAACTTACGCCCACACAATGCACTGCTTATGACCTCACATATTACATTACTCATGACTCATAAGTTTCTTTTAGCCCTTGGGAACCTGACTTACTGCTTTTGAGTCATCAGTTAGAAGGCTTCAAGGTTCAGTGGACACTACTGACACATATTTTGAAAAATTGCTCTGTTCTGCTGGCCCTATTTCCAGCTCTTTTACGACTATTGACATTGCAATGGGCCCTTTTAAGGGCTCCTTAAATTGCCCGGAGCCCCCTCTACCCCATGCAGTTAAGAATGACCCTGTGCCTGTGCATGAGGCCGCTTGTCCTACACCATTAACGTCACTACCCATATGCCCCGGATAACCAGCTCATCAATGGTCTCCTCATTTTGCTCAGCCGCCTAATTACAACTCGACCAAAGGCCCAATAACCTTGCTACATAAGCCTGCGCCTACAGTCTACCCCTGCACCAATGTAATCCAGCTGCAACCCCGTATGTCGTCATTTTGACGGACGTTCCACACCTAAGAAAGGAGACTCAGGAAAATTATGAGCAACTGAAAAACAAAGTGGTGGATTGGCGGTTGTCCAGGGTCCATTCTCCTCAGCCTGCAGCCCAGTTCTTGTCAAATGAAATCATCATGGCACGTAGAGTTGGCAGGATTGGCCTCTCCTCGAAGTTATTCCCAGGTGATTGAATCATCGTCAACTTGAATAACATTGAACGGGCTGGATGCATCCTTCATACTTTTGGCCCTAATGGTTCCCCCAAGGACCGCATTTCGGTGTTTCCATTGGGCTTTTTTTATCCTCCTCGTACTGCAAGATGTCTGGAACAGGGAGGTCAGAATTCCGGCCAGCATAGTGTTGTAATCTATGCCTGTATTCCACATGTTGTACTGCCTGTTATATAGTTGGTATCTCCCTTGCCCACCACCCCTTGTTTCCCTCCCCCCTTGGTACGTCCCCTCCTTAGAATGTTGAGAGTGAAGCTCACCTTAGAATGTTGGTGAGCGTTAGTAGTCAGCTGGTGCCTGAGGATCTGATTCAATAAACAGCTTCTCTTCTCATCTTGAGTCCGCTGCTTACTTCTAACAAATTGGCGACTATTGGCTGCGCTGGGGGCAGCTCCAGATCCTCCCCCTGTTTCTTCTACACCAGCTGAAGGTCCGTTTTTCCAGCACTTCGTGTGAGTTTCGTGCTGTAGATTCGCTGCGGTGAGTGACTTTACTCTGACACCCCTGCTGCTTTGGCTATTCTAAGAGTGCGCTTTGGGACGCTCACGCCTTCTTCCTGCTATTTATTATAGCAAGCGTCTGCTATCAGCCTCTACGTTACCACACTCGGTGTCTTTTGGGTGACTGATTGCTTCTGGGTGAGGAGTCATAGTAGATATCAGCCGTGTCAGCCTTTTGGCGGCGTGCTCCGCTTCAGCTGTTCCTGTCAAGTGGGGTTGGAGGGGCGTTTTGGTGACTGCTTTGCTCCCTGCACCTCCGCTCACAGCGCGACGAACGTTTCAGCATAGCAGTCGGTTCTTCTGCCTCCAGTGTATATCAGCTGTGTCAGCCTCTTGGCAGCGTGGTTCCGCTTCAGCTGTTCCTGTCAGAGTGTTTTTGAAGGGCGCTTTAGTGGACTGCTTCGCTCCCTGCACCTCCGCTCACAGCGCGATGAACGTTTCCTTCCTCTCTCTCGCATTCCTGTGAGGAAGGTTCGTCATGCGCAGTAACAGTAATTAATCGGCCGCGCCAGAGCCTCGGCGAGTGTCCCGCCTCAGCAGGTTCTGCTCCTTCATTGGTCTCGTCAATTTCACAGTGATTAATCTGCCACGCCTGAGCCTCGGCGTGTGTTCTGCCTCAGCTGTTCTGTTCCCTCATCGTCAATTTCACAGTGACTCAGCACTCAGCGGGAGAGGACCTCCCTGAGTAGCGGTGACATCTTTCTTGTCAGTTTCCTTCACCGGAGCAATTGGAGTCAGTCAAGTGAGGCTGTGTTTTACCAACTCGTACAGCAGGGTGTTTTCGCCTGATATTACTGTCATTTGCCAAGTACGATTTGTTTTTGCCTGCCAGCTTTTAACACCGCTGACAGGCACAGCTTATTCTCTGTGAGGAATTTGTTAATGCTTGTTAGTTGGTACTGGAAGCATCGTTTTTACCATTTAGCCTGTCTACTCTTCGCTGACAAGCACAGCTTACATCGTCTCCCACGCTCCTACTAATGCACAAAGTAATACTATTTTGACATTGACAATCAACTCTGGTGCATCTTACACATTGTGTATTATTATTACCTTTTATTGTATACAGTATTGGCGTTTGCTATCTTCCATTCTTCTCTCTCTCTCTCTTTTTCCTCCTCTTCCTCTTCTGTTTTTTTTTTCCTTCATTCCTTCTGTTCTCCGTCCTCACTCATAATGGCGTCATTTGCAATGTCTCAACCTCCCTCGTTCTTGAATGAAGAAGGGGAACCGCTCATTCCTTGGAAGAGATGGGTGAATCTTTTTGAATCTTACCTAATTGCTATTGGGGGAGACAGATTTTCTTCTGTACGCAAACACCATATTCTGTTACATAATTTGGGTAAACATGCGAGAGAAATTTTTGATGATCTCCCTGACACTGTAGTTGAAGGTGAAAGCGGTAGTGAGGATGCGCACGGAGATCCTCAGCATGATGTCTATCAAAATACCCTTAAAAAATTAGAAATCCAATTTGGAGAAAAAAATCAATGTGGTTCTAGAACGCCACAAATTGTTCTCAAGATCACAAGGGAAGAATGAAAAAGTGGTAAATTACATTGCAGTGTTAAGAGGATTAACTTCTACTTGTGAGTTCGGTACATTAACAGAATCTTTAATCAGGGATCAGTTAGTTAGGTGTACTTGTGACAAGAAAATTCAAGAGAAATTATTAGCTGATGTCCCTGAACTAAAACAAGCAATTGATATTGCAAAAAGCATTGAGCACACTGCATTTTGTATGAGTAAAATGAAAGACGCTGTTGAAGTCAAACAAGTTAATGATAATGATGTACTTAAGGTGTCAACTAAGGATATTAAGAACAAATTGTCTCCCACTGAACAGGTGAAACAAAGAACTGTTGTTACTAAATTTAAATGTTTTCGTTGTGGAAATCCCAATCATTAGCTAACAATGTAAATTGTCCCGCTAGGAATGTTATGTGTGGGAAATGCAACAAACGTGGTCATTTTTCTAAAGTTTGTAATGATTTAAGAAGAAATGTCACTCACATGGTTCACAGTGAAACAGTGCCCAATGAAGATGTTGTATTCCAAGTAGCAGACCCTAAGGAATTATCTCACAGTAACTACCCTAAATGTGAAATTCTCCTTGATGATATTCCATATGTAATGTTTGCAGACTCATGTTCCCCCTATACCCTTATCAATGAAGCTACATTCATGACCAATTCAGGAAGCAAGGATTATAATATGTTGCCCCCTGATGTTAATCTGGGTGGTTACAACCATGATCCGATACCCTTAGTGGGCATGCTTGTTATGCAGATCAACTTCAAAGACAGGGTTACTGTAGGGAAGGTGTACATTACAAAGAATGGGTCGAACTTACTAGGGTGGAAACACCAAAAAGATCTTGGGATAAAATTGGATCCCAATGCGTCAGAACCGGTGTATTTGGTTGAGAGATCTAGTGTAGGGAAAGAAGTGTGTGAAGAATTTCCAGAGGTATTTTCAGAAAAGTTGGGTTTACTGAAGGGTTTCTCACATAAAATTAAATTGAAGAAACAACACAAACCAACTGTTCACAAATCTAGATCGATCCCTTTACTGATAAGAGATCCTCTCAAAAGAGAATTGGAGAGACTAGAAACCTGTGGTGTAATTGAAAGAATAGAAAACTTTGAGTGGTTGGCTCCCATAGTGGTAGCATCTAAGGAAGGAGGGAAAGGTATCCGCCTGTGTGTGGATCTTAGAGATCTTAATTCCAACATTTGGGTGGATAGACACCCTCTTCCTAACATTAATGAGATGCTCAGCGTAATACAAGGTGCCAAGTATTTCAGTGTTCTAGACCTTTCCGCAGCATACCATCAGGTAGCTCTCCATCCCGATTCAAAATCCCTCACATCCTTCATCACACCCTTCGGAGCCTACCAATTTAACAGAATGCCGTTCGGCCTTGCATCCGCCGCGGCAGTGTTCCAACGTATAATGCAACACATTTTGAACGGGTTGGGTAAAGTGCTGTGTTTCCAGGATGACATCTTGATATATGGGGAGTCAGAAACGGAACACAACAAGATTCTCAGAGAGGTTCTAGGTAAACTAAGCAAGGCAGGATTCACCACTCACAGAGATAAATGTAAAATTGGGGTGAAGTCCGTAGTGTATCTGGGCCACACCATCTCAGGTGAAGGAATCAGACCTAAAACCAGCTTGGTGGATTCGGTCAAGCTTGCCCCAGCCCCTACTAACCAGGACGAGCTCAGATCCTTTTTGGGTCTGGTAGAGTACATGTCCAAGTTTGTAGAAAACTTTGCTGGACATGTGCACTCTCTAAGAGAATTGTGAAAGAAAGGGTCCCCCTTTGATTGGAATTCTCAATGTCAAAGTGACTTCACTTTTATCAAACAAGCCATAATGAAAGCTCCTACTTTAGGAATGTTCGATCCCAGTAAACCACTTTGACAACGGATGCAAGCAGGAAAGGTCTAGGAGCTTCACTCACTCAATTGGTAAATGGCAAAGAGAGAGTGATAGCGTTTGCGTCCAGAACCTTGAAAGAGCCTGAACGTAACTATTCCACGATTGAGAAGGAGGCCCTTGCTTGCTATTGGGCGATAAACCATTTCAAATTTTTCTTATGGGGAATTCCCTTTATTCTTCGCACAGACCACAAACCTTTACTTCCTATGTTTTCCACAAAAAGCATTGAAAGAGCCACTCCCCGTATTTCTAAATGGGTTTTAGGCTTACAAGGTTTCAATTATACTATGTGTTATGTTTCAGGTGACAAGAACCTAATAGCTGATTGTTTGTCAAGACTTCCTATTTCCAATGTGGATACACAAATTAATCCGCCAGATGAAACCATCCTGGCAATTGACATTCCTGCTATTAACAAGGAAGAATGGGAGAGGGGGCTAAAAGAAGACACAGTTCTAAAGTATTTAAAAAACATGATCTGTAAGGGTTGGCCCAGTACCATTAAAGATCTTCCTGGAAATCTCAAGTCCTACTGGGTGGTAAGAGATGAATTATCTATAATTGGGGATCAAATCTACAGAGGCAACAGAATTGTTCCACCGACTAACATGCTAGAACACATCATTGAAGTAGCACATGAGGGACATCCTGGAAGAAGTATGACCAAAAGTAAAATTAGACTAAATTATTGGTTCCCCCAACATGGACTGCATGGTGGAAAGAAAAGTAAAAGATTGCCTAGCCTGTGGATTGTGCGACAAATCCAAAGTCACTCGCAAAGCGCCCCTCATTCCTGTGTCTGTCCCTTCCAAACCTTGGGACAAACTGGGTTTAGACATTATCGGTCCTGTAAACTTACTAAATGTTTCTCAAAGATTCATGTTTGTACTCATTGATTATCATTCACATTGGATCTCTACAAAAATGGTTCCCTCCATCACCACATCATACCTAATTGAATTTTTGAAAGATATATTCTCGAAAGAAGGAATACCCAGTACCCTGGTCACTGACAACGGTGTTCAATTTAAGTCAGACGAAATGAGACAATTCTTATCCAATTTAGCCATCTCACATGTAAAAACTCCTTTCTATTGTCCAAAGGCTAATGGGCTGGTGGAAAGGGCCAATAGAATGATAAAGAACACTATTCAATTGGCTCTCACATCGCATGAACCCATAGAAGAAGCCCTGAGACGGATGCTATGGTCATATCATTCAGCTCCTAATGCCATCTCAGGGGTTTCACCATTTGTGTCTCTTAAAGGGAGGAATCCGGGTTCTAAACTCACTCCAAATTGGCTAAATGGCGGAAGCCCCGTCTGGGTAGATAGGGAATTTGTCATGGAGAAAGTGGGCCAGCATCAAGATAATTACAAAGCTAAATACGACATGAAGTGGGGAACCACCAGGAAGGATTGGGATGTTGGCCAATGGGTAGTTGTCAAAAGACCCCAGGTAGGTCATTCCAAAGTATCATCATTCTCCAAACCTCTAAGAATCCAATGTGTAAACAACAATTCTGTAGTTTTGGAAGATGGTAGCAGTTGGAGCATTGACAATATAGCTCACTGCCCCAAAGTGTGTATTCCTAAGCCTACTATGGATGAAAGTCAGGATGACTCATTCTCTAACATGCAACAGCCCAAGGAAGTCAGAACACGTCATCCCCCACAATGGCAAGAGGACTATGAAATGTGATACTTATTCCTTCTACTGTCTGTTGATGGTTTTCATCTTTACAATCCATTATAATGCATTGTTCACTTTCCTATTCAAAGGGAGGTGTGTTGTAATCTATGCCTGTATTCCACATGTTGTACTGCCTGTTATATAGTTGGTATCTCCCTTGCCCACCACCCCTTCTTTCCCTCCCCCCTTGGTACGTCCCCTCCTTAGAATGTTGAGAGTGAAGCTCACCTTAGAATGTTGGTGAGCGTCAGTTGCCAGCTGGTGCCTGAGGATCTGGTTCAATAAACAGCTTCTCTTCTCATCTTGAGTCCGCTGCTTACTTCTAACACATAGATTACAAGATGGTTTGGTCAATTACACTCACCACAGCAAAACTGCAGGCATCCATTCAGTAACCGTTTTGAACCCTTGAGCCAGCTGGAAGACCCTAACTGACTGGGTCCTGCCCCCGTTAATGAGGACCTGCCCAACTTTACTGTATCAAATAGTTCCTCGGTCTTAAAGGCTCTTAATTGGAACATTGCTGGGCTGCTGGATAAGTTAGCCGACGCTGGTTGGATTAAAATGCTGACTACTTATGACATAGTTTGTCTATAGGAGACGTGGGCTGCCGGCAATTGTCTGCATCTGGATGGTTTTTCCTCCCTCACTGTTCCAGCTACCTTGTCACCCAGTGGACGTGCTAGTGGTGGCCTCGTCACACTAGGAAATCTAGGCCTTAACTGCAATATGGAACCTGTTAGGCCCAAGTCGGAGGAGGTTCTGGGTACTCTTTTAACCTTTAGAAACAAATGTAGACTCTTTGTCATACATTTTTATAATGCTGCTATACCTAGGACTAACGTAGACATTGTTTCTAGTTTAAAATATTTTATTTATGACTTTTTTCACTTGGACTCTTCATTCACTGTGATAATGCTATTGGGGGACTTTAATTTGCATCCTTGTTTGTCCTGTAAAATCAATGATGCATTTGAGAATGCAAACCCAGGCATTGATCAGGTGTACCTTCTTCACACACAGCAAGGGGAGAGTGTTAACAGTCTTACTGCTAAATATAATCTGGTTAATTTAATGGACCCGAGATCAGAGGGTTCAACTGAGAGGGTCCCCACGTTCAAGGGGAGAGGTCTTAGCACAACCATAGATTATATCTTTGTATCTTTTTGTTTATTTTCAGCTCTTGTAGATTTCAAGGTTATGTGGGACAGCTTGAGTGGCCACAATCCTTTATCGGCTACCTTTTTGTGGGACAAAAAGCCCAATGATAAGGCCTATTCCCACAAGGAACCAGTACTGTCTGTCGATCAGGGCCATCGGGTGCGGTGGGCCTCAGTTGTCCTTTCCGATTATTTTCTCCAACCTGGTCACCTCTTGTAGTGCTGATCTCTTTTCATGTCTAACTGAGGATGCCTCAGCTCATAGTATCATGCTGTCCTTCTCAAATATCTGCAGGTTTATCAAATTGGCTCTTAGTAAATCAGGTGTCCCTTTTACACCTCGATTAGTTAGATGGTTCGACAAAACGTGCTCAAAGGCACACAAGGTTCTGTTGAAATCCCTGCGTGAAACACCTCGGTGTCAGGAAAAGGTAACCAGGGCCAGGGCAGTTTATCGTAGGTCCTGCAAGGAACGTTAGATGCAGCTGAAAGAAGAGGCTTGGAACAATTTACTCACCGCTAGCATGTCAAGGGATAGTGCTGCCTTCTGTTGAGTGGTTAATGTCCCCTTGTTCAGAAGTGACCAACTTTCTATCCAAGCATCAACTATTACTTCACAAGCAAGGGTTGAGCTTTTTAAGGCTATTTATAGCCAAGATGGAGAGGCCACCCTGTCAGATGGTAGCAAGGAGGATTTTACTATTATATTTCAATTGACTGAGGTGACCTCAGCGATCATTAATCTTCCCTCTAACAAGGCCCCAGGGCCTGACGGATTTCCTGGGGATCTTTTCTAATTCTCTGTTGATCTCTGGGCTCCCTTAATAACCCAGCATTTAAACGCAGCACCTTGAGGTTCCCTTCCACCAACCTGGCGCCAATCAGTAATAGTCCCAATTTTTAAAAAGGGAAACAGGTCAGATCCGGCCTGTTATAGACCAATATCCCTTATTGATTCAGAGGTGAAAATCATTGGCCGGATTCTGCTGGAGCGACTCACAAACTGGGTAGAGGAACATAATATCCTGTCCGACCTGCAATATGAGTTCAGGCCGGGAAGGGGCACTGTCGAGCAAAATTTGAATCTCTATCGGATGTGGCTGAGTGTAGTAGGAGGCTTGATGAGTATGGAGCATGGCAATCAGCAGTAAATACGCAGATTGCTTGTGTTGTCCCACTAGACCACAAGTGAGCGCAACCACTGGTTACCAAGGTAGATTAATTGGAGGTGCAATAAAGTTTTGGAGCCTTGAAACATACTGTGACGATGGTCCCTGGATAAGTGTAACTATGCGATGTTGGTTGACACCCCCTGGAGGTGGAGGCGGGACGTTGAGCACGTTATGTCACTGGCACGTTACTTGCATGGCAGGGACGTGCTCCTTTACATGTGAAGGAGACATTGCCCGCCCCGAGGCAGCCGCGAGGACGAGACCGTCTGCGGAGAAGCCGAGAAAAGTATAATACTCCGGTGAAGATCAGCAAGGTGAGGCTAGGTCTGCGAGGGGTGGGGCGCCGCCGGCTGTATTAGTTTTACGGCGACTCCGTTACGGGTCCCACTCTTGTGCCGGCAGCTGGTACAATTAGGTTTTTCTGCCCGTAGAACGGAAGGGACCGAATTCTACTAGACACTGGCTGTAACCCGAAGCTCTCTTCATGTACTTACACCGAAGGGTTTGAATTGGCGATACATTGCAGGGGACAGATTGAAGGTATTTAGAGACTTCCCACTGGTGTGACACAGGGTGTTTGTTTACATGTACGTGGTAGATGGTAGGAATCTGATTGGAGGTATGATTTGACCCCTCCAGGTTCAGACAAGTGGACGAGTCAAAGTCCACATGCCCCAGGTTGTTTCAAGCTCATTCGTGAGTAGGTGGCTTTTATCTGTGGATGTGGTTAACTCTTCACGAGGGTCACACAGTGCATGCTAAGAGCACTGCGGAGGTGAAGCAAGGCTGAAGCCAATAGTGTGTTTTTTGAATGTATGACTAGTTGCACATAAGAGAGGAGTGCCTTTTGGATGTGGTTCTGGTTCCCTTGAACTCACAGCACGCCGAAGCATGGGGCACACCATGGCTATATTATCCATCCGACGGTTTATCGTGGCAGACACAATTAAAATTGGACGCTTTTTAAAGGACATGCATGGTAAGAATATGACATTGTCTGGTGTAGAGGCAGATTATACACGGTATTAATGTATGCATAATTATTTTATAGGTGGTTTTTGGTTGTGTTGTGTTACCCATGTCCTGATGGGCCCGAATCAGTGGGCCGAAACGCGTCGACCAGAAGATGAGGAGGAGTCCAATGAGTTAAAATATGTATGTAGGAACCTGACAACACACACAATACATGGACTGAATAGAGGAGGAGTTTCCCTCAGTTTCCGTGTGTGCAAAGGATTACCTCCCCTCGGATTGCTTATATATATGTATTTTATTGCAACCGGGTCTAAATGGATGGGTATGGAAAGGTTTAGGAGTTTTTTTGTTGGATTGAGTTTTGGATGTACAATGTTTTTTGTGTTAAAATATATATATATATATATATATATATATATATATATAAAAAAATAGATTAAAAAGACACGTGAAAGAATTGAGGAAGACTCAGTGAGTGGGTAAATTGTTTGAGTTACACTGGGGGACTAGGCTCCCACGTAGAGGAATAATATATTTTTTTCCCTAGTTGAACTACTTGCTGTGTATCAATCCCCAGACATCATTCTCTTTTTGAGTCTGTATGCTTCTGCCCAGATGTGTTGGGGTGATTAGTTCCTAACCCGTGTTTTTTGGATACCCTGTCAAATGGTAGCAAGGAGGATTTTACTATTATATTTCAATTGACTGAGGTGACTTCAGCGATCATTAATCTTCCCTCTAACAAGGCCCCAGGGCCTGATGGAGTTCCTGGGGATCTTTTCTAATTCTCTTTTGACCTCTGGGCTCCCTTAATAATCCAGCATTTAAACGCAGCCGCTAGAGGTTCCCTTCCACCAACCTGGCGCCAATCAGTAATAGTCCCAATTTTTAAAAAGGGAAACAGGTCAGATCCGGCATGTTATAGACCAATATCCTTTATTGATTCAGAGGTGAACATCATTGGCCGGATTCTGTTGGAGCGACTCGCAAACTGGGTAGAGGAACATAATAACTGTCCAACGTGCAATATGGGTTCAGGCCGGGAAGCGTCACTGTCAAGCAAAATTTGAATCTCTATCTGCTGATTTGCAAGTATACCAAGGCCCAGAGGGGGGCAATCGATCTGGCCTTCATGGACCTCAGCTCAGCCTTTGATAGAGTTAGCCACTCCAAGCTGTGGTCCATGATGGCTCAGATGGACATACAGCCCACCCTAGTATACTTTTTGGGCGATTTGCACAGGGACCTCTTGGCTTCTATCAGATATGGACCCAATGGGGAATGCACACCGCACTTCAAATTAATACGAGGGGTTCGCCAGGGTTGCATACTTGTGCCATTTTTGTTTATTCTTTATATTAATCATTTAGAATCAGTTCTTACAGACCCTCATCTTGATGCCCTTATGGTTGGTGGCTGCATTATTTATGCAGACAACACAGTTTTAATTGCTCGGACTGCTAGGGGGTTAAAGAAACTTTTAGACTTATTTATTGATTTTATGAACAGCCTTGACCTATCCACTAATTTTTCTAAATCGCATGTGATGAAGTTTGGCCCACCCAAGACATAGACCATGAAATTCATAGTGGATGGTCACCATATTAGCCAGGTTGACAAGTTTCATTATTTGGGTGTTCAATTAAACTCTGGTCTCAGCTGGCATCCTTTAATAAACCATAACGTGGCAGCTTTCAACAGAGAAATGTTTAGTATTGGAGACTTCTCCTGGCGACTGGGATGTACTCACATAAAAACAGTCCTGGATATATTCAAGGCCAAGTGCATCCCAATAGCTAGCTATGGGTGTGGAATTTGGGGATATGGGTCAGTTACTCCATTCCAAGTGGCGGAAAATAAATTCCTCAGGGGCGTCTTAGGGGGGTCCCACAAAGCACACATTCTGAGGTTGTTCATGAAGAGTTGGGCATGGGCCATGTGATCGATTTTATTCGGCTCTGCCCTCTGTTGCTTTGGCTCTTAGTCTGGTGTAGGAGGAGCTAGGCCTCAACAGGTTGATCAGGCAAGATTGCATGAACCTGGATAACTTTTCCCTGATCCCTTGGCTGATTTATGTCTCCTCCACAATTAAAAGTTTAGGAAGACCAGAACTTTATCATGATCCAAGTGGCATTGTTCAAACCGATAAAAGATGGGTCAAAGAAGCGTTCAGAGATAAGATGACAGCAGATCGGGAGGCTTCAGCTCAGAACATGTTTTTAGCACGTCATGCACTTTTAGTGAAAACTGTAAGTGTCTTGGAACCATATCTTACCTTGGACATGCCCCATCACCAGCGACGATTGCTCACTTTCTTCAGGCTTAATTTATTTCCGCAGCTTGTGACTTTTAACCATGGTTGTTTTAATGACTCTAGGCTGCATGTGTGTGATTGCGATAATGTTTCCATTAATGATAACTTGCACATAGCCATGGCCTGCTTGAAATACAAATCCACGAAGGAACCCTTTACCGATTCCACCAGGCTGCACAGCCATAACTTGGTTTGAATCCAATGAATCAATTTCTTGCTTTACTCTCATTTTTTCTTCATTATTTGACTATTTAATTTCATCCACTCTTGACTTGTGCTCAATTCATTTTATTCAATCTTAATCTTGACTTTGATTTTTCACAAAAGCGCAGGAGTGCAAAATGGGTTTCACATACCACGACGTTTATTGTAACAACCCAATGCATTTCGGGAATTTAATTCCCTTCTTCAGGGGCATCTATAAATACAAATGTGGGTATTAGCCATATTCATAAACTCTATGCAACACTTCTCTACACTTCTCTACATTTAAAACAACAAAATTCATCAGTTAAAAGCTTCAATCATGTTTTCATGTTTTCCAAACCATGTGTGCAATAAATTAACCCGAACTCAAAAGCCACCAACATAGTGCATCCCATCCATTTAAATACTCTCCTTAGTCTCGTAAGTTGAGTCCAGCGTTTCATTCACTAATCAGTCCTCTCTTTCTGTCTGCTAAACAAAACTATAAACATTTACCACGAACGTAAGTGCAAATGTAAACTATCTGCTCACCGTGATCTGTTAATCACCCCGATCTTTTGAAATAAATCATTCCATGCTTTCATTTCCTGACGGACAGAGACTCTTGTCACACGGTTATGTGCGAGTTAGATCTATGAATGCAAAAGCGTTCTTATGTGTATTCCCGCCCGTATTCGACATCACCAAATAATTAACTGCACCTGTGTTCCCCCAAGGTTTTAGACTGACATTAACAACGGACTAACTGAACTCCGTTTTTTCAGTTACTAAAAACGTTTCCACTACAACTCCCAGAATGCATTATGTTTCACCCTATCATATGATACTCGCATTTATTGCACTCATTCCCATTATGTTCAATAAATCCATTTATAACAAATAATTTGTAATTTGTGGTTCTTCTGAGTCTTCATGATTGTTTTTATAAAGTGCTCCTTATTGCCTGATGATCCAACATGGAAGGAAACCCAGCTCCTGTGATTTTCGCCATACCATAACGTTGCTTTAATCATGTCCTTGCTTTATATTCCTGTACTCTCAAGTATAATCGTGGGTGCAATCTTGTTTGAGACGAAAAAGTCATGCTAATGTAGTTCATAGATAGAGATGCACACCTCGTGATCTTTGTTTTAATCCTCATTTTAAACCTTTCTTTTGTCATTCAAATTTTGACAGCGTGCAATACCTGCTTCGCGCTTCGTCTCATTGCGCTGCAATATTTACAAATCCACGAAGGAACCCTTTACCGATTCCACCAGGCTGCACAGCCATAACTTGGTTTGAATCCAATGAATCAATTTCTTGCTTTACTCTCATTTTTTCTTCATTATTTGACCATTTAATTTCATCCACTCTTGACTTGTGCTCAATTCATTTTATTCAATCTTAATCTTGACTTTGATTTTTCACAAAAGCGCAGGAGTGCAAAATGGGTTTCACATACCACGACGTTTATTGTAACAACCCAACCATTTGCGTTTTAAATATATACTTCTACTCATGAACTTTAACCAAGTGAGACCTGCATTATTTTTTCTTCAGTTCTTAACCACTCCCACAGTGTGCTTTTTTTATCTCGCTATCTTTCTGGCGTATTGAAGTCAATCTAATTGTATTTTTTTATATATATATATATATATATATATATATATATATATAATCTGGGTCCGTTTCTCTCTGTTCGCCGGTGTGGAGGTTCGGAGAGTGTTGTTGGTGGAATATATATATATATATATATATATTCACTGAAAAAACCATAGGTTTCAGGGGCGTTATAGTTAGTTGGACATTTCACTCGTACAAAACCATAGAAATTCCCCCGTTATAGTTAGTTCAGCTAACTATAACTCGCGCGCCCGCAATGCACTGCTGATGACGTCACATATTACATCACTCATGACATGGTCAGTGACATCACTCATGACATCTCAAATGACATCACTGATGACATCACTGATGACATCATCCAGTGAATGTGTGTTTTTCTGAAAATTAAATATGTTTTATATATGTATATCTCAAGGTCGATGGAAGAATAAATGGGTATATAAGTGTCTAAATGGATGATTTTTTTGTAAAATTGATTGTATAACTGACTAAGTGTATCTTAGTGAATACATGGGTTAGTGAGTAATGTTTAAATATGAAAATATCTGTATCAGTCTCTCACTTTGTGTATAAGTGGCTGCATGGGTTGGTGAGTAGCTACATGAGTGTCTATATGGGTTATTAGTTGGTTTTTGAGTATCAGTATGAGTGTCTGAGTGTCTGTATGGTTCGGTGGGGGTATTACTTAGTGCATAGATGCATGAATGAGTGACTCACTGTTTGTATGTGTTGAAGACAGCATGTGTGCAGGACTGTATAGGTGGATGAGTATGTGTATGGGTGTGTTAGTGAGTGAATGACTGTCTCAATAGTGTCTTTATGAGTAACTACATATGTTTTAAACTAGTATATGTGAGTATTGGTATATATAAGTGAGTATATGTGAGAGTGAGAGATTGGAAGAGTTCCTGTACAAATAAGTAGGTGTTTCTATAAGTGATTGTTTAAGAGAGTAAGTATGTGTAAGTTTCTGTAGAAGTAAGTGTGGTAGTGTGTGTATAACTGTATATGCAAGTAAATGGATGTTTGATACTTTGTTTGCATGTGTGACTATGTGTGTGAGTAACTATGGATGAGTGGCGGTGTGTAACAGGATGTATAGGTGTATGAGTACATATGATGAGTGAGTACATGTATGAGTGACTGTATAGGGACTGTTGGTGAATGAGTGGATGTGTGTGTAGATCTTGGAATTACTGAATAGGTGTGTTGTAACTGGTATTGGTATGTCCATTGTTTTGAAAATGTTAGTTTGTATTTTTGAGTGTGTGTATCAAAGGTTATATTAGGGTGAGAGGAGGTCTGCCACTCTATCACAAGGATGATGTCATCAGTGATGTCATTTGAGATGTCATCAGTGATGTCATGAGTGATGTCACTGACCATGTCATGAGTGATGTAATATGTGACGTCATCAGCAGTGCATTGCAGGCGCGCGAGTTATAGTTAGCTGAACTAACTATAACGGGGGAATTTCTATGGTTTTGTACGAGTGAAATGTCCAACTAACTATAACGCCCCTGAAACCTATGGTTTTTTCAGTGAATTTCTAAGGTTTTTTAAATGCTAATTTCTAACTATAACGTGCCTGAAACCTATGGTTTTTCAGTGAATTTCTAAGGTTTTTTAAATGCTAATTTCTAACTATAACGTGCCTGAAACCTATGGTTTTTTCAGTGAATATATATATATATATATATTTATTATACTATGTATGCATGTGAAAATGTCTCGGTCCCCTGTTTGCCTCGGTGGCACGGAAAAAATGGGTGGAACTGACGTCAGCACGCCGACGAGGTCCTCTTATGGCTCCGATGACGTCATACGGTGTCTCAAGCGGAGCCGTGCTCGTTGATGTGGGAGAGCTAGGAAAGAATTTCCGTGGAATGCTGGTGCAGGGGATATTCACCTAAGTGTTCAGGCTAGTCCTTTGGGAGCAACTGTTTATGTTGCCACTCCAGAAACCGAAACCAGTGATCCGAGGGCAGAGGCCCTGCAGATGGCACACGAGGTGGGGTGCCCAGTCGTGTGCACCGGCGGGGCAGCGAGTGACAAGCACCACAACCCACAAAAAGGTAACGAGGGCACTGAATAACACAGGATCTTCTCTTTGTATCTGGCAGGAACTACGAAGTTAAAATGCCCTAGTACCAAAATGTAGAATTAGTGCTACAACGGTCTTCAAGAGGACCTGCGATGCCGCTTCTGACTCCCGTACCCTGGAGGCGGCACATGGGTCACGCGGTACGGTCATACTGCGGTGGGAAGCACACTCGTTGACCTCTCATGGCACTGCTCCACACTTCAGGGAGGACGCTTTCCATTAGCTATGTTTTCTGATGACATGTCGCGCCGGCCCCGTCCAACAACAGAACTCCTTTAGATCCAAACAGACTCTTCCACTCTCTCACCGGAAGTAAAACCAGGCCACGCGGACACTTTCACAATACAAGAGCCGGGAATGCACTTTTCGGTAAAAAACCACATTCCTTCCTCCTAATTAATCAAATAAACGTCTCACTGAAGAACAGGGGCCAGCTTCGATCGGTAAACAGCCGTTACAATGACTTTTTACTTTGCAATACCATTACAACGCATGCATTACCACGCATGCGTTGTACATCACGAAGTCATTACTACGCATTTTTAGAACGCATGGTCATTTACCACGCATGCCTTTACAACGAATTTTGTTGTAAAGGTATGTATGGAAAATGACCATGCATTCTAAAAAACATGTAGACGATCCATGTCGTTGTAAGGAAACGGAGGCTGTTCCGTTTCCTCACAACGACGTGCACCGCCCTTCAGAGATGACGTGAAGCAGGAACCACGAGGAGAGAGGAACCATGAGGAGTGAGAGGTAAGGGGGATTGGGCATGGGGTGGGTGTTTCTTTTCTAGGGTTTAGGGTAGTGCAGTGGTGTTTGGGTGGTGTAGGGGGTCGTGCTGGGGGTAGTGTTTTAGGGTTTAGGGTAGTGCAGTGGTGTGTGGGTAGTGTAGGGGGTCGTGCTGGGGTAGTGTTTTAGGGTTTAGGGTAGTGCAGTAGTGTAGGGGGTCGTGCTGGGGTAGTGTTTTAGGGTTTAGGGTAGTGCAGTGGTGTATGGGTAGTGTAGGGGGTTGTGCTGGGGTATTGTTTTAGGGTTTAGGATAGTGCAGTGGTGTTTGAGTAGTGTAGGGGGTCATGCTGGTGGTAGGGTTTTAGGGTTTAGGGTAGTGCAGTGGTGTTTGTGTAGTGTAGGGGGTCATGCTGGGGGTAGTGTTTTATGGTTTAGGGTAGTGCAGTGGTGTTTAGGTAGTGTAGGGGGGTCGTGCTGGGGGTAGATTTAGGGTTTAGGGTAGTGCAGTGGTGTTTGGGTAGTGTAGGGAGTCGTGCTGGGGGTAGTGTTTTAGGGTTTCGGGTAGTGCAGTGGTGTTTGTGTAGTGTAGGGGGTTGTGCTGGGGGTAGTGTTTTAGGGTTTATGTTAGTGCAGTGGTGTTTGGGTAGTGTAGGGGATAGTGCTGGGATAGTGTTTTAGGGTTTAGGGCAGTGCAGTGGTGTTTGTGTAGTGAAGGGGGTCATGCTGTGGGTAGTGTTTTAGGGTTTAGGGTAGTGCAGTCATGTTTGTGTAGTGTAGGGGGTCGTGTTTTAGGGTATAGGGTAGTGCAGTGGTGTTTGGGTAGTGTAGGGGGTCAAGCTGGGGTTAGTGTTTTAGGGTTTAGGGTAGTGCAGTGGTGTTTGGGTAGTGTAGGGGGTCGTGCTGGGGGTAGTGTTTTAGGGTTTAGGGTAGTGCAGTGGTGTTTGTGTAGTGTGGGAGGTCATGCTGGGGGTATATTTAGGGTTTAGGGTAGTGCAGTGGTGTTTGGGTAGTGTAGGGGGTCATGCTGGGGTTAGTGTTTTAGGGTTTAGGGTAGTGCAGTGGTGTTTGGGTAGTGTAGGGAGTCGTGCTGGTGGTAGTGTTTTAGGGTTTAGGGTAGTGCAGTTATGTTTGGGTAGTGTAGGGTGTCGTGCTGGGGGTAGTGTTTTAGGGTTTAGGGTAGTGCAGTGGTGTTTGGGTAGTGGAGGGGGTAGTGTTTTAGGGTTTAGGGTAGTGCTCCCAACCAGCCACAATATCCATGGACAAAGGGGATCCTGACTTATTGGAACGCTCCGTCAATTGAATAATTTGGGTCAAGGGCCCTACCACGTCCAAGACCTATCAATTCCTTTCTTGGGATCCCTCCTATACTTGGAGAAAAAGGTACATAGTTTCTCATCAATTTCAGGCGTGTGTGCCACCTTCCCCTTCAGTCAGGGCCTGGGGCATTCTCCCCTCATCCTATTCCTTTCAAGGGGTTGATGGATTTTCCCCACCAAATACTCTGCCACTTTGGCGTCAGGTGTCCACTCTGCCGACCAAGTATGGTAAATTTGGGTAGGCTCGAACATGTCCGAGTGGACCCCGTCCCCAACCGGGGACTGAGAGGAGTGGGACTCTGGACGCCAGGTTCGCCCCGAGTCCTTATCCTCATCGGAGGAGAAATCGTCCTCCGATACACCCTCTCCTCTAAGGGAAACCCGCCGTCGGGGTCTACAATAGTGGTGACAGTGTCGCAATTTTCTCCGGGCCCCTCCTCCTCCCGGCAGGGTGCATGTTTTAGTGTTCGCGCACTCTTGAGGAAGGTCTCCGTAAGTTTATCAAATCCTTCCAAGTGCCCCGCGTTATGCTTAACGGCCCTTTTATTCCACATCTGGGAGCTACTTGGACCCGCCACCACCAGATCTGGGTCACTGAACACCCCAGGGATGCTTTTCGCCAACTTATCAACCTGATCCCTAAGAGGAGCCAGCGCCCTAGAAATAGCCAGAGATAGGGCTTGGTCCACTGCTGGAGGGAGAAGTTGGGGGGCCATTCCTCCTCCACTTCCTGGTAGGAGGAGTAAAAATGGTCTTCTGGAGAAGACATGATAGCAGAGGGTGTGAGCACAGAACAAATGCCCTTAAAATCCTTAAGACAGCCCCCTCGCCGGTGCTCCAACAGCTGGGCTTTCCCCGAAGCTGTTATAAGAATAGACTGAGGCGCAATACCAATTACCACCACCAGGTGGCGCTGGTCACTAACGTGGCCGTGTGGGGAAATCACCGCGTAGCGGTGTCAAAATTAGGCGAGGGTTGGTCGGGAATCAAGCGGACACTAAAGGAGTGACCAGATTCCCAAACGCGCGTAAAGACCAGCAGGAGCGCTCGACGGAGCTGCCTCGCTCGGACCAGACGCGCCTGACAGGATCTCACCGCGCGCAGAGCACACAGCAGGAGAAACTGCGAGGGGGAGAACGTGCTCGGGCAAGAGCCTGCTGCGCAGGGAATATGAAACAATACCAAGGCAATAATGCTAATAACGTGCACAAGAAACCGCTATACAAACAGCAACAACGTCAGATTAAGCCAAGAATGTAAGGAATTCACTTAACTGACGAGCAGTGAAGAAAGAGGAAGCGGAAGGGACGTCACGATATTATATACGATGGACTGTCATATGATTGGACTATAGTTGCCTTGGAGACTACCCCCCTAATGGTTCATGGGTTGTGTAGTCTTTTGTTTAATGATTGTTGTGTTACGTTTTCTTTGAACTGCTATGCAAATAAAGTGAGGAAAGATATGCATAATCCTCGCCTCCGTCCTGCCATAGAATTCATTAAACTTTATTTGATCTGATTTAGAAACATAGATCATGAAAGTGTACATAAAAACAGTAAATCCTCTTTCCTAATACAATACAGTGAGAATTAATTAAAACCAGTAGATAAAAACGGGTGTTACAAAGCCCGGTTCAGAGCAACTTCAGGTTAACAGAATCGTAAAGTTCAATGTTTCGCAAGATCAATCTCATGTACTTTGCGCAATAAGGGGTCCAAGTAAGATGTAACGCTCCAATACCTGACCAGTTTGCACTATATAAAACTGCAAAAAAACTAAAAATAAAAAGTGTTTTGCACACTTCTGTCATTGGGCTATATGTGGGCTACATCTGGGTGATATTTGTGTTAAATTTGGGCTCTTTTTTCTCTGGTGGCCATCTTGGGAGACTTATTTGTTATGAAGTTTCCTAATTTCGTCATTTACTGCAGTCTCCTCAGTAGGAAATGCTTTCAGTTTTTTACTTTGATTCCATTAAGAAGGCATTCAGATGTGTCACTCATTTGCAATAAATTCAGAATGTTAGCACTCAAGTTGTTCATTAGATCACTGTAGTAAAGCTACTGCTCACCAGGGAGTTAACTGGAAGTCTACTGCTGGTATTGAAAGTGATTGTTTCAGTCTGCATGTCAGAATTTTCTAATGAAATAGAAGAGGATTTGAGATCTCACTTAAAACATGCCCTAAAGTTTCTTTCTGCAGCACTAACCATAATTTCTATGGCAAAATGAACCCCCTCATTTTGTTCCTTTTTAAATTAAATGTTTTAAGTGTTACCAGTTTATTCCAATCAAGATGGCTTCAGGTGTGCCATACTTTTGTCATAAGTAAGACTGTTAGCGCTCTAATTGTTCTTTAGAACACTCTGGGAAGCTGCAGTAGAACACAAAGGCATCAACTGACAGGCTGCTCCTGTTGAAATATAACAGGAAGATATTTGAGATCTCACTTAAAACATGTCCTAATTTTTCTTTCTACAGCACTAACCATAATTTCTATGACAAAATGAACCCCCTCATTTTGTTCCTTTTTAAATTAAATGTTTTAAGAGTTACCAGTTTATTCCAATCAAGATGGCTTCAGGTGTGCCATAATTTTGTCATAAGTAAGACTGTTAGCGCTCTAGTTGTTCTTTAGAACACTCTGGGAAGCTGCAGTAGAACACAAAGGCATCAACTGACAGGCTGCTCCTGTTGAAATATAACAGGAAGATATTTGAGATCACACTTGAAACATGTCCTAATTTTTCTTTCGACAGCACTAACCATAATTTCTATGACAAAATGAACCCCATCATTTTGTTCCTTTTAAATTAAATGTTTTAAGTGTTACCAGTTTATTCCAATCAAGATGGCTTCAGGTGTGCCATACTTTTGTCATAAGTAAAGCTGTTAGCACTCTAGTTGTTCTTTAGAACACTCTGGGAAGCTGCAGTAGAACACAAAGGAATCAACTAACTGACAGTCTCTGCCCTTGTTGGATGTACATGTTTTACTGAGAATGTCAGACTTCATTCTCACATGACTGAGAAAGATAATGTGAATTTACAGAAAATATGCTCTCATTTTAGCTTCTGGAGCACCTTCCAAAACTGTATGGGACAAGCATGTGAAAATAGTTTTCTCTCAAACATGATTCAAGATATCCCAGCAGAAGGTTTTTCACAGGGTAAAATCACCTTAGAACACACCACAATTCCTGAAATTAGTATGGTACCGTCAACAAATGAATTCTAATGTAACTAAAGTCTGTTATCACCCTTTATAGTTCTACTTTTGGTAACCCTCAAAATCTTCGGTTCACTACAATGCATTTCAATGGGGTACTATCATTTATATTGGTCCCAAGATGGCTGCCAGCAATTCTAGGATGAAGTGCTGACAGCCAATCAGATCTCACGATGACATGTGTGGTTAGGCTCCGCCCAGATATGTTTTCTTTTTCAAATTTCTCAGGAACTACTGAACGGATTTACACCATTTAACCAAAAGGCACGACTCTGAACCAAGGGCTACCTTTTTGCCAAATTTGGTGTAATTCGGTTCAGCAGTTCGGGCTGTAGCTGCGATGAAAGGTTCCTATGGAAAATTGCATGGGGAAAACACGTTTTGGGACCCCCCTTTTTTCTCGGCCCCCACTTGACGAATCACCCCGAGACTTTCAGGATAGGAGCGGACCTGAGCGCACACGAGTTTTGAAAATTTCGCGAAGATTCGTCAACCGGCGCCAAAGTTATTTCAAATAAAATGTTGCAGATTTCCTATGGAAATTAGGTCCCAACTATAACTATCTACTGGCGACCGCCAGTAGATAATATATATATATATATATATATATATATATATATGTCCACAATGTGATCCCTTTGATCAGTGCGCTCGTGCAGCGGGTGCTCAGCGTGGGGGCCGGATCCTGGCCCCAAATTCATCTTTACACACAAGGACGCGGCACTCAGGAGTGAAGATAGTTCAATTGAGTTTATTGCACAACTCAACCAACGCGCTTCAGCCCTCTCACGTGAGCAAAGCCGTGAGAGGGCTGAAACGCGTTGGTTGAGTTGTGCAATAAACTCAATTGAACTATCTTCACTCCTGAGTGCCGCGTCCTTTGTGTGTAAATATATATATATATATATATATATATATATATATATATATATATATATATATCCAGGTAACTCCAACTCTTTTACCACAAAAACGATGGAGCACGGACCTCAGATGAAGTGCAGATTTTTAATCAATGGAGCTCTTAAACAGCACTAGCAGCATAACGCGTTTCGGCACAACAAGTGCCTTGATCACATGATGCGCGTGACTGGTCTCACCTAGTTTTTATACTTTTTTTCTTTCATTTGCATTTAAAGTGACAGGTGCCTAAAGTGCAAGGTCTGACTTGGACATAGAATTTATAGTATAAATATATCTTTGTAAATATATACTCTGTTTGTCAGTACTGTTTTTGAACTTTCAAAATGCCAATCATGTCAATGCATTTTAACAAAATAATAGTTTAAATACCTTAAAATCATGAACCATGGCTTTTCAATAAAATCGAAAATATTTTTCTTTACATCCAGGTTTAAATACCATTGCATTATACAGTACAATTGAATAAAACCTAAGTAATTGAAGTCTAAATTCTGCCAACCTTGCTTTATAATAAACCTGTGCTAATAATCTTAATATAGTGTAAAAAAAAATATATATTAATAAAATCCCTTCTAAAAGACCATATAAAAATATCTAAAAAAGTGTAAAAATGTGTTATAATTTTAATATATTATCTAAAGGGGCCTGGTAGCAGCATATTATTATTTGATCATCTTAATTACCCTCTTAATAGCTGTTCTATGATTTTTTCATTGATTATCCTTCAATCTCTTAATAATACAGTAAATTCTGGGATTGATTTAGTTAATCTAATGAATTTGTATCATTTGGATCATAATTACTAAAGGCAGGTGTAAAGCTCTTCAGTAATATTAAGGCCTCCTGGTTGTTTACTATCGAGGTCTAAAATGTATCTGGTTTCCAACCTACGGAGCGCCTTTTCCCTATATATATATATATATATATATATATATATATATATATTAGTCATGTGATCAAGGCCGCTTGTACGGCCGAAACGCGTAATGGCAACATGGTGATGGCTGGTTGGAAATAAATAAAGAAGCAACTTGCACTGAACTGGGTCTGCTCTTGCCGTTCTGTTCATCGAGTACTGGGCTTGTTTGCAGATATATATATATATATATCTATCTATCTATCTATCTATCTATCTATCTATCTCCCTCCCTCCTGGCTCGATTTCAGTACGGACCCCTGGCGCTCTTGATCCGGTGCAGGTTTCAAGGCAGAGCCCCACCAGTATTAATTTATCCACATTAATCCTTTCAGATATAGAAACCGCACTCACAAAATGTAACCTTCTCCATTAATTTATTCTTCACAAAGTATCCAGCTGGATACTTTGTGAAGAATAAATTAATTGGAGAAGGTTACATTTTGTGAGTGCGGTTTCTATAATCTGAAAGGATTAATGTGGATAAAAAATATATATATATATATATATACATATATGTGTATTTTATCTGATTCATATTTTTATGAAATCTATTGTATTGTGCTTGACTTTTATGATTTCATCTCTTAAAATCGAATAAGAAGATTGATGATGATGATGAGTGTGTGAGTGAGAACACCAGTGTCTCAATGGGTGTGTGACTGGGGGCATCACTGTCTGAGTGAGTCTCTGACTGTTTGAGTAGATGTCTAAGTGGGTGCATGAATTTCTGAGTGGGTCAGTGACTGAGTGCATGAGTATTCGAGTGGATTTGACACTTGAGCTAGACCTGTAACATGCCAAGTGAAGCTTGCAGTGAGAGAGCACAGACAGGGTCTGCACTAGTAGCCATCGACCATATTTGAAGGAGTATTTCTGTACGTGGTTGAGAAGATTATGTTAGTACTTGCCTATATATCTCAGAGAGTGTAGGAGTACACCTCTATCAGTGCCATGAGATGTTTAGGTAAATGTGCTGGTATGTAACTGCCTGCTATAATACCTCTATTGCTACATAAATGTGTATGTAAGTGGCTGCACAAATACTTCAGGGCCTGTGTTATGCCAAAGAGAGCCATGTAGGTGTCACTGCAACTACCTTTGAGTCTGCTGCATACATAAATAGTTTCTGGTGAGTGACTTAATGTATAAGTACTTCTGTAGCTGTCTCTGTATCTGAAAGAGAGGCTCTATGATTTGTGAGCATCTATCTCAATTGTTTTAGGGATGGCATACTCTATGTAGTACTTGGCATAGAGGCCTACAAGTGCGCAAGTAACTTATTCAACTCAAAAGGACATCTGTCAATGTCTTAAGCACAAAACAGCATCCTTTGTGGCATACCTACAGCATATCTTAGAAGTGTGTTATGTGCACTAAAATGTGGGTTTGACATTTCAGAAAGACCTATAACATGCCAACTGAAGCTTGAAGTGAGAGTGCACAGACAGGGTCTGCACCAGTAGCTGTCACCCATGTTTGAAGAACAGGTTCGTGCACATGATTGACACGGTTGTGTCAGTACTTGCCTACATAGAGAGAGTGTAGGCGTACACCTCTATCAGTGCCATGAGATGTTTAAGTAAATGTACTGGTATGTAACTGTCTGCTATAGTACCTCTATGGCTGTCTAAATGTGTATGTAAGTGGCTGCACAAATACTTCAGTACCTGTGTTAGGCAACAGAGCTATGTAGGTGTTGCTGCAACTACTTTTGAGTCTGCTGCATGCATAAATAGTTTCTGGTGAGTGAATTAATGTATAAGTGCTTCTGTAGCCGTCTCTGTAACTGAAAGACAGGCTCTGTGCTTTTGTGAACATGTATGTCAATTGTTTTAGGGATGGCATACTCTATGTACCTGGCATAGAGGCCTGCAAGCGCACAATTGACTTATTCAACTCGAAAGGATATCTCTCAATCTCTTAAGCACAAAATAACATCCTTTATTGTATATCTGCAGCATATCTTAGAAGTGTATTATGTTCACTAAAACGTGGGTTTGATACTTGAGAAAGCCATATAACATGCCAAGTGAAGCTTGGAGCAAGAATAAACAGACAGGGTCTTCACTAGTAACCAGCACCATTTATTCACAAACTGTTTCTCTGCATGGTTCAGAAGGTTGCGTCCGTACTTTCCTACATATGTAAGTGAGCGTAGCAGTACACCTGTATGAGTGCCATAAGATGTTTAAGTAAATGTGCTGGTATGTGCAAATTAAGTAAATGTGCTGGCACGTGACTTTGGGGTATATGCACAAGGAAATGGTGCAGCGTGTGGCAAATTTTGCAGCACCTAATGCGTCCTTTAAAAAATGCAGGGATGCGCCATATGGAACACAGCTGTGTTTTCCCTTACACTGGCACTAAAAATAGATGCCAACCGCCAACAAAGGCACAATTGTACCATAGTGCAAGGGTGCCTGCATTGCAGGTAATCATCCCTGCAATGCAGGCACACTTGCACCATGGTGCATGGGTGTCTGTGTTGCAGGGAATGATTTTTTATGTCCGACAAGGGACACTTTCCTGCACATTAACAATCTTTAATGGTGATTTGATCTTTCTATGTGTGCTTCAGAATGCAGCACATGTAGAAAGAGCAAAAACAAGGAGAAATAAAAGTATTTTGCCTTGTTGCGCCAATCAAATGTCTACTTTTGCATATCGTTAGTGTTTGGTGCTGCTCCAGATTTACACATCCTTGTAAATCTGGGGCAGACGCAAAAAGCAGTGGAACGCCCTCAGCAACACCCACTGCATGACTCTTTCAGGCAGATACCTGTGTGAAAGAGTACCATATTTACAAAGTGGCTTTAAGTCATGGAAAGTGGCTTAACAACGCTTTGTAAAAATGGTGCAGGGTATTGTGCCACCGGAATGTCGAAAAAAGTGACATTTCGGTGGCGCAATCCCCTTGTAAATATTAAGGGTGGGTGGCAAACTCCGCTCAGACCGCAGAGTTTGTGGAGTTTTGCCAACTCCACGCTCCGCTAAGAGTGCGCAGTTTGGCAAAAAAAACTCAGATTCTGCTGCCTGGCGGAGTTTGCCCCTGCCCCCTGCCCCCCGCCGCCTACCCCTAACCCAATTAACCAAGCCCTGCTCCTGCCAGAGTCTTCCTTACCTGGATCTCGGCGTGACGTTCTCCATGCCCGTGCTATCTCCTCGTCCTCGGTGGTGCAAGATTCTTCTTCTCCTCCAATCCTGGGATGTAATAATGATACCCCTTCGCTGCAGGACTTGCAAGGGCTGCGCATGCGCGCGCATGGAGAGTGGAGACCGGGTTAAGGTGAAGGGGTTTCAGTAGTTACGGCCCAGCTAGGAGTCAGGAAGGAGTGGAGTAGAAACACCGGAATCACCGCCACGGGTGACGGCAGAGGTAAGCTGGAAAGCAGGTGGCAGTCTGGGGGTCAGGAAGCCTCCAGGTCTGCGTGAATAGGGCGGAGCAGAGCGGAATTCCACTGAGTTTTTAGGCAACTCCACAAAATTCTGCGTAGTGCCACTCTGCTAACTCCGCCCACCCTTAGTAAGTATGCCCCTGTGTGTTTTAGTAGCTCTACGGCTGTCTAAATGTGTATGTAAGTGGCTGCACAAATACTTCAGTGCCTCCGCAAAGGAATTGAGAGCTATGAACGTGTGACTGCATTTACCTTTGAATCTGCTGCAGGAATACGTCGTTTCTAGTAAGTGACTGAATGTATATGTGCTTCTCTAGCTGTCTGATTAGGTTGCAGAGATGGTCTATGCTTTTGTGAACATGTATATCAGTTGCTTTATGGGTGCATACTCTATGTAGTACTACGCATAAGGGCCTACAAGTGCTCAAGTAACTTATTCAACTCAAAAGGACAAAGTCATCTGTGACTCTTAAGCACAAAACAGCATCCTTTATGGCATACGTACAGCATATCTTAAAAGTGTGTTATGTGCACTAATACGTGTGTTTGACACTTCAGAAACACCTAGAACATGCCGAGTGAAGCTTGCAGTGACAGTGCACAGACAGGGCCTGCACTAGTAGCCATCACCCATTTTCAAATGCTATTTCTGTGCGTGGTTGAGAAGATTGTGTCAGTACTTGCCTACATATCTAAGAGAATGTAGAAGTACACCTCTATAGTGCCATGAGATGTTTAAGTAAATGTGCTGGTATGTAACTGCCTGCTATAATACCTCTATGGCAGTCTAAATGTGTACGTAAGTGGCTGCAGAAATACTTCAGTGCCTGTGTTAGGCAATACAGAACTACGTAGGTGTGACTGTAACTAGCTTGAGTCTGCTGCATGTATTAATAATTTCTGGTGAGTAACTGAATCAATACGTTCTTCTGAAGCTGTATCAATAGCTGAAACAGAGGCTTTTTCTGTTTTACTGAACATGTATGTCAGTTGCTTTAAGGATGGCATTCCTATTAAGTACCAAGTGCACAATTAACTTAATAACTGAAAAGAAGTTAGCTAATCTTATAAGCACAAACCAGCATGCTTTATAGCACACCTACAGCATCTCTCACATGTGACTTGTGCATACTGAAACTTGGATTTAAGACTTGACAAACAGCTTTTACATGGCAAATCAAACTACAAGTGAAAGTGCACACACAGGACCTGTACTACCTAGCATCACCCATGTTCGAAAAAGTATTTCTCTACATGAATGAGAAGGTTGTGTAAGTACTTGCCAACATATCTGAGAAATTGTAGGAGTACACCTGTGGCAGTGCCATGAGATGTTTAAGTAAATGTGCCGGTATGTGACTGTCTATTTCTAAATATCTATGTAAGTGGCTATAAACAAACACCTCTGTGCCTGTGTTACGGGAAAGAGAGTGTAGGAGAGTAGGATCTGCTTCTTATAGTTACCCCCACTTTTTGCTGATGTCTCACTGTTTTTGGTTTAGTCTGACTGGGATCCTGCTATTCAGGACCCCAGTCTATCTGCTTTCTCCTATAATTGCCATGTATGTACTTTAGGTACACTCCAGATTGGATACTGGGGTACCCTTATAAGTCCCTAGTATATGGTACACCATGTACCCAGGGCATAGGTACCCCAGAGGCCTCCCAGGGGCTGAAGCATGTAGTGTACCACCCCTGAGAGGCCATTCAAAATGACACCACAGGTCTGCTACTGCAACCTGTGTAAGGAGGTGCATGCACCCCTTACTTAGATTTAGGTTACCTATATCTATTCTACATCACTACACATATAAACCTATCAGTCACCCCTATGGCAGGACTTATCAATCCTGAAGGCAGGGTGCTGGGTTTTGTGTGAGAGGGTGCCCCTGCATGAGCAGAGCCCCTCTGCAGCCTTCGGAATCTATTCTCCGGTGTTGTCTGTGATGCAGCCAACCATATATACTTAAGTGCATTATAACCTCGCGGTAAATGCTAACTTTAAAACGGCTGCTTAGAAACATGTTGTGTTTGGTGTCAAACACCTTGTAATCATACCTCCACACCAGTAACTGGTGTGGGAGGTATGA
The DNA here is from genome assembly GCA_963921515.1 of Calotriton arnoldi. Classification (NCBI taxonomy): domain Eukaryota; kingdom Metazoa; phylum Chordata; class Amphibia; order Caudata; family Salamandridae; genus Calotriton; species Calotriton arnoldi. The sequence continues at coordinate 967,590 of CAWUFW010005242.1, forward strand.
TTCCTCCCTTGTAGAACCACTACTATGGGTCACCGGTCTACCCGGTACCAGCTTTCTCGACCTGGGCAGCACAAAATGGATGCTGCCAGCCACAGACACGAGTCTGCCCTCCTGCTGCTGAGCAAAGCTCAAGCAGAGGAAGGCCTGACAATAGGTTTCCTGTCACACCTCCCAGACAGGCTTTAGTGTATTGGGGCTGGGTGGGTGCACTCTTAGTTAGACTGCCAGAAAGTCTGCACTGGGGGCACATTTGGTGTCCCCGTGCATAGTCCAGCTCAAACCGGTTGCAGGAGCCATTTGCTCCTGCTCTGGCGCGAAACTGGACAAAGGACATGGGTGTAACCACCCCTCTGTCCTGACCCTCCCCTAGGTGGGTCCCCAGAGTTAGTCCAACCCCTTCCTTGGGTATAAAGTAGGAAACCTGACTACAGGACTTTGGATTTTACCTGGACTAAACTCTGCAAGCAGAAACCAAGTACTTTGACGGTCTACACTTCGCTGGACGACAGAAGAATCTCCCTTGGAGTAAAGGAGTTACTCCCCTGCAGCAGCAGGCACCTAAACGCATCTGACCGGTTTGCATCTCCCAAGCTCCTGAGGACTCTGAAGACTTCTGCAACATAGGAGGTGGGTTCCCGAGCGTCCCTGAGGTCGATCTGCTCTCTCAGCAATCCTGAGACCAGTATCCCTCGTGGGGACCGTGCAACCCAAACCCCTGTGCAGCGTGTACTTTTGCAGCAGCATATGCTTCTTGACGATCCCTGAGGCTGTGCTTTGGACTATGTATAGTCCCGACCTAGAGCAGCATTTTCACCAAAGATCTCCGGCCTCCACTCCACGAGTGCTCTGTGGGCTGGTGCTTTGTGATTCCGCTCGAGGTCCCTTTGTGATCCCTGGTCCGTTGGCCTGTGGGTCCTGGCGAGGGTCACTTTGATTTTCCTTGGGCTTCCCTGGTTGCTCCAGACGTGCCCTGCCTCCCCATAGCTTGGAGAGTCTCCTGGACCTTGCTGGTCCACACAGTAACTTGTTTCCTCTGCCCGCGTTGGTTGCCTTTGCCAAGGCCTGTTGGTGTTCAATCCGGACACTGACCCCTCAGCACTCTACATCCTTTGTGGGACAGCTCACCTCCGGACTTTGGTCATCGTCGACGTCTCCTGGTCCCCGTGGCTGCAGAGTCAAGCATCCTATCTTCACACCTGAAGCACCCGACATCGGTGGGCATTCGTCTATCAAGCCCCTGGTCACGGAAGTGACCCAGACTCTGTCCCCTCTGCTTTCAGGTTCTTCTTACTCCGAATCCAGGCTTGGATTCCACCGGACACTTTTCATCTTCCCGGCTGCAGCACTTCTTCGCATCACGCCATTGAAAACCACGAGGGTTTCCGACACCACTTGACACCTATGCACCCGGCTCCTCTGGGATAGGTAACACGGGTACCTCGGTACTCACAAGGGTGCTGGCCTTAGAACCTTCTATGTTCCAAAGGGTTTGCTTGAAGTCCTCTCCGAAGTGTCCTTAAACTGTAATTTTCCAACTGCGACTTTCCCATAGAGTTGCATGGAAGACGTGGTCGTGTTCCCACACTGCACCCGTCCTCCGTGGGCTCCCTGTGTCCCTCCTCTGGGTGGTTCCTTGGGGTCCCAGCGATTCTACGTGCTCTAGGCACTGTCTATTGAAGTCGTTGTTCTTATACCATTTTTTTAGTCTATGGTTCGGTCTCCCCCTGGAGCCCGCTGTGTATTGTGCTATTTACTGTCGTTCTACTGATTTAATATTGTGTACTGTATATTCTAATCTCGGGTAGAGATTAGTAGAGAGTGTTTTAGTAATAAATACATATTTTTATATAACACTTGTGTGGTTCTCCTTTCATTTAGTCATTCAGGATGTGATATTCAGGTAAAACAAGCTGCTTTACATTCCTTCAAGATTAAGCCTGAAGGCTGCTCTCCATAGCTACCACTAGGATAGCTTTCATAAAGGTTATCTTTGACCTAATCATCAATAAGGGTCGTTTGGACTGGTGCAAGATGCCCACTTTAATTAGTGGACAGCATATACCAGGCCAACTTCTCACAGAGAGCAATATAGATGTGACTACAACTATGGGTGCATATCTACAACAAAGTGGCGAAGCGTGTCTTTAAGCCAAGAAGCTAACGACACGCTCCGTCACTTTAGAAACACAGGGCTGCCCCATATTCACAAGAATATGGTGCTGCCCTGCGTTTCCCCCTGCGCTGGCTCTAAATTTAGCTGCCTAGCGCCAACACAGGCACTCTTGCACCATAGTGCAAGGGTGTCTGCGTTGAGGGGAAGATTGTTTATGTGCAGGAAGGTCTCCCTTCCTGCACATAAACAATCTTTAAATGGTGTTTTGTAACTTTTATGTGTGCTGCTTAATGCATCACACATAGAAGTTACAAAATGTCATTTTTTTAATGATTGTGTGTAGGAAGGGAGACTTTCCTGCACAGAAACAATCATTGGCGTTTTGCTGTTTCCATGTGTGCTGCACAAAGCAGCACACATGGAAACAGCTAAAACGAGGAGAAATAAAGCATTTCTCCTCGTTTTGTCTGTTTAAGACCAGGTTTTCCCTTGTCTTAATTTTGGCGCTGCCTCCTATTTACATCCCCCTTGTAAATAGGGGGCAGCGTCAAAATCAATGGGTATTGCGGAAGAACGCCCACCACAACACCCATTGCCCTCCCCTTTCACGCTAAGTACAGCGTGAAAGGGTGCCTTATTTACAGGACAGCGTTAAGCTACGTTAACTGGCTTAACGCTGCCTTGTAAATAAGGCGCAGCCCCTATTGCCACCACAACGTCACTAAAAGTGGCATTGTGGTGGCGATAGGGGCTTGTAAATATGCCCCTATGTTTGAATCTGCTGCATACACAAGTAGTTTCTGGGTAAGTGACTGAATGTATATGTTCTTCTGTAGCTGTCTGACAAAGCAGTGTAACAGAACTACAGCACCCAGAATTCAAAGAAAAACACTCTTTGAGAACAGCACATCATATATACACATGCACATTTTTCCACATCTTCTAATACCTTGCTAACTAAAAGTTTGACTCTTAATCTACAGTTTTTACTACCAATTACACCATGTAGTAAGCAGCAAATGTACAACATACTAATTCAAAGCAACAGATTGTGAACCAACTTCTCACACACCTAGTCTGAAAATCAGACAAACTGTTACAATCTCATACACTCATAAAGCATCTTACTCACCTGTTAATAAATATACAAAGTCACTCACAAAACCACTCATACATTAACTCCTATAGTTCCAATATTTTCTCAAAAATATTTCATACTCTTATAACATTCTTGCATACACATATACCTTTTCAATCCATTTTTTTCTCCAAATTAAATGTAATTCACATACCTGAAAATTGAGTTTGTTGATCAAATTTGTTTTTGGGTCTTATCATATAGATACAATACTGTCAGGAAATGTAAAAACTAAGCACGAGAATGGCATACCACTGTCACACAAAGCCACCATTAATGGCTGCATTTTCAACTTTGATGCACTTTTATAAAGAAGCCAAATATATGTGTGGGTGTTTTGCACACTTCTGACATTGGGCTGTACTTGGGCTACATTTGGGTGATATTCATGCTACATGTGGGCTCTTTTCTCTCTGGTGGCCATCTTGGGAGGCTTATTTGTTATGAAGCTCCCTAATCTCCTCATTTACTGCAGTATCCTCCTATAGAACATGCTTTCAGTTTTCTACTTCTGTTCCCTCAAGATGGTGGTCAGATGTGCCACATGTTTGGCATAAAATCAGAATGTTAGCATTCTAGTTGCTCATCAGAACACTGTAGTAAACTGCTGATCACCAGGAAGGTGGCTGGCAGTCTGCTGCCGGTGTTGAAAGCGCATGTTTCATTCTACATGTCAGAATGTTTCAATTAAGTACAACAGGCAGACATTGGAGATCTCACTTTAAATGTGCCCTAATTTTTATTTCTACAGTACTAACCATAATTTCTATGAGACAATGAACCCCCTCATTGTGTTTCTTTCTAAATTAAATATTTTAAGTTGTACCAGTTTGATTCAATCAAGAGAGCTTCAGGTGTGCCATATATTTGTCAAAAGTAAGACTGTTAGCGCTCTAGTTGTTCTTTAGAACACTCTGGCAGGATGCAGTAGAACACAAGGGAGTCAACTGACAGGCAGCTCCTGTAGGAAGCACATGTTTTATTGAGAATGTCAGACTTCATTCTCATATGGCTGAGAACCATAGTTTGAATTTACAGAAAATATGCTCTCATTTTTGCTTTTGAAGCACCTTCTATAACCTCTATGGGAAAATCATGAGAAAAATATTTTCTCTCAAACATGATTGTTGTACTCCAAGCAGAAGGCTTTTTCACAGGGTAAAATCACCTTAGAACACACCACAATTCCTAAACTTAGTATGGTACCATCAACAAATGATTTCTACTTTTCGTGACCCTCAAAACCTTCCATTCACTACAATGCAATGCATTTCAATGGGGTGCTATCATATGTATTGGCCATGTATATTGGTCCCAAGATGGCTGCCAACACTTTCTGGTTGATCAGATCTCACCATGAGATCTGTTCTTAGGCTCTGCCCAGATATCCTTATTTGCTTTCCCTTCAATTTCTCAACACCTACTTTTTTTACGGATTTACACCAAATTACTAAAGCATGATCTGCAAACCAGAATCTACCTTTCTGCCAAATTTGGTGTAATTCTGTCCAGCAGTTCGGGCTGTGGTCGTGTTCAAAACTCCTAAGGGAATTAGCATGGGAAATCGTATTTTTTTGACCCCCCCTCGCTTGACGGATCACCCTAACACTTTCCATGCACAACAAGACTCACTATGACCCTTTTGTTGGAAAAATTCGTGAAGATTTGTCTAACGACGCCAAAGATATAGGCAAGTCAAAAAATGTTTTTTCTATAGAAACATGGTCCTAACTATAACTGTGAGTGGATGTCATTTTAGTTGTCATCAGTGAGGTCATCAGTGATGTCACTAATAATATCATGAGTGATGTAATATGTGAGGTCATAAGCAGTGCATTGGGGGGCGCGAGTTATAGTTAGCTCAGCTAGCTACAACTGCTGAATTTCTCTGGTTTTGGCCGAGTGAAATGTCAGCCTAACTATAACGTCCCTATAACCTTTTGTTTTTTCAGTGAATTTCAAAGGTTTTTTAAATTCTATTTCCTAACTATAACATCCCTGTAAACTTTGTTTTTTTCTATGAATTTCTAGGTTTTTCTAAATGTATTTCCTAACTACCTGAAACTCTGCATACAGTCTTATCTGTAGCTGTCTTATGCACACTCGCAACACAAAGGCTGTTATCAGAGCCACCCAAAAGCCCAAAATGTTGTTCATTTTCTTTTTAAATATATTTTTTTTGAATTTTTGAAATTTACAATGTCACGATGATCGAAATCATGTAGCGAAATCGCAAAACAAAAGCAGACATTCAACGACCACCACCACATTAAAAGAATTTTACTTAAAAATTCATTTTAAGTATTACAATACACACATTACTAACTACATCACCACTTAAAAAACATGTTTGTACAAGTATTTTTCTAGTAAGTTTTTAAAAAACTGTTTGAACCCTACTTTCCATGTTCGCGATGATGCCGATAATCGCAAGGATTTCAGTAACCGCGATGATCCTGCCTTTTTTAAGAGGTGTAAAAAACACATATAGGCACACATTTTATAGTATTTTAGGCTTTAGGGGTTTATTACTGTACTGTTTAGAGTCATATTTCTGTAGGGAGTTTGTATAAAAACCATCTTTAAAACCAGTTTTCCATTTTTGCGATGCCGGGCGCCGCAATGATATTGGTAGCCACGATCACCGCAAATATGTCACAAAATGACAAAAAAGCAGATATTCAAAAGCTAGCACCACATACACAACTTATAACTACAAAATAGATTATAACTAACACACTAAACACAATATCTAAAAGACTCTGTAATAGCATGCATAACTTCCTTAACATCTCTATAACACCGTGTATAACTCTTTCAGTCGAACCTGTGACTGCATACATCACCGTATTAGTAAGACTCTTATTCACTGTATAAGTATTTCAGTGGATCTCTGAGACCGTTCATCAGTCTATCAGTGGTTCTGTAACGAACTGCGTTACTGTCTGAGTGCATCTATGACATGGTGCATCAGTGTCTCAATGGGTCTGTGATTTGGTTGCATGAGTCTCTCAGTCGATCTGTGAGTAGGTTCATGAGTCCCTTTGTGCATTTGAAAGTAAGTATATGACTGTCTGACTGGATCTGTGAGTGAGTGCATGAGTCTCTCAGTGGGTCAATGACTGGGAGCTTGAGTGTGTGAGTGGTTCTGTGAGTGGGTGTATGGGTCTCTGAGTGGGACTATGAGAGGGTGTGTGAGTCTCTGAATATATCAGTGACTGGGTGCATAAGTCTTTGAGTGGGTCTATGAGTGGGTGTATGAGTGCCTGCATGGGTGTGTGAGTATCTGAGTGGGTCTGTGAGTGGGTGTATGAGTGTCTGAGTGGATCTGTGAGTGAGTGGGTGTATGAGTTTCTCAATGGGTCTGTGAGTGAGAGCATAAGTCTTTGAGTGGGTGAGTGAATGGGTGCAAGCATGAGTGTCTGAGTGGGTCTCTGACTGGGAGGGTGAGTGTCTGGGTGGGCTTGTGAGTAGATGCGTGAGTCTTTAAGTGGGTGAGTGAGTGGGTACATGTAAATCTGAGTGAGTCTGTGACTGAGTGTGTAAGTGACTCTTTAGGTATGTGAATGGGTGTATGAGTGTCTGTGTGGATCTACGAGTGAGTGTCTCAGTGGGTCTGTGAGTACCTACGTGAGAAACATGGTCCTAACTATAACTGTGAGTGGATGTCATTTTAGTTGCCATCAGTGAGGTCATCAGTGATGTCACTAATAATGTCATGAGTGATGTAATATGTGAGGTCATACGCAGTGTATTGGGGGGCGCGAGTTATAGTTAGCTCAGCTAGCTACAACTGCTGAATTTCTCTGGTTTTGGCCGAGTGAAATGTCAGCCTAACTATAACGTCCCTGTAACCTTTGGTTTTTTCAGTGAATTTCAAAGTGACTGAGTGTGTAAGTGACTCTATAGGTATGTGAGTGGATGTATGAGTGTCTGAGTGGATCTATGAGTGAGTGTATGAGTGGGTCTGTGAGTACATGTATGAGTGGGTCTGTAAGTAGGTGTGTGAGTATCTGAGTGGGTCTATACATGGATGCGTCACTCTCCCAGTGGGTTCCTGGGTATGTCAGTGGGTGCATGAGTATCTGACAGGGTATGTGACTGAATGTATAAGTGTGTGAGTGGATATGTGAATGGGTGTATAAGTATCTGAGTGAGTTTGTCAGTGCGTAAATGAGTCTGTGACAGTGACCGGCAAGTGTGTACAAATATATATATCTTTTTTTTATATTTCCACCAATATTCGTGACAACATCGCGATAGTCACGATGTCCCCGCAACGATACACTGGGGCCGCGCTGGCGCTCGAGGCTTCACCGTGAATATCGCGCGCGATTACAAAAAAAATCAATTTTGGACACATAACTTTTGTCACTAACAATCCCATTACTCAAAATTTCAGCCCTGGGAATCGCTTCTGAGTGATAAAATGGCGGCCACAACTTTTTGTTCAGGTTGATCCCAGCCAATCACAGCATTCCCTTTGGCGCGCACACATATATAGTTTATACTTACCTGTACATTTTCGTTGGAAAGGCATGCATGGTAAAGGCATATGCGTGGTAAAAACTTTCATGGTAAAGGCATTTGCATTGTAATAGATGCATTGTAAAGGCATGTGTGGTTTCGTCATACAACCCTGTGCAAGTAACAAAAGGATGTCTGTGACAAAAGCAGTAACCCACTGAGCTATCCATATAAGATACAGTTCCGTGATCTTGATGGTACATGGTCTTTGCAGCAGGCATATTAATCCTCTGTGCTGCTTTATGATGAGGCAAACTTCCTCTAGACAGTACTCCAATCTCTCTCAAGCAGGAACATTACTCACCAAGGTATCTTGACATTTTTATTGTTGCCTGAAAACTGCTGGACACTCAAGATCTCTGAAGCAGGTGCTTTTAAACACATGAATAATTTCTAAACAAAGTGTAGTGCAAGTCTCTGTGTCATGTCTAGCATAGGTTTAGTGCTGGAAGAGTATCCTTTTAATACAAAATACTAAACCTAGGCAAATTTGTAACGTTTTCCGCCTTTGGATATCTATCTACTGTTGATAGTAGACAGGGCTTTGGTCAAAACCCAAGGTTGGTTGCATGGGAACGCCCATGTAACAACCTCACCCCCTTCAACTCCCCAAAGTAATGCTTAGTTACTTTGAAATATGACTTTTAAATTTTATTACACTGAGATAAATATCTTTTTACATTTGTATTTTTTGTTTAGTAACAGAGTTACAATTTGTTTCATATTGAACATGAAAACATCATATTACTAGGGGCCTCATTTACAATGAATTGGCATAGGGCAGCGCCACAAGTGTTTTTGCTGGCAGGATTGTTTTTTTGCTGTAAGGGACACCTTCCTGCACAAAAACAATCCATGGAGGCTTTTTCCTCATTCAATGTTTGCTATAGAATGCAGCACACATGGAAAGAGGAAAAAAAGAGGAGAAATGAAAACATTTCTCCTTGTTACACCTTCTCTGGGGAGGCGTAAGGTTTTGGTGCTGTCCCAAGTTTACGTGCTTTGTCAATCTGGGGCAGCGTCAAAATCCATGGGTGTTGCGCAGGAACACCCACCGCAATGCCCATGAAACACCTCGATGACGAAGATTAAGGCAACACAGCGCTTTTCGCTGCCTTACCTTACTCCATATCTATGAGGTCATGCAAAGCCACGCTGTTGGATTTGCGTTGCCTCATAAATATGATTGAGAGGCCTGCAAGCATCAAAAAAGTGATGCTTTGGCGGCGCAAGCCTTTTGTAATTAACCTCCTATGTTCTCTGGCCTCTGAGTCGCATCCACCTACAAATTCCTGCACTGGCTGCTTTCCCCTTGTTTAACATTTTTCTTTTTTTGTCAGACTTCCTTTATTGAGTTTTTAGGGCATACATCCAAATACTGACATTAATATCGGTAGAGGATACCAATAATACACTTCAAATCGCTAATGCTGTATACAGTTTCCACCATATGACTGTATCCTTTGTCTAAACATTGCAGCTAGAAGAGACATAGCAGTCAGTTATACATCAAGATTGAATAATAACATTACCCCAGATAAACCCTGCCCCCCTAAAGCCCGAAACAAAAAGTACATGAGTGCATTAGGTACAGTGGCACATTATGCGGCAGGAAACGAGTGAGACAGGAGCAGGAGGGAACAACAGAGCAGTAAACAAAATACCACAGGGAGAAGTACCAACAACCGCTAATCCTAAATTTGAAAGAGATGGAACGCTCACGTACGTGAAGGACACACAAAGAGCAGGAGGCCTGTACATAGGAATTCCAGTCATGGCACCATGTATATTCAAGGGGCCTCATTTATGAGGCCCTACGCCACTGTTGCGTCACTTTTTGTAACGCTGTGGCGGCATAAAAAATGTGCCATGCTGCGCCATATTTATAAAGTGACGCATCTAGGCAGATGCGTCACTTTGTAAACCCCTGTGCTACATTATACATGAGACAGGTATAATGTATGCAGGGTGGGCGTTCTGACGCAGGGAAGCCACGTAGAAGTGACGCAGTGAAAGCTATGAGATTTCACTGTAACACTTCTACGGCGTCAGTGCGTCAAATCCTTACGCCTTCTTGAAGCAGGCGTAAGGGGTGACCCAGTGCCTTTCACATGGGTCTTACCTCATGTGAAACGACATATTGCGGGAGTTGCATCTGTTTTCAGACACACTCCGGCAATGCCCCATTTTTGCGCCTACAGATACGTCAGGATTACTGACGTATCTGTAAATCCTTGAGACATGGAGCAGCATACAGTAAATACGACGCATCCATGGTGTCGCAAGGATGGCGCAATGAAAAGTGTTGCATCGCTGTTTTCACTCAGCGATGCAAAACTTTTCATAATTGAGGCCTAAAGTTTTTATAATTATCTAGAAGGATGTCGGCCATCCGCTCCATAGTGATGGCCTGCCAGAGCCTAGCATACCATTGGGATAGCAAGGACGCCTTCCTCTTCTTCCATGAGACAGCCAGTGCTATTTTAGCTGCCCCAAGGTATAACCACAGTATCGCCTGGTTGCTAGAAGTTTGATGCCTAAGGACCTCATCCCCCAATCCCAGTAGGGCAAATCCTGGGGTGTCTGGGAGCGGGTATCCCATGATATCTTTAATTTGGGCCAGGATTTCAAACCAGAACGGGCGGATGATCTGGCAGCATAAATGATGAAAATCCTCAAGGAGCCCACATCCCCTCCAGCTTAGATCACACGTGGCCAGAATTTTTTTTTCCAGTTGGATAGGATATAGGGACCAGTCAAAAAGAATTTCATAGTGTGCTCCCGCATACCTATAGAGTGATTGAATCTGGGGATGTCCCTCCAAAGTTTGCACCAATTCCTATCTGAGATCGGTATCTAAAGTGTCTGCTCCCAAAAGTCGATGTGGCGGGCCAAGGAGCGGAAATAGTAGTGATCAGTAGGGAGTAAAAGAGAGAAATACAACACCTGGAGCCTCCACCTGCCTAGCAAACCTCTCAATATGAATAAGTACCCTGGTGGCTGCCATTCTTACACCCTGGTGAAATACCCAGTGCTTCAACTGTGTTTAATGATAGCACTCCGTGCTCTGGAGAGCAAAGTCTCGCTGACAGTTCTCGAAGTTGAGTATTTACCGACCATAAAACAAATCAGAGATGATGAGACACCCCCCCCCCCACCAGAGGTCAAAGGGGCCTGGGGCAAGCGCTGGTGCAAAGGCTGGATTAACATGAATAGGGGTAAAAGGGGAGGGGAATGTAGTCCACTCGGAGGCCTGGTTCACCTCATCCCACGCTTTAAGAGTCATTTTAGTTGGGGTACTAAGATATGCATTAGGGGGTCGATCCACCTTTGGTTTCCACAGTACATCCCAAATATATCTGCCCACCACCGCTCTATCCATGTGGAGCCAGTGTTTGTCGGATTCTCTTAAGGGCCATTCGGAAATCACCCATAACTCTGCTACTCTGTAGTAGAGATGAACGTCAGGAACAGCCAATCCCCCAGCGACCCTTAGGCAGCCACAACACCTTGTACGCAGTCGAGCCCCGTGATCTTGCCATATAAATCGGGTTACTAGGGAGCGAAGTGCAGGTAAAAAGTTATAATCTAACTCTATGGGAAGTCCTTGAAAGAGGTATAGTAGCTTCGGTAAGAGGGTCATTTTGATCGCATGAATGCAGTCAAGCCACGAGATGTACATGTGTGCCCATCTCTTAAAGTCTGCCTTTAGTTGTTGGAAGAGCGGGAGATAATTTGCTGGTATAAATCAGCGACTCTAGGGGTGATTTTGATACCTAAATAAGTGCTGTCTTTTTTTGCCCATTGAAAAGAAGCGCGAGTTTACTACAGCTTCCATGTCATGGGTAGGCAGTGTCAGATTTAGCAGGAAGGATTTGTGTAGGTTGGTGGGGAATCCTACCACTTTCCTATAGATTGATAATTCTGTTTGTAGAGCTGCCAAAGACGTCCGGGAAGGAGGTAAGAGGCAGCAACACATTGTCTGCATATAGTGAAATTTTGTGTTCTATTGATCCAAATGGGAGGCCCTGGATAGACTGAGTTGCGCGCACCTTGGCAGCTAATGGTCCAGACAGGAGTGGAGAAAGGGGGCATCTCTCTGTCTTGTCCCTTTCTCCAAGCTAAGAGATCAGAGCCCACCCGTTTACCAGAACCAGGGACTGTGGAGTGGCGTAATTGGCCTCACCATAGCTATAAATTGTTCACAAAAGCCAAACCGCTGTAGAGTGTGGAAAAGGAAGGACCAGTTCACCCGGTCAAAAGCTTTCTCAGTATCTAGTGCTAACAGCACAGCCAGAATATGCTTTTAGTACCTTTTTCGACCAGTGGACCACTCTCTGTAAGTTATCAAGGGTTTGTCTGCCTTTGATAAAACCGGACTGATCTGGGCTGATCAGGTCGGGCATAATATCGTCTAGCCTGGTGGCAAGGATGTTAGAGTACAGTATGGCATCTAGATTTAGCAGTGCTCTAGGCTTATATGAGCTACAAAAGCGTGGGCCTTTACTGGGTTTCAGAAAAACAGATATTATGCTTCACTCATTGAGTAGTTGACTGTGCGGGCCTCAGCCATGTAGTTGAACAGGGCTGTTAAATGGGGCACTAGATTGGAGCTAAAGGGTTTATAAAATTGGGCCATGAACTCATCAGGACCCAGTGATTTGTGGAGTTTCAGAGCATTGATGGTGACCTGGATCTCGCATAAGGCCCCCAAGTATCTTGTTGTGCTCAGCTGTCACCTGGGGAATCTCCACTCCAGCCAGGTAACCCAGTTGTGCTAGTTCATCAGCTAGAGCTGCAGAGTAGAAGTGTTTATAAAACTGTCGGAAAGCCCTTGCCTTATCATCCTCCACAGCCGCCGGTGGCCCAGACTCCCGATTAATGTGACCAATGTATTCTTTCTCATGTGTAGCCCTGTGTTGCTGCGCCAAATGAGACCCAACTTTGTTTCCCTTGTCGTATGCTGTTTTTTTAAGGTATAGCAGAGTAAAGTCTGCTCTATTAGTGTAGATTGCGTTGATTTTTTCCCTCAGAGCCGCAAATTTCCGTTGCAGGGCTAAAGTCAGATTCTCTTTATTGGGCCGTTCCGCTTCCTAGAGTTCAGCTTCTAGTGCTAGCCTGTCTTGCGACCTCTGTTTGTTCAGGGTGGATAACAGGGCGATACATTTCCCTCTAATTACTGCCTTGAAGGCATCCCATGTATTAGATAGATTAGTGTCTCTGGGGTCATTTAGTCCGAAGAATTCTCTAATAGTTTCGTGGATTTCATTCCGAAAGAGGCAATCCCTAGTAAGGGACCCCGGGAAAACCTGGTCTCCACTATTGCATGGGTGAGGGATTGACTTATGAAAACATAATCGAGGGGCCAATATGTGCAATTTAGTGTGGAAAAAAAGTGTAATCCTGAGGTGTTAGATGGGCAGTTCTCCAGGCACCAATCCCACGGATTGAATTGCTTGTTTCAAAGCTTCAGGAAAGCTCCCAGTGGAAGTCTTTGGGGGTGGGTGCTATTGATCACTAGGTCCCAGGTAAGGGTGAAGTCTCCCATCAGAATAATCTCTACCTCCTCAAAGCCCTCCATTAGAGACAGGTGTGAGTGTGTAAACACAGCCTGGTTAGTATTGGGAGCATATATGGAAACAAACATATCTGGCCTGCAATGCGTCCCTTCACCAGCACTATTCTACCCTCTTTGTCAGATTTGCATTCATCAGGCTGAAATTTTAAAGAGGAGTGAAAAAAGAGAGCAACTCCATTGTATTTGGTAGAGGCAGAAGATTTGTACATCAAGGGATACATTGTATGACACAATCTATGGTCCTCACTGTGCTTAAGATGCGTCTCCTGTAATGCTACCACGTCATGTTGCCGGTCAAGGAGATATTTTCAGAGCTTATAACACTTAGCTGCCGAGTTGAGCCCTTTAATGTTCCATGTCAGAGTAGTTACTAAAATGAAACTGCAGCATTAACCAATTTATACAGTATCCGCACGCCTGGTGTAAGCCTAGTCTCCTCCCATCCGTATTTCGAACCCTCGAGGAATGTGAAGTGAACCCCCGGGTCACCCCTCATCCCCCCCCCCTACAGGGTAATAATAGTTCCCTGCTCATGTACCATGAACAAAAAACACATAAGCAACATAACCATAACATTGGGGAATCCAGCCCCCCCACAAATTAGAATTATGTCAGCACAGTGCATGGTATCAGGCGTGTTGGTCAGAAACTGCTTGTGCATTCCAATTGAATCTTATCAAGGGCAAGGTGAACTGGCATGTGATAGACACATATATCAAACGTTGAGAGCCTACCATCTCGCAGTATACAGAGTCACCTTCAGGAGGCGGGGCAATCCTGTAAATTAAAAATTGGACAAGGCCCCAGAGGGAGGCCAAGTGTTCTGAAGACACATATTGATCAATCAAAGGACAAATAATTGGTCAAGTCAGCCCTGTCTATAGATCACTGTGCATGTTACAGTTCCCAGTGTGAAGAGTGGCTGTCTGATCATCGCTTTCCCTGACTTTTCGGGCATTGCTGTGAAAGGCATTGTCCCCTCTCTGCAGTAATTGCAGGGTTTACAGCTACCCCTTCCGAGTCTGCCTCCGGACCTTGACCCTCAGGGAGCGACACTCCCAACAAGGTCGCTGTATCAGTCAGGTTTTTGAAGTGATGAGTCTTGTTTTGAAAGTCGAAGGAGAGGCCAAACGGGAAGGTTCATCTGTACTTGATGCATTCTCTGCGACATTTGTTCATGACAAGTCGAAATTGCAGGCGATGGGCCAGTGTAGCTGGGGCGATGTCTTGAAAGAGGGAGCATGTGGCACCTTGAAATAAGACCTCTTTGGCTTTCTGTCTGGCCTTCAGGATCAAGTCCTTCACCTTGAAGGAGTGGAGTTTTGCGGAGATATCATGGAGGTGTCTCCCCCCTCCCGGAGCCAGTGGACCAACTCGATGGCCTCTAGGTCTGAGACTTCTGCCCCTTCCTACAGATTGCGAATTCGGATACTTTCTCATTGTGTGCGATTTGCTAAGTCTTCGCACTTCAAGATGTTGGCATGCATTTGCTTCCAGAGGAGGTCAGTTGAGCCTTCCAAATTTCCCCGTTCGTGGTTCCAGGTCCTGAACTTTAGTATTGAGGTCGAGTATACGGGTGCCTATTGAGTTCACATCTTGCTGCAGGGAGGTGAGCTTGCCATGGACATTGGACCTAAGGGTGTCAAGGGAGGAGGCGAGGTCGGCTTTTAATTTTTCCCGTAGCTCTCTTTTGAAGTCCTGTAGGGAAGCTAGAAGGTCATCTTTGTTGAGAGCCATTGCGTCACCCTGGATGGTGGCAGGACGGGAATCTCTTGCCTCAGCAGGTGTGAAGTAGCTCGACACTCTATTAGACTGTGTCTTTTTCGGAGGCATAAAGGCAATAAAGGGGCACCAAGGAAAAGGCCTCGCAGTGGTGGCTGTCAGTTAATAGCGTTTGTTGAGACCGGTCATGGGTAATGATTCGGTATGCCTCCCTTTAAGAGCATTCCCCCACGTGTGAAGATCTAACTTGGTGGAACGCACTCTATTTCGCATGGTTTAGGCTTATGGCAGCCAGGGCTGCTTCATCACTGTGCTCACCTCATCAAAGTGCGTAATGAGGCGGAGCTAGGGTGCCACAACATGCAGTGGGTTGCAATGTCTTTGGACATCCAGAAAGGCCAGATCAATGGTTAATGTCTCTTGTGCCCCCAGGTATGTACCGAAATACAGGTCTAGAGCGCCGCATAGCGTTGAGGCTACTAGTCGGCCGTTGAGCGCTGGGGTCTCTATGCCGCAGTGGCAACATGTCACAAAGAAGATAATGGCTCACCAGAGGCCATTATTGCAGCAGTTCACTCCACATAAGTCTCCCAACTCCCCAGGACACCTCTTAGGGTCTGATGGGCTTAGGTGCAGTAATCAGCCCACCAGGCCAGCTCCGCCACGGCGGCGCCTCGGCCTCCGGGCGCTGCACATTCGATGTTGTGGTGGTGTTCCCCTGTCTGATTGGGACTTAAAACACGGTGCTGCATCACAAAAGGGCATGATTCTCCGGGTTAGGGTGTCAATTGCTTTGATTTCTTAAAATAATGCAGTGGGCCCATGTGGATCACATCCACATGGCCATATTGGTTGGGCACGCCTTAACATTGAAAGACAGCGAACAAAAGGAAAATATCAATTTTGTGGCTAGAGTAACCGCGGCGCGAATTCCGCCGCGGTGCGGCGGTTTAAACGAGTGGGCGGGGCCGCGTCGACCAACGGACGTGCACAGCACTACCGAGGTAGTGCTCGCGACGGCCGTTGGCTGACGCACGCACGGAAGGGGGTAAACAGAGAAAAAATATAGAAAGCAGAGAAAAGGTAGTAAAATATGCCAGAAAGAGAAAAATAACTTTTTTTTTTTTTTTTACTAACTTGTCAAATATTTATACTTCTTTTCAACATGAACTTTTACTTGCTTATATCTTTCAGACCTTGAATGAACTAGCGGCCAAGCATTCCAACTTGAAGGTGATTCAGCTAGGTAGGTGTTCACCAGCTCACCAATCTTCTCTGTTACCATATCATTAGAACTGTCTGCACAGGAAAGCAGAAAGAGTTATTCTTTTCTGAAGGAATATATCACAATTCTGAAAGTATTCTCTTATTCCTGTGTGGGTCCATATACTCTTATTTTGAGAATGTACGAAAAGGTAATTTTATGGTCTATATAATCCTTAACATATAAACTCTAAAAGCAATATTTCTTGACCTATATATAAAAAGGTCAATATTATTGGTGCCAGTAAACTTAAATGAAGGCCCAGATTTACAAACACTTTGCATCGGGTTTGCGTTACTTTTTTAACCCAGACTCTACGTAAAGTGTTGGCATTTACAATCCAATGCAAATCACGATTTGTGTTGCATTGTGACTGTGTGTCCGACCTCAATAGCCTTAGGGCCACAATATACTTAGGGCCTCATTTACGAGAAGTGTTGCATCGCTGCGTGAAAGCAGCGATGCAACACTTCTCAGTGCGCCCTCCTTGCAACACCATTCATGCGTCATATTTAGTCATATTTAGCATTACTGACGTTTCTGTCGGCGCAAAAGTGGTACATTGCTGGAGTTGTGTCCGAAGCATGATGCAACTGCAGCACTTTTTCTTTCACTTGGGGCAAGCCCCATGGGAAAGGGCCTGCGTCACCCTTACGCCTGCCATGAGGCAGGCATGAGGTTTTGACGCATTGTTGTCCTAGACGTGGCGCAGTCCTACGACCCTTTCTTGCGGGGGAACGCCCACCCTGCATACATTATACCTGACGCAGGTATAATGTAGCGCAGGGGTTTACGAAGTGATGCATCCTAGATGCGTCACTTCGTAAATATGGCGCAACATGGGGCATTATTTACGCCGACGCTGCGTCACTAAAAGTGACGCAACGGCGGCGCAAAAGTGACGCAGGCCTTCATAAATAAGGCTCAAGTCACTCCCATAAAATGCCAGATTGGAATTATCCACTCCCTCCTAGGGATTTTATTGGCTGTGCAAAAAAACATTAGATGCAAAAGTGCTTCATGTGTTGTGTAACCCTGGGCGTAAAACTCCGCTCCGCTCGTGGAATTTGCAGATTTCTGGCAACTCCGCGTTCCGCATAGAATGCGGAGTTGCCAAAAATTCCGTGCACCGCATCGGAGTAAAGTTTTTTTGGTGTTTGCGCGCCCAAAATGCGTTTTCACACCCGCGGGAGCGACTTACCGGTTGCCTGCGATTGCCAACGAGATTTACCATCCGTTCGTGAGCGCCACGAGATTTGGTAGCCGGCCGCACAGTCCCGCAAGAGTGTGCCATCGGACTTCCGGTGGAAGTTTTGTAAAGCTCGCGATCCCAAACACACAGAATTTGCAATCTGGAGAAGAATCTCTCTCGAGCAGCATCAAACCCTTCTCGAAATGATGATTTGGATCAAAAAAACTCCTCAGATTGACATTTGGCTGTACTTATTTGTGCAAGGAGTCCTTTTTCTTTTTTTTACTTTTTTTTTTTTAAGAGGAAGGAAGTGCCCCAGAGTCTCCAACTTCCTGTTCCTGTCCAGCAGGCTTCTCCCAGTGCTTTGTCCATCTCCTGTTCACTTTTCATTTGGATTTGGTGCTGGAAGGAGCACTCTTTGTGGCTGCTGCATCATATATCATTGGATTTGAGGACTTTTGAATTTGAGATTTCACAAGTAAGTTGGAAAATTGGTGTTGTTTCTTTGATTGGGGCATTGCATTTTTTTGAACTCATCGTTTTTTTTAAATTTATTGTGGTGGGTGGCCTGTAGTTTCACTAGGGGCCTAGTTGTTTGTTTGTAAGTAATTGTTCTTCTTTTATAAAGGAAACATGTTGCACAGTTCACTACATTTTCTCCAACTTTTGAAATCAATTTACAATATTTACTTAATTCACTAGCCGGCCAGTAGTCTACCAATTAGGCCTTTCAGCCAGTAAGCCCAGAGCTACTCATGGGTGCATGAAACAACTTTTTCTGTGGTGTCTGTTGAATTTAAACATCAATTAGGGCATGGATGGCATTGGATTGAATTGCAAAATGTGTTTTTTTAGCCCTGTGGATTTTTGTTTTTGGCATTGTTGTATTAAAGCTGGGTTGTTTAGCATGCCTCCTTTGTCTGGCCAGTGTGTTTGTAATAGTGGGCCAGCATTTGCCTTGGCTGAGCCTCCCCTGTGGCCAGAGGCCATTTTGTAAAGTCTATGTCCATATAGGCCTGCTTGAGTCCATTGTTTTCCAGACATCCTGCTTGTTGTTGTTGTGAGTGACTGACCATGTGGCTGGTGGCCATTTTGTGGTGGTGGTAGTGCTTTTGCCATAGATCTGCATGTCTTCCTTCCTTTGTTCCTCTTGGCTTATTGCTTCTTGTTGTGGCCTGCCTGGGCATGTGGCTTGCGGACATTTTGTGAAGGCAGCCAGTGTGCTTTGCTTTTGCCATTGGCCTGCATTGTCTGTGTTCCCTTTCTTGTTGTTGTGGCCTGGCCATGTGGCTGGCGGCCATTTTGTGAAGGCAACCAGTGTGCTTTTGCCATAGGCCTGCATTGTCTGTCTTCCCTTTCTTGTTGTTGTGGCCTGGCCATGTGGCTGGTGGCCATTTTGTGAAGGCAGCCAGTGTGCTTCTGCATTATGCCTGCATGTCTTTCCTTTGTTCCTCTTGGCTTATTTCTCCTATCCATTGTCAGCTGCAGCTCCCTGAATGCTGAATCCCACGTGATGCACAATGCCAAACCAGGTCCGTTACACTTGTATTTTTGTTGTTGTTGTTCTTCTTTCCTATCCTTCCTGAGTGTACTGTACACTAGTACACCAACCATGAAAGCCCTTGTTTTTGTCAAAGTCTCACAAATGTCTACACTGTATTGTTATGTTTTTTTAATAACTGAGGTAATAAATGTAATAATATTAATAACACTAACAAGTGTGACCACACACTAAGTTATATATTTTGTTTGTTTGTACTAGTAGTAATTGAACAACAAGAATGAATGCAACGTTTCACTGATGTTCTTTCTGCTTCTTTGATTTTAGGTGCACAAAAGAGGAGGAGACGTCATCACCCATTGTACTGCCAGACAGAATTCCTGCTGCCCACGACGTCACGTGACGTGTGACCACAGACATCTCTTCAACTTGTGCCACTGCGTGCTTCTGACATCTTCAAGATGGCCCCAAAGAAAGGTACACGGTCCAGTACCAAGAAAGATGCCAGTGAGAAGAAGACACTGCCACTTACCAAGACCGGTATGTCGCCCAAGACCATTTTTGGGAAAACAAAAATTGCGCCTGCAGCAGCGGTGTCCAGGGAGCAAGCTGGGAGCAGCACCTCCGCATCAGTGGACCCACCCCACCAACCTAGGCCCAAGCCCATACCTGTTGCAGAGGCAGACAGTCTAATCACAAGTCCAACACCTACGAGCAGTGATGTTGAAATTGACTTATCGTTATCGCAAAGTAGTACCCAATCAATGCAGGGAACTCAGATAAGTGGGCAACAACAGCTGCAACCACCCCCAATAGTAGTTGTTCCTCCCGAAGTAGGGGCAGTTCAGGAGATCGAGGTTCCTGCAGAGGAAGAAGAAGAGCAAGCCACTCTTTCAGAAGATCCACTCCCCAGCAAGGAAAAGGAGGGTTAGTCCATCAACTTCTTCTGCAAGCCCCCCTTCTGATGATACAGACGCCACTTGGAATCCACCTCAGTCTGAGAGTGAGACACGCCACGAGACCAGGCTAGGGAAAAGGATGGTTCCAGAAAGCCTTAGAGTTATGGAGGTAGATGTAGAAGAGGAGGATGATGACGAGCCAGTCATCATGGACATTAGTCCCGTCCCAGTGGAAACCGACATTACCCCTTCCCAAATTGCTGTGAGGGATGTGGCGTGGATACCACCAACACAGATGATACCACCAACACCACCTCCAGCTTCCATATTTTGCCGGCAGCGACCTACAGCCACCACAACCACCTCAGTAGAAGTAGGTACTGCAGAGAGTCAAGCTTCACGCCCACCTACCAGTTCATCCGGCATTGCAAGTGGCACCAGCAGTGCCAGAAAGTTGACCTCCCCAGTTTGGGACTTCTTTTCGGTTAGCAGGAAGCTGGTGAACATTGCTATATGCTCCATTTGTGAACAAGGTGTTAGTTGGGGTAAGCATGGTACAAACTGTGGTGCCGGAGGCCAAACAACCCATCTGAAAAAACACCACTTGATCCAGTGGGAGGCACACCTTAGCAGCCAAAAAACTGCACCCATTGATGTTGGTGGGAATGAAGAAGTAGAAGAGCCGATCCCGGTGGAAGGTGAACAAGAGGGAGACATTTTCTCTGATACACAAAGTAGCCCTTTCCCCAGCAGTGCAGTGGTACCACCCACATTCTCATCAGCAACATCGCAGTGGCACAAGAGTCAGGCTGAGACACCAAGGTGTCCCAGGCAAGAGAGTACCGCAGCGAAAAAACGTGCTTTGAGCCTAACAACATCTGGCGTCAAGAAGTCACCTGCATCAGTGGCACCAGAAAAGAAAAAAATCCAGGCTACCATTCTCAGCATGTTTAGGTCGGAGGGGCAGTACGAACGCAACCACCCAACGGCACGTTTGTACAACGCAAAGCTGGCTAAAATGTTAGCGCTGGACCTCCTCCCTTTTTCTTTTGTGGAAGGCGTGGGTGTTCTTTAATTTGTGACCGCCATCTGCCCAAAATGGAAGGTTCCCAGCCGGTCCTATTTCGCCAGATTTGCTGTTCCAGCACTACATCACGACGTGCTGGAATTGCTTGGACAAGCTTTGCAGCAGAGTGCTGTTCACACTATCCACCTGACAACAGACATGTGGACCAGTTGCCAAGCCACTGATTACATGTGCCTCACTGCACACTGTATCTCTTTTGTGGGGGTTAGAGAAAAGATAGCTACAGCAGGTGTTGTTGACACTGCTGAGATTTTTAATGCCACTCGGAAACATGCAACTTTAGGCATGTTCGCCATAGAGAAATATCATGCTGCTGCAAACATTTTGGAAGACTTTGACAGCAAGGTCTTTGAATAGCTGCGACCAAGAGGGCTTACCATTGGTTTTGTTGCCACGGACAATGGCAGTGGTATACTTAAGGCCATGGCCGATGGTGGCTATTTCAGGGTCCTGTGTTTGGCGCACTGCATTAACATCATTGTTCAAGACTTTCTTAAAAAAGAAGACCGAGTCAGCAACTTACTGACCACCTGCAGAAGAATCTGCACACATTTCAGCCATTCTTTTAAAGCCCGGAAGCAGCTGAGGATCCTTCAACGTGAGCATAGAATGCCAGTTAAAGCACTCATCCAGGAGGTGCCAACACGTTGGAACTCAACTTATTACATGCTTGAACGTCTGTTTGAACAGTAAACACCAATCAATGAATATGTAATGCCAAGAAGGGATGCTACTGTGAAAGGCATGATCATTGAGATGGACCAATGGGGCCTAGTTCAATGCCTGACAGAGATGCTACTTCCTTTCGAGCTCTTCATACGTGAAGTCAGCAAGGAGGACTGTACTATGGGCCAAGCTATCCCACTGTTGCACATGCTACAGGAACAGCTGAAGGGGGTGTCTGCAATGTACGCAGGTGTGGAGGAAAAAAAAGAAGCATATGAGTTGGTGGAGAGCATAACCCTTTGCTTATCTGAAAATACAAGGGTGCAAAGAGGCATTGTGTCATGCAACCATTACATTTGTGCCATAATTCTGGATCCACGGTACAAACCAGTACTGAACACATCGATTCCTTTTTCAGAAGGAGATGTTGCCAACTACAAAACTTGGATAGCTGTGGAAGCCAGACGCTTAGAAAAAGAACGGCCGGGAATTAGAGGCCCTCTACTCCAGGCCACAACAAGTACTGCAGGGCAGCCGGCATCAAGTTCAACTTCAGAGCCTGAGGGCAGTGAGGTTGGCTCAAAGCAGCCAAAACCACCAACAACACCAAGAACAACATCAACAACAACAAGAACAGGAGCATCAGCCCCACCAAAATGGGCACAGGAATGGTTTCTACAGCAAGGGCTTGTTAGGTCCAATGCTGAGGCAAAGGCAAAAGAGACCAAGCCCAAGCGGAGCATCCCTGAGCATTGAGCGGATGGTCCTGGCCTATCTGGATGACCCAACAGAGGTCTACATTGATCAAAACCCATTGCTGTATTGGTATGGGAAAAGGCGCCAATGGCCAGTGCTCAGCAGGCTGGCGATAAACTATCTGGCTTGCCCTGTCGCAAGTGTCTCTTCTGAGCGTGTTTTTAGTGCTGCTGCTGCCGTTCTGACAGTGAGAAGGGCTCGTCTCTCGCTCCAAAACATGGAGAGGTTGACCATGATCAAAATGAATCAGCACTTTATACCACCAGATTACACTGTACCTGAAGTAGCACAGAAGGAAGATGATGATGGCGACTCAGGTGAAAGTACTGTGTTAGGTGACCTACTTCTGGCGAGCCACCAGAGTTTGAGGATGAGCTCTACTTCCCTGACAACTAGGCTCTTTCAATTTCCAGTTACTTTCTCTCTTTGACGCCCCCCCCAAAAAAAGATATAGCTGAGGAACATTATTTACTTTATTATTTATTTGTGTGTGTGACTGTCTTTCTGGTTCACAAATCCACCCCCACCGTCTTACTCTTTTTATTGTCGGATCAGAGTTGCAACTGTGTGCAGTCAATGAAGAAGTAAAGTCCACTCCACTCCTGACTCGCCCAAAAGCCATTTCTCTCAAGCCAGACATTGGATAGAGAATTCAAACAAATGTGTGCCTGCCTCCAAAACTGGGCCCTGACTGTCCATCTATCCTTTCCTAACCTAGAGGTACTGCCCCGGAAGAACACTCAGGTAAATGATGGCATGCATTGCACGATGAGTGATTCTTGTTTGTTGTGAATGTCTATTCTACAAAGTGACACAAGTCAATCTTTCCCTTCTTGTTGTTCAATAACAAAATTGTACTACTACAGGCCGATCCATTGCATTTTTTGAGTCGGGAGTATACGAGTCTGGAGGACTCACTCGGGAGTCGGACATTGTTGGTACGGACTCGGAGTTGGTCACCATGACCACCATACTCGCAGTCAGAGTCAGGCCAGGAGGATCAGAGATAATTGATGGAATAACTCAGGGCGTGCCACCAGAAGAAGATGTATTTTTTCACATTCACTGAAACCAACCGATTTGGATGATTGATAATGACTTTGAAGTGGCCTAAAGGTAAACAACAACAGAGACCAGACCTACATGTCTGTGTAGTGTTGGTGGGCGGTGAGTGTGGTGTGACTGACAGCGGTGCATTGATTTCTTTTTTTACTTCATTTGGAAAATCCTATGTTTCTGTGCGTATACTATATATGTGTGTTCAGTGCTGTCTGGCTCAAATCTGAAGCTAAGTGGAGTTTAGGTGGGGGTGGCCTGTTGTTGGAGGTCACTGCCATAAACAGAGTCTGATTTAGCCATGCTGCCTCTGAAAGTCTTCTTGTTGCACTCCTCCTTATGCAGTTTAATTTTTTGTTTTCTCCTTGATTTTTAAATATCCATTTGTTTTTCCATCTACAGGCCCTTTACTCTGCGCCATACTGGAAAAACAACTCACACTTGCCATACCAAACAGCATCCGCCAGGCACCCAAGATTCACAGGCGGACAGTCCAATAGGAATGCGGATATGCAACTCCCAATTTATACAGTATCTTTTTTTTCTCTTCAATCATTATGACTGTGTGTGTTGTTGTGTTTGTTTGCTTTTTACTCCTGCAGATCATTTAATTGTATTTGCTATCTTTCTAAACCCGGTACATCAGAACATCAGAACATGAATATAATGTATGTAACTTGGGTCTCTCTGGGAGCAGACAGACAATTGCATAATTAATATACTTCCCCGTACTTGTCTAGTACCACTCATCATCATGCATGCATTTCCTTTTCCTCCCATAACAGATTTCTGATGGTCGGCTGCCAAGATGAGTGTTGTCCATGTGTAGTGTCTGTCTTTGTCAAACCTTTCCCTCAATCCCCCTTCCCAACCATTCATCAAACCCCTAACCCTCTTCCCCCAGGCTGTGTGATTTATTGAGGTGTGACTTAACAATTTTTACACCATTAATTAATCACACACTTGGTGGGGCGGATGTGGTGAAAGCAACACAACAACTCAGTGCAGGGTGAGGAGGATCTTATTCCTAACTAAGCTCATATAGCCCACACTGGCAGTATATATTATACAATATCCACCCCAGCGAGCACAGTGTATGATATTTTTTCCCAGAGGAACATATCTCATTGCCACCATCATCATTCAGGCACTGTATTAATTTGCGTCTAAGCCAGTTAAGCTTGTCCACTTCGTACAGTTCATAGTAGCTCAACATAGTTCTGATTAATTCAATTTTTCTTCGCTTATCATACTCTCTTCTTGTGTCTGAGACTCAGTCTGTTCTAGTGGTCTAGTCTCTGGTGACTGTCATCAAGCTTGCTTATAATAATAACGGCATTAACCTAGTTTTTTTTATTTGTTTGTTAACTTCCTGTTCGATGAATAGTCCCCACTCTCCGAGTCCTTATCCCACAGTTCTAGTTCGCCTAGGAGGGAGTGGAACCTCGCTTAAGTTCTGATGAGTTTGCCTTCAATATCAAAACAAATGCTAGCAATGCATGCTGCTACTCCTACCACCACCATAATGGCACCTTGAGAAACCATGGAGCCCTCGCTTCATCTAATCAGGTAAGAGAAGTGAACTGTGGTTGATTGATCATTGTTGAACGGCAATCATTCTATACAATGGTAAATCACCCTCCACCCCCTCCCACTCCTTGGGGGTTAATAATATTATATAGTAGTAGCAGAGTAGACTGTAGAGACTAGGAGGAGAGAGTTGTAGGACAAGGGAGGGTACCGCATCACTATTTTGTTTACACTATCAGCAGACTTTTAAAACTGGCTGCGGCAAAGGCAGCACTGAGAAGTAAAACAAACAATTAATAACCCCACCACATTTTTTTAAAATCATTCATAATCATAAAATGTAAAAGTATGAAAAGTTTATTATTCCCTGAACAAAATACAAAACCCACAACTGGCCCACCCCTCTCCCTAACCCCAACCAATGTCCAAGTAGTGTCCAAGAAATGTCCATAAATAAAGAAAAACCCAACAATCCCCCCACTCCCACCTACCCACCCAAAAACAGATTAAAAAGGGGCTGAAGAGAGCACTAACAGTGGGTTAGGAGCTTCTGGAGGTGCCTCTCCACCAGTTCCTGCCTGGCTTCAATATCCGCCAGCCTTCGCATGATGCGGCGCTCATAATGGCGGAAATAAGGGGGAGCAGCAGTGCTGGTGGAATGATGGCGGCGCCGGCGAGCACCCAATGGACCGCGGCGATGGTGTGATGGTGGAGTGGTTGTTGGGGCCTGGCTGGGGCCCGGGTCATCTGCAGCAGCTTCTGCCTCATCCTCCTCGGCCACCAGCCCCTGGTACTCGACCGTGATGGCCTACCGTTTTCCGCCGCCGGGTCCGGGCTGCAATCTCCTGCCTGGTCGGTGGAACAGCAGGAGTAGCTACATATCAAGAAAGAAAAAAGTCAAATTGTAAACAATGCTCTTAGCAAAACACATAGAAAATTATGCCATGGGTATGGAGGGAGGTGATGGATGATGGGTGGGTAGGAAGGATACATAATGTTGCACTTGAAAACTACTGTGAGTCCATGGAAGAGTCTGAAATACCACCACCTCAACCATTTGAATAAAAAAAACTTGAAAAAAACATTCCAGGCAAGTAAATGTGAGACTAACACCACTACAGAGGAGCACCATAGTTCCTTATTCTCCATCCCAAGGATTTTTACATTAATCATTGCATTGTTCTTCGAGTATTTTATTTTTTATTCTTCACCCTTGGCTTTGCTACTCACCACCATTTAAGTTTTTTTACATTCTCTCAATCCACTCTTCACCATTGAAACTACCCATCCATCCATATAGCCATCCATCCAAAGTTCCAAACATGGCTCTGTCTCACTCTAGTCTCATGATCTTAAGTACAAACCTTTCAGCAATATACATTTGTTATTTGACATTTACCCACTCGTGTCCTTAAGTTTATTTCAATCAAAAGAAACCACCACAGGATTCTTCTAATCACCCACCCAGGCAGGCATCCTTTCACACAAACACTTTCACCCACCAAGGCAAGCTTTGTTCCTACCCGTATACCAACCTTTCATCCATCCTTCACCCAACCATGCATCCTAGCTATCAGCCACCTATAGTACTATTTATGCATCCTGCGCTTTCTTTCACCCATACATCCTTCGCTTTCAGTCATATATAATACATTTTATCCAACCTTTCCCCTTCCATCCTTCCCTTTTCCAACAACTGATAGTTCAAGGTCTTGTTCATGAAACGTTTTCTGCTGAGTTGAAGATGGGAGCGGCCATTAGTTACTCAGTTCAACTTCAACTCCTGCTGTGTTCATCTGTTGTTCACAAGTCAACAAGACTGCATTTTTACAGTGAGCTTATAATTATAATTATTTGTCACTAATAAGCAAGCAATATGACTTACTACCGCCCGTCACTGCCGCTGGCTCACCCCCGTCTGCTGCTGCATCTGCAGACTGGCTAGCGCCGTCTGTGCTGGCCCCGGCACTGGTGGTCGGTGCGGCTAGAAAAAAAAGATTACACATTTCTTAGATGCCAGAAACACCTACCCCTATTAATTGTTTTATAGCAAAATAAAAAAACACCAGACACATCATTCACTACAATTTGGATACATTACAGACAGTATCTTCTATAAAAAAATATCAGGATGGGCATTTTGTTGTTGGAAAGTTTTAAAAGAGCCTGAAGTCAAGGCAAGAGACAAGCTGTTGAGGAGTGGCTGGAGCTATTGATTGATGAATCTGATGTTTTGAGAATAAAATAGCATATGGCCTTGGTTGGCTTATGCAATGGGGCTGTCCTCCTTGTATTTCCTCCCACACATGGTGCACAGTCTTCAGTTCACCAACTGCTGCTAATAAAATACTAGGCCTAGCTAATAAGAAGACACAACTTTGGGGTGTCCAACGTGACCATTGCCACTCTCTTGTTTTAGTGATTATAAGCCTTCTCATCTATTTCATGTGTAGAATACCTTACTTGGGCAATGGGCATGCAATCTGCATGGCAGAGGAGCAGTAGTACTATGTGACCAATGGGTTCTCTGAGTCTTAGAGTACCACCACTAGGCAGTCCACAAAAGGGTAGAGGGAAAGCTGACTGAAAAAGCAGAAGAAAGGAAGCTACAGACAGACTAGTAACTAGAGACAGTTTGACATAAAGTAGAGAAACTTGAAATATAGAAAATAAGTAAATAGGATATTGCATGAATAACAAGAATTTAGAAATGGATACATCGAAGAGGATTTGGAAAAATAATATATAAACGGGTAGACGTCACATTATCCAAAAAGGAGCAGAAAAATTAGGGAAATACCCTCACCCGCCTCAGCCCTCTTCTTGCCCCTGGATGCTGATGTAAAACATAAAGACAAAAAAAGATTAGTGGTATAATAAATAATATCTCCCCAAAATATATTTGACAGGCAAAGGCAATCGCAATAACATTGAACTTTTCTAAATCAGATCAACTAGTAGTAGTAGTATATCGCAGACCGTCCTATCCTATTCAAAATTTACAAAACCAACCTACCTACCTAGTCCACTTCTATTCCAAATTTAGTAAACTGCATTTTGGAATTACTAATAATAAATTGCAACAAATCATGATGTTTCATGTTTGCTTCTTCTCAAATCTCATTCGCAATCTCTCAGTCTCAAGTCAACCCCTTTGACGGGCCAATGCACTAATCACTAACGGCCTTAGTTATTATAATGATTACAATGATGTCGGGTGTACGCCATTGCGGTTCTGGAACTGCCCGGCCTTAAGTTGGGGCCGCGGTCACGATGACCGCACTAGTCTACTACGAATCGATGCGACCACCCATAGACCATAGGGCGGTCGCAAACCTCCATTTGTCAATGGAAGCTTGTGTGGCAGGCGAAAAAGGACTGCAGCACAAGCTTCCATTGAAAAATGGATGTTGTTCACAAACATCCCTGCACCTTCTGTGTGGCATTGGCATGCACCATGCGGTTACGACATTACAAATAACTAATTACAGAACGTCTTACATAATCCTCACTAATCACATCAGCCCAAGCGAGTGGCAACAAGTACAATTCAATAACTAGGTTAGGTGGGTAGCACCAAGTAAGCTAAGTAAGCACCTGTCTAGAATAACAGATGATATTACATAATATTTGAAAACTTAACTTCCCTGCATGTAAGCAGCATGCTTGCCATTATTTGGGAAAAAATATTAGCCATGGCATAGAACACAGGTAATAATAAAAATGTATAATTTTAATAATTACTCTCCTAGCCCTGCAACCACAACTCCTAGCAGGTCCATGAAAGTGCAACTGCATATTAATGAGGACGTTCGTCCTGTTGCTCAAAGACATTGTCAAATTGCATTTCAGTTACAGGAACCTTACTAAATCATGATATCATTGAACTATCTACTGGTCCAACACAATGGATTTCACCCATCATAGTAGTGCTAAAAAAGGACAGTGAAGGAGCTGTACTCATCCGTTGTTGATATGCGTCAAACTAACAAGGCAATTGAAAGAGAATGGCATCCAGGTCCATACATTGCTGATATGATCACACAGTTGAATGGTGCCAAAGTCTTTTCTCAACTTGATCTGAACAAAGGTTATCAAAAAATGCAACTTGAAGAAAATTGCAGGTACTTTACTACCTTTTCTACCCATATTGGCTTTTTCAGGCAAAAAAGATTACGTTTAGACGTGTCATCAGCTGCAGAACTTTTTAAAGATGTAATTCGCTGCCTAATACTGCCTGCCACAAATGCTTTCAATTATAGTGATGATATATTCGTCTTTGGGGCTACACTTAAAGAATATGATAAAGCTCTGACACAAGTGTACTATTTACTTGCTGATGCTGGTCTAACTTTGAATGCAGAGAAGTGTGAATTCCATAAAACAAAACTTACATTTTTTGGCCATATTTTCTCTAATGGAGGAATGACTCCAGATCTGGCTACGGTAAAGGCTTTATCAGCCACATGTTCCCCCCAAGATGTTACCATGTTACGCTCTTTTCTTGGCATGGCCAGCTACAAAGCTTCAAGAAAATCATACATGCCATTGAGAACGCCACTGAAATGGCAGACTTTAATCCAAAGTTGCATACAGAAGTTGTTGTTGCCGCAAGCCCGGTCGGGCTGGGCATGATACTTGCCCAACACAATGGACACCCAAATGTTCAAAGGCATATTGTGGCTTATGCTAGCAGAAGTTTGTCACAAACTGAACGTGCCTATTCACAACCTGAAAAAGAACGCTTAGCTATAGTGTGGGCCTGTGAACATTGCCACTTGTCTTTATATGAAAAGAATTTCATTCTTGTCACACATCATCAGGCGTTACTTACCATCTTTGGCAGTTCTAAAACCATGATGCCTCATCATATTGAACATTGGGGTTTGCGACTACAGGAATATGACTACGCTATTGTGCACCGACCAGGAAAAGATCAAAATCCTCCTGACTATTTTTTGCAAGTGCCAGTACAGTGTCATGGTACCCCTTCTAAAGTGGCTGGAGCCTACATTAACTTCATTGTAAAGTCCAGTACACCTGCCGCTATATCACTGGAACAAATCGTTAATCCCACAAGCACAGAAAGCGGTATGCTAATACTCCAAGACTTTATTGCACATCAATCCTGCAAATAGCACACTCAACCTCTTACAAATGACAGTAAATATCAGAAATTCAAAAACGTGAAAAATGAACTTTCCGTTACACAAGAAGGTAATGTCTTACAAGGTTTGAGAATTGTCATACCGGAGAGTCTAAGACAACAAGTCATTGAAGTGGCACATGAAGGACATCGCAGAATTGTCTTCACTAAGTGAGCTTTCCAAGACGAGTCTGGTTTCCATATCTTGATGAAAGAGTTGAAAGGGAATTAAAGGCCTGTCATTTGTGCAACTGCTTGTAGGAAAGTAGGATCTGCTTCTTATGGTTACCCCCACTTTTTGCTTGATGTTGCACTGTTTTTGACTAGTCTGACTGGGATCCTGCTAATCAGGACCCCAGTCTATCTGCTTTCTCCTTTAAATTGTTACACATGTACTTTGGTACACTCCAGATTGGATACTGGAGTACCCTTATAAGTCCCTAGTATATGGTACCCATGGCATAGGTACCCCAGAGGCCTCCCATGGGCTGAAGCAATTATTATGCCACCCATGAGAGGCCATGCAAAATGGAACTCCAGGTCTGCTACAGCAGCCTGTGTAAGATGGTGCTTGCACCACTTACTTTAGATATAGGTTCACTATATCTATAGGTCACTACACTTAAAACTTATAAGTCACCCCTATAGCAGGCCTTATCAATCCTGAAGGCAGGGTGCTGGGTTTTTAGTGAGAGGGTGCCCCTGCATGAGCAGAGCCCCTCTGCAGCCTTCGGAGACCATTCTCCCGGGTTGTCTGTGACACAGCCGGACATAAAGGTAGAGGTGCATTATAACCTCGCGGTAAATGCTATCTCGAAAACCGCTGCATAGAAACATATCGTGTTTGGTATCAAACACCTTGGAATCATACCTCCACACCGGAAACTGGTGTGGGAGGTATGATTCCACCCTTCTGAAGCGAGCTTCGTGGGGTCACTGGTCTATCCGGTGCCAGCCTTCTCGACCCGGTCAGCAGAAAATGGATGCTGCCGACCAGAGAGACACTTCTGCCCTCCTGCTGCTGAGCCAAGCTCGAGCAGAGGAAGGCAGCACAATAGGCATCCTGTCACAGGGAGGTGTGACCACCTCCCAGGCAGGATTTAGTGTATTGGGGCTGGGTGGTTGCACTCTAAGGGTGCCTGAAAGACTGCACTTGGGGTGCATTTGGTGTCCCTGTGCATAGTCCATCTCAAACCAGTTCTGGGAGCCATTGGCTCCCGCTCTGGCGCGAAACTGGACAAAGGACATGGGTGTATCCACCCCTCTGTCCTGACCCTCCCCTGGCAGGGTCCCCCGAATCCGTCCAACCCTCTCCCGTGGGTACAAAAGGGCTTACCTGGCTGTAAGACTTTAGATTTTACGTGGACAAGATTCTACAAGAAGAAACCACTGACCTTCGACTGTCTGGACACTCTGGACTTCGACTGGGCCCAACTTCGCCTCCCTCTCCGTCCAAAGCTTTGTCTGTGCCCTTGCTCCATACAGGCTCCGTGCAGGACCTGTGGTGCACTAAGGACAACTGAAGAATCTCCCTTGGAGGGAAGGAGTCACTCCCCTGCCCTAGCAGGCACGTCAACGCAACTGACCGGTCTCCTGCTCTTGAGCTCCTGCGGACTCCGAGGATTCCAGCAACACAGGAGGTGGGTTTCTGAAGGTCCCTGAGGTCGGTCTGCCCTCTCCGCAAGTTTGAGGCCAGTATCCCTCGTGGGGACTGCATAACTCGAACCCCTGTGCACCGCGTCCATTTCCAGTTGCATATGCTTGTTGGCAATTCCCGAGCTTGTGCATTGGACTCCGTGTAGTCCTGACCCTGAGCAGTATTTGCACCAAAGAACTCCGGCCTCCTTGCACCGAGTGCTCCGTGGGCTGGTACTTTGCAATCTCGCTCGAGGTTCCCTCGCGACCCTTGGTCATTCGGCCTGTGGGTCCTCCTGAGGGTCATCTTGATTTCTGTTGGGCTTTCCTGGTTGCTCCAGACGTGCCCTGACTCCCCATTGCTTGGTGAGTCCCCTGGACCTTGTTGGTCCACACCATAACCTGCTTGACCTTCCTGCGTGGGTTGCATTTGCCAAGGCTTGTTGGTGCGCCAGCTGGACACCGACCCCTCAGCACTCGACATCCTTTGTGGGGCAGCTCGCAGCTGGCTCCTGGTCATCCTTGACGTCTCCTGGTCCTCGTGGCTGCAGAGTCAAGCATCCCTTCTTCGCACCTGAAGCACCTGACATCGGTGGGCATTTGTCTACCGAGCCCCTGGTCACTCTGAAGTGACCCAGACTCTGTCCCCTCTGCTTTCAGGTTCCTTCCTTCCAGAATCCAGGCTTGGATTCCACCGGACCCTCTTCACCTTCACGGCAGCAGTACTTCTTCACAGCCCTCCATTGAGAACGACGGCGGTTTCCGACGCCACTCCAGACCTATGCCCCCGGCTCCCCTGGGATAGGTAACTCGGGTACTACGGTATCCACGGGTGGGGTGGCTCTCCAACCTCTTAAGTTCAAAAGGGTTTGCTCTAAGTTCTCCTAGAAGGGTCCTTTAACTGTAAAATTTCAATCGCAACTTCCCCATAGAATTGTACGGAGCCCGCGATCGTGTTAGCACATTGCACCCGTCCGCCAAGGGGTCCCTATCTACTCACCTTGGGTGGTTCCTTGGGGTTCTGAGTGATTCTACGTGCTCCAGACCTTGTCTTGATCCCAGTCGGGATTGTTATACCACTATTTTAGTATATGGTTTGGTCTCCCCCTGGAGCCCACTGTGTATTGTGCTGCTTACAACTGTTCTATTGATCACGTATTGTGTGCTTTGTGTTCTATCCTCTTGTAGAGGATACTAGAGAGTGTTATATTAATAAATACATATTTTTATATAACTACTGTGTGGTTCTCCTTTCATTTAGTCAATATAGGAGGTGATGTTCTGGTAAAACAAGCTGCTTTACATTCCTTCAAGATTAAGCCTGAAGGCTGCTCTCCACAGCTACCACTAGGATAGCTTTCTAAAGGTTATCTTTGACCTCATACATCTTAAGGGCCATTTGGACTGGTGCAAGGTGCCCACTTTAATTAGTGGACAGCATATACCAGGCCAACTTCTCACATTGGTGTGCAGCGGTTGGGATTCAAGCCTGCATTGTTTTACCAGATAAATCTCTTTGTATTGATTAACTGAAAACCACTAAACTATTAGGCACATACAATACTTTAGGTTAGAATAAGTAAGTTCTACTGAACTTAGGGTTGGGTAAGTTAAGGGTCCAGCACACCCTTTCTCCAACCTAAGAGAGTTTAGTTCCCACTAGGTTAGGTAGGTGCATACACCACACCACACTTAGTTATGTCTTCTAAAGGAGAAGCCAGTGGCTCTCTGCCTTCTAGGTACAATGGTCTTGCATTTCAGGAATTGAAAGCCATGTCTGTTTCTAGGAAGCTGAAGACGGGGAGAATTGCCAACACCCAACGTCTCATTGAGGTGTTACTCTTAGATGACCTTAAGAAGACCCCAGGGTCAGATGAGGTAGAAAGAGTGGGTGGGGCAGGGAATGAGGACAGGACAGAAGGTGAAACCTTTTTTGACCTAGACTCAAACCCTGGCCAGGAGGATCAAGATGATCCCCACCTGGACAACTCCGATCTTCAGGAAGAGGGTGGAGAAGGCCCCAGAGGCCCTCTCTTTACTCCTCCTGGAAGAGTGCAGAGTTTACCTAGGAGATCTAGATCTCCCTCTGCAGAATCTAACCATTCAGGACACACTGTAGGGACCTCCATTTCTCATAAGAGAGATAACTTATGAAAGACAGTGCCAATTTCTAGAGCCTGAGAAAGTCAAGCTTAGGCTCAGGCAAGAGCAATTGACCCTAGATAGGGAATCCCTAGAGCTCCAGAAGGCTAGAAAAAGATTGGGACTAGAGTCCCATGGTGGCAGCAACAGTGTCCCTAGGGTTAAGGAGTATACTTATGACCATAGGAACCTGAGCAAGATAGCCCCTCCCTACCATGGTGGGGATGACATCCACAAATGGATAAAAGCTTTGGAGAGGGCCTGTAAAGTACAGAGGGTGCCCCAAGAGCATTGGGCAGCTATCTTGTGGCTCTCCTTTGCTGACAAAGGTAGAGATAATCTCCTCACTGTTAGAGAA
This sequence comes from Calotriton arnoldi, assembly GCA_963921515.1. Taxonomy (NCBI): domain Eukaryota; kingdom Metazoa; phylum Chordata; class Amphibia; order Caudata; family Salamandridae; genus Calotriton; species Calotriton arnoldi. The sequence continues at coordinate 1,001,900 of CAWUFW010005242.1, forward strand.
GAGGACGCTGACAACTTTTCAGTCCTGAAGAGTGCTCTCATTGATGGGTTTGGCTTAACCACTGTACAGTACAGGATTAAGTTCAGAGACACCCAGAAGACACAGACTCGGACTGGGTGGACTTTGTAGATTGTGCTACTAAGGCTCTGGAAGGCTGTTACTTGGCAGCAAAGTGAATGATTTCAAGGGATTGTACAATTTGATTATGAGGGAGCAGATCCTTAATAATTGCCAAAATCAGTTGTTGCATCAGTACTTGGTTGACTCTGATCTGACTTCTCCCCAAGAATTGGGAAAGAAGGCAGATAGGTGGGTCAGAACCAGGGTGAAGCAGAAAAACCAGACCACAGGTGGTGACCAGAAGAAGCAAGATGCTAAACCTTCAGATAAGGGTGGGGTAAAGGGCAAAGACCAGAAGTCTTCATCAGGGCCCCAAAAACCTGCATCTGGGGGAGAGTCACAGCCTAACAAAGGTAAAGGCAAAAAGAAACCTTGGTGCTTCCTGTGTAAGGAGAAAACCCATTGGACAAGGGATGCCAATTGTTCAAGGGCCAAGGATCCTCCTACCACCACCACTGCCCCTAAGGCAACTGTTCCCCTAGTTCAGCTCCAAGTGGTGGTATAGGGAACAAGGGTATAGTAGGGTTAACCTTGGGATCTGAGATCGGTTCTGGCTTAGTCAGAACTCCAGCTCAGGCTGTTTTGGTCTGTGATGGAGGCATGGATATTGCCTCCCTATTGGTAAGCCCCAGTAATCTGGGCAAATACAGACAACAGCCTTTAATCAATGGTAAGGAGGCCATGGCATATAGGGACACAGGAGCAAGTGTCACAATGGTGACAAGAGATCTTGTGGGCCCTGACCAGATCATACTTGGTGAGATGTACCAAGTGACCAATGCTAACAATGTCAGGACAGATCATTCCTTGGCAGTTGTTAATTTCAGCTGGGTTGGGGTAACTGGCCCCAAGAAGGTTGTGGTTAGCTCAGACCTCACTGTGGAATGCTTGTTGGGCAATGATTTGGAGACTTTAACCTGGGCTGAAGTGGAACTCAGGACACATGCAGCAATGTTGGGCATCTCTGCAGATGTGTTTGCTGTGACTAGGTCACAGGCCAAACTGACTTCAACTGAACAGGCCCTGGATCCTGGAAAGATGGACCAGGTGCCTTCCAAGAGAAGGAGCAGTAGGGGTAAGGCAGTGTCTTCCCCCCAGACTAAGAGTGAGGATCAGTCTCCTGAGGGAGATGACCCCAGTCCCTGTGAAGGAACTGTCTCAGAGGAGCTTGAACCTGATCAGGTTCAGTTCTTGAGGCCAGGGGGCCCTTCCAGGGCAGAGCTGAGTCAGGAGCAACACAGCTGCCCCTCTCTTGAATCCCTCAGACAGCAAGCTGCTGCTGAGGCTGCTGGGAGTGCCAGTGGGTCCCACAGGATCTACTGGAATGAAGGACTCCTGTACTCAGAGGGTAGAGACCCCAAGCCTGGTGCTACTAGGAGGTTGGTCATACCTCTGAAGTTTAGGGGCTTCCTACTGACACTGGCACATGATATCCCTTTAGCAGGACACATCGGCCAAAGTAAGACTTGGGACAGGCTTGTCCCTCACTTTCACTGGCCTCACATGTCAGAGGACACAAAGGAGTTTTGTTGCTCCTGTGCCACCTGTCAAGCCAGTGGTAAGGCAGGTGGTACCACAAAGGCCCCCCTGATACCACTACCTGTGGTTGGGGTTCCCTTTGAGAGGTTTGGGATTGACATAATTGGTCCCATGGATCCTCCAACTGCATCTGGGCACAGATATATTCTAGTGGTGGTGGACCATGCCACTAGGTACCCAGAAGCAATACCCATTAGAACCACCACAGCTCCTGTGGTGGCCAGGGCCCTCCTGGGAATTTTTTCCAGAGTGGGTTTCCCTAAGGAGGTTTTAACTGACAGAGGTGCAAACTTCATGTCTAGTTACATTACTGCTATGTGGAAGGAGTGTGGAGTAAATTACAAATTTACCACCCCCTATCACCCACAATGCAATGGGTTAGTTGAAAGATTCAACAAAACCCTGAAGGGCATGATCATGGGCCTCCCAGAAAAGCTTGGACGAAAATGGGATGTCCTGTTGCCCTGCCCTTTCTTTGCCTACAGGGAGGTTCCTCAGAAGGGGGTTGGCTACAGCCCTTTTGAACTTCTGTTTGGATATCCAGTTAGGGGTCCCTTGTGTTTAGTGAAGGAGGGATGGGAGTTACCTCTCAAACCCCCTAAACAGGATATTGTGGACTATGTACTTGGTCTCCGCTCCCGGATGGCTGAGTATATGAAGAAGGCAAGTAAAAACCTTGAGGCTAGCCAAGAACTGCAGAAAGCTTGGCATGACCAAAAGGCTGTACTGACTGTGTACCAGCCAGGACAGAAGGAATGGGTGTTGGAGCCTGTGGCCCCAGCAGCTCTCCAGGACAAGTGGAGTGGACCCCATACCATTCTTGAGCAGAAGGGAGAGGTCACCTACCTGGTGGACCTTGGAACTCCCAGGAGCCCCCTCAGGGTGCTCCATGTGAACAGGCTCAAGCCATATGTTGACAGGGCAGACATGGGCTTGCTCATGGCTACTGATGAGGGACAGGAGGAAGAGAGTGACCCACTCCCTGACCTCCTCTTACAGAACCCTGATGATGGCTCAGTTGATGGTATAGCCTTGGCAGGCAGCCTCACTGAGCAGCAACAGACTGATTGCAGGAAGGTCCTCAATCAGTACAGACATATGTTTTCCCTGACTCCTAGTCAGACCACTTGGTGTACCCATGAAGTGGACACAGGTGAGAGTCTGCCTATTAAAAATAAGATTTACAGGCAACCTGACCATGTCAGGGACTGCATCAGGACTGAGGTCCAAAAGATGATGTAATTGGTGGTCATTGAACCCTCAGATGGCCCTTGGGCTAGTCCAGTAGTCCTGGTACCCAAACCTCATACCCAGGGTGGTAAAAGAGAAATTAGTTTTGTGTAGACTACAGGGGACTCAATGCAGTCACTAGGACTGATGCTCCTCCTATTCCTAGGGCAGATGAGCTCATTGATACTTTGGCCTCAGCCAAGTTCTTGAGTACATTTGACCTCACTGCTGGTTATTGGCAGATCAGACTAGCTGAGGATGCCAAACCCAAAACAGCATTTTCAACCCCTAGTGGGCATTATCAATATATTGTGATGCCCTTTGGCTTGAAAAATGCACCTGCCACATTTCAAAGGTTGGTGAATAAAGTTCTCACAGGCCTGGAAGACTACAGTGCAGCTTATCTTGATGATATTCCTGTCTTGAGTTCTACCTGGGAGGATCACCTGGTACACCTAAGAAATGTTCTGGAGGCCCTGCAAAAGGCAGGCCTCACTATCAAGGCCACTAAGTGCCAGATAAGGCAGAGTAAGGTTGTGTACCTGGGCCACCGTGTGGGTGGAGGCCAGGTACAACCATTGCAGAGCAAAATCCAGACCATCATGGACTGGGTTGCTCCAACTACCCAGACTCAGGTCAGAGCTTTCTTGGGCCTGACTCGGTATTACAGGTTTGTTAAGGGATATTGGTCTATAGTGACCTCCTTAAATGATCTGACCTCTAAAAGAATGCCTAAGAAAGTTCAGTGGACAGTTAGCTATCAGAAGGCATTTGAAGACCTGAAGCAGGCCATGTGCACTGCTCCCATTCTGCAAAGTCCTGACTATTCCAAACAATTCATTGTTCAAACTGATGCATCTGAGTTGGGGGTAGGGGCTGTGTTATCACAACTGAATGAAGAGGGTCAGGATCAGCCAGTAGCTTTTATAAGCAGAAGGCTGACCCCCAGAGAGAAACGTTGGTCAGCTATTGAGAGGGAAGCCTTTGCTGTGGTTTGTGCTCTGAAGAAGCTGAGGCCATACTTGTTTGGCACTCACTTCATTATTCAGATAGACCATAAGCCCCTCTTATGGCTAAAACAGATGAAGGGTGAAAACCCCAAACTTTTGAGGTGGTCCATTTCCCTACAGGGGATGGACTATACAGTGGAACATAGACATGGGAGTAACCATGCCAATGCAGATGGACTCTCCAGATATTTCCACTTAGAAAATGAAGACTCAACTGGTCAAGGTCAGTCTCATGTCCTTTCGTTTGAGGGGGGGGGGTTGTGTAGGAAAGTAGGATCTGCTTCTTCTGGTTACCCCCACTTTTTGCTTGAAGTTGCACTGTTTTTGACTAGTCTGACTGGGATCCTGCTAGTCAGGACCCCAGTCTATCTGCTTTCTCCTTTAAATTGTTACACATGTACTTTGGTACACTCCAGATTGGATACTGGGGTACCCTTATAAGTCCCTAGTATATGGTACCCATGTACCCAGGGCATAGGTACCCCAGAGGCCTCCCATGGGCTGAAGCATGTATTATGCCACCCATGAGAGGCCATGCAAAATGGAACTCCAGGTCTGCTACAGCAGCCTGTGTTAGATGGTGCTTGCACCACTTACTTTAGATATAGGTTCACTATATCTATAGGTCACTACACTTAAAACTTATAAGTCACCCCTATAGCAGGCCTTATCAATCCTCAAGGCAGGGTGCTGGGTTTTTAGTGAGATCGTGCCCCTGCATGAGCAGAGCCCCTCTGCAGCCTTCGGAGACCATTCTTCCGGGTTGTCTGTGACACAGTCGGACATATAGGTAGAGGTGCATTATAACCTCGCGGTAAATGCTATCTCAAACGGCTGCATAGAAACATATTGTGTTTGGTATCAAACACCTTGGAATCATACCTCCACACCGGTAACCTGTGTGGTAGGTATGATTCCACCCTTCTAAAGCGAAATTCGTGGGGTCACTGGTCTATCCGGTGCCAGCCTTCTCAACCCGGTCAGCACAAAATGGATGCTGCCGACCAAAGACACACTTCTGTCCTCCTGCTGCTGAGCCAAGCTCGAGCAGAGGAAGGCAGCACAATAGGCATCCTGTCACAGGGAGGTGTGACCACCTCCCAGACAGGATTTAGTGTATTGGGGCTGGGTGAGTGCACTCTGAGAGAGAGCCTGAAAGTCTGCACTTGGGGTCCCTGTGCATAGTCCAGCTCAAACCAGTTCTGGGAGCCATTGGCTCCTGCTCTGGCGCGAAACTAGACAAAGGACATTGGTGTAACCACCCCTCTGTCCTGACCCTCCCCTAGGAGGGTTCCCCGAATCTGTCCAACCCTCTCCCGTGGGTACAAAAGGGCTTACCTGGCAGGAAGACTTTAGATTTTATGTGGACAAGATTCTACAAGAAGAAATCACTGACCTTCGACCGTGTGGACACTCTGGACTTCGACTGGGCCCGACTTCGTCTCCCTCTCCGTCCAAAGCTTTGTCTGTGCCCTTGCTCCATACAGGCTCCGTGCAGGACCTGTGGTGCACTAAGGACAACTGAAGAATCTCCCTTGGAGTGAAGGAGTCACTCCCCTGCCCTAGCAGGCACCTCAATGCAACTGACCGGTCTGCTGCTCTTGAGCTCCTGTGGACTCCGAAGACTTCAGCAACACAGGAGGTGGGTTTCTGAAGGTCCGTGAGGTTGATCTGCCCTCTCAGCAAGTTTGAGGCCAGTATCCCTCGTGGGGACTGCATAACCCGAACACCTGTGCACCGCGTCCATTTGCAGTTGCATATGCTTGTTGGCGATTCCCGAGCTTGTGCTTTAGACTCCGTGTAGTCCTGACCCTGAGCAGTATTTGCACCAAAGAACTCCGGCCTCCTCGCACCGAGTGCTCCGTGGGCTGGTACTATGCGATCTCACTCGAGGTTCCCTCGCGACTCCTGGTCATTCGGCCTGTGGGTCCTCCTGAGGGTCATCTTGATTTCTGTTGGGCTTTCCTGGTTGCTCCAGACGTGCTTGGTGAGTCCCCTGGACCTTGCTGGTCCACACCGTAACCTGCTTGACCTTCCTGCGTGGGTTGCTTTTGCCAAGGCTTGTTGGTGCGCCAGCCGGACACCGACCCCTCAGCACTCGACATCCTTCGTGGGACAGCTTGCAGCTGGCTCCTGGTCATCCTCGACATGTCCTGGTCCTCGTGGCTGCAGAGTCAAGCATCCCTTCTTCGCACCTGAAGCACCCAACATCGGTGGGCATACGTCTACCGAGCCCCTGGTCACTCTGAAGTGACCCATACTCTGTCCCCTCTGCTTTCAGGTTCCTTCCTTCCAGAATCCAGGCTTGGATTCCACCGGACCCTCTTCACCTTCACGGCAGCAGTACTTCTTCACAGCCCTCCATTGAGAACGACGGTGGTTTCCGAAGCCACTCCAGACCTATGCACCCAGCTCCCCTGGGATAGGTAACTCGGGTACTACGGTATCCACTGGTGGGGTGGCTCTCCAACTTCTTAAGTTCCAAAGGGTTTGCTCGAAGTTCTCCTAGAAGGGTCCTTAAACTGTAAAATTGCAACCGCGACTTCCCCATAGAATTGTACGGAGCCCGTGGTCGTGTTAGCACACTGCACCCGTCCTCCGTGGGGTCCCTATCTATTCACCTTGGGTGGTTCCTTGGGGTCCCAGTGATTCTACGTGCTCCAGACCTTGTCTTGATCCCAGTCGTGATTGTTATACCACTATTTTAGTATATGGTTTGGTCTCCCCCTGGAGCCCACTGTGTATTGTGCTACTTCCAACTGTTCTATTGATCACGTATTGTGTGCTTTGTGTTCTATCCTCTTGTAGAGGATACTAGAGAGTGTTATATTAATAAATACATATTTTTATATAACTACTGTGTGGTTCTCCTTTCATTTAGTCAATATAGGAGGTGATATTCTGGTAAAACAAGCTGCTTTACATTCCTTCAAGATTAAGCCTGAAGGCTGCTCTCCACAGCTACCACTAGGATAGCTTTCTAAAGGTTATCTTTGACCTCATACATCATAAGAGTCGTTTGGACTGGTGCAAGGTGCCCACTTTAATTAGTGGACAGCATATACCAGGCCAACTTCTCACAGTGCTTATCTCCCAAAACATCACAGCATCCATTGAACATGTCTGATCTTCCAAAGCATGTGTGGGAGAGAATCGCTGTTGACTTCTTTGGACCCCTTGTTAATGGGCATCATCTATTGGTCGTCAATGATGAGTTATCTCCTTTTCCCTTGGTAGAAGACTTCAAATCGATCACTCACGAAAAAGTCATTGAGAGGCTAGATGGTATCTTTGCAACATGGGCCCCCCATCAACCGCCGAAAATGTAAAAACTTTCTTACCCATCTAAATGTCAAGCATCAATAAAAGCACACCTCTTTGGCCACAAGCAAATGGCGTGGTTGAGCGTTTTATGTGCACCCTCAAGAAAACCGTGCAGCATGCTGCACTAGAAAGGCTTGAACTCAAGTCAGCTCTTCATTCTGCTATTCCTGCATACCGGTTGACTCCTCATTTACCTACAGGTGAAAGTCCTGCAACTCTGATGTTCAGGAGAGCCATGGCGCCCAAGTTGCCACAGTGGAGCAATAAAAAATCAACTAATGGTGGTGAACTTCATCAAACAGATATGTGTTGCAAGCATAAGAAGAAAATCTATGCAGACAATTGCCAATGTGCTGAGAACACTAGGGCATATTTACAAGCCCCTTGCAGCACTGGTGCATCACATTTTGTGACGCACCGGCAGCGCAGTGTGCTGCCTCATATTTACAATGCAACGTAAAGCCACCTTGCGTGGCTTTTCATGGCCTGTAAATACAGCCCCTTATCATGCATCACTTTGCGTGAAAGGGGCATGCCATGGGTGCTGCTGTGGGTGTTCCCACGCAACACCCATGAATCCTGCTGCATTCCCAGATTTACAAGAAATCATAAACCTGGGAATGCATCAGAATGCTACACCTCCCCAGGGGAGGCATAGGGAGGCGCAACGAGGAGAATTTTTTTCATTTCTTCTTGTTTTTTCCTCTCTCTATGCGTGCTACATGCTGCAGCACACATAGAAAAAGGAAAACACCTCTTGTGATTGTTTTTGTGCAGGATGGTGTTCCCTTCCTGCACAAAAACAATCATTCCCGCAACACAGGTATGGTGCAAGGGTGCCTGTGTCAGTGCATGGCAGCCAATTGTACGCCAGCGCATGAGAGAGCACCGGGATCCGTCATATCGTTGTAAATATGACGCATTCCTGTGCTTTGAAAGTGACTCAGTGAAATACATTAGCTAAGCAGGGTTTTTTATACCTTTGCTTCGCTGACCTCTCCAGCACTTTTGATCTAGTTAACCATACAACCCTTTGGAAAACCTTGTCTGATTTAGGCGCACCAAAGGACATTGTTTCTCATCTTTCTCAGATGTATTCCTCAATGAGCTTATGCGTAAGATATGGGCTAGAGGGTGAATGCACATTGAGAATTACAATTAAAAGAAGGATAAGACAAGGTTGCTTCATAGCTCCCACTCTCTTCTCCCTTTATGTTAATGGGATTGATAAGGAGCTACAAAAAATAGATGTCGACACACCTAAAATTGGATCACGCTATACCCCCTGCTTCTATATGCCGACGACACGGTGTTAATGTCCAAAACCACAAATGGGCTGCAAAAATTAATTAATAGTTTCGTCGGTTATATGGAGCAACAAGATCTTAAATTAAATCTGGCTAAGACCTATATTATGTTGTGTGAAAGAGGCAGACCCAAAAAGAAAATATTCTCAGTTAGAGAACAAAAATTACCAGAGGTAACGAGTTTTTCTTATTTAGGCATACAGTTCACAAGTACTGGTTCCTGGACCCGGCATTTAGAATTAGCAAAGTCTCGTTTTGTTAGATCGACTGAGGCTCTGTTTAGGTTTGCCAACAAAGTTGGCAATAAACCAGTTAGAGAGACGCTACATCTCTATCGAAGCAAATGTATTCCCTCAGCCGTATATGGAGTAATTCTTTGGGGGGCGTGGGAACCTAACATTCTGCAAACACATGAGAATTCCTTTTTAGCCAGACTTCTTGCAGTATCCTGCTGAACCCCTATTTTAATCACTCACAGGGAATTAGATGTAATGTACGTGGGGGATAAAATTGATTTGTCTGTAATTACTGGATGGCATAACATCTGGAGCAAACCCAGTATGAAGTTCACTAGAGAAGTAAGAAATGATTGTATGGCCCTTGAACACTATAAAAAAATCAGCTGGCTAATAAATGTAAATAGGCTCTTTAAGGAACTTGATGCAGATTTGCACATTAAGAACCCAGCAAACATTTTACAGTTTGGCAAGAAAGAATTAAAAACTATCTTTATTACTAAACGCTCCGGCGAGAGGGAATCTAAAGAAATGCAGAAAACCTTAGTTAACAACTACCTGGAAGGGCCCTTACAAAATGGATTGCAGTGTTACCTAGTTATGGTTAAAGATATACAGAAACAATTTTATCTTACCAGGTTCCGTTTAGGCATTGCACACCGCCGGGTAGCAATTCCAAAAAGAGACGCATTGTCTAATTAACTCCCTAAATGTCCCTGTGATGGAAAGTCAGTTCAATCCACATTGCACTTTATATTATTCTGTGGTTTTTATTGCAAAATTAGGAAATGTTTTTTTCACCCTGCCTTTCTTTTGAGAAATGTTAAAATGCATCAGGAAGCCTTTGATTTCTTATGTAGCCTCGAGACCGATTATATTTGTCATGCTGTCGGTCTTTTTAGTAGTAGTGCTATACAAATAAGGAAGACATTTACCCTGTATGACAAACTGGTGTATGAATATGATTAGTTATGCGACTAATATTTGTATCGCTCTCTTTGTCTGATTTTCTGATGTCTTATATCACCTTTTAAAATGTATGTTTTATCTGCTCTTAACGTGGCTATTTATGATGTAATGAATTCAAGGTTCGATGTATCTATTTCTCTGTGCTTTTACAATTTTTTATAATCAAATAAAGCTGACTTTGACTCAGTGCGGCGCAGCAAAATTGTTTGCGGCACCTCGCTGAGTCACTTTCTCGTAAATAAAGCCCACTGTATTTACAGAAGAAGATCGAGTCCTTGTATGCAAGTCTGAAGCTCCATTTGATGCAATATTTGTACTTTATATATAACAAAGGGGGAAATTTACCAACATTTTGTGCTGGGTTAGCGCCACAAAAGTGACTCTAACCAGTGCAAAATGTTTTTTTGCTAATTACTTTCCAGTGCAAAACTTGTTTTGCGCTAGAGAGCACCCTCAAAGTAGCGCAAAGCAGCGCTGAGCACCATGTAACGCTGAGGGGGCGTTACATGGGTGGTACATGGGCGTTCCATACAACCACCTATGCCTTTTGACGCAAAACCATGGGGCATATTTACAATAAAGTGGCGAAGGGTGTCGTTAAGCCAAGAAGGCTAACGACACGCTCGTCACTTTAGAAACTCAGGGCTGCACCATATTTACTAGAATATGGTGCAGCCCTGCGTTTTCCCCTGCGCTGGCACTAAATCTAGCTGCCTAGCGCCAACGCAGGCACCCTTGCACCATAGTGCAAGGGTGTCTGTGTTGAGAGGAACATTGTTTATGTGCAGGAAGGTCCCCCTTCCTGCACATGAACAATCTTTAAATGCCGTTTTGTAACATCTATGTGTGCTGCTTAATGCAGCACACATAGAAGTTGTAAAATGGGATTTTTTTTTTAGGATTGTTATGTGCAGGAAGGGGGACCTTCCTGCACATAAATAGTTATTCGTGTTTTGCTGTTTCTATGTGTGCTGCACAACACACCACACATGGAAACAGCAAAAACGAGGAGAAATAAAGCATTTCTCCTTATTTCGCCTGTTTAAGACCAGGTTTTCCCTGGTCTTAATTTTGGCGCTGACTCCTATTTACGCTGCTCTTGTAAATAGGGGGCATGGTCAAAATCAATGGGTGTTGTGGCGGAACGCAGACCTCAACACCCATTGCTCGCCCCTTTCACTCTAAGAGTAGCGTGAAAGGGAGCCTTATTTACAAGGCAGCGTTAAGCCACGTTAAGTGGTGGCGATAGGGGCTTGTAAATATTCCCCCATATTTACAAAGATTTGTAGACATGGTTTTGTCCCAAAAGTTAACACCCCTTCAAAGGAGGCACTAACAGGAGAAATGCTTTCATTTCTCCGTGCTTGTCCGTCTTTGCATGCGTGCTGCACTGTGCAGCACGCATACAAAGTGGGAAAAGCTTTGCATCGTGTCTAGGCATAGTATTTTGTACAGGAAGGGTACCCTTCCTGAACAAATCCTATGGTAGACTCATGCACACAACCTAGCGCTATGGTGCTAAGGTGTGTGCCTGGTGCACGGCAAGTGAAATCAGCGCTGGTGCAAGGGAAAGGGGCGGAGAGAGCCATATCGCTGAAGATATAGTGCTCTCCTGCTCCCTCCCTGTAGCGCAACACAGCACAGCCTTGCCAGGGAGTATTTTTCTCCCCTTATATATATTTGTGTAAATTGCAGCATAGTATTGAGTAGTGTGTTTGTAATAAAAGTACTTTTTCCTTTTTCAAACGACAAAGGGCCTGATTACAGTCTTGGCGGATGGGATACTCCATCACAAACGTGACTGATATTCAGTCTGCCATATTACAAGTTCCACAGGATATAATGGAATTGTAATTTGGCGGATGGGATATCCATCACATTTGTGACGGAGTAATCCTGCCCAAGATTGTAATCAGGCCCCAAGTACTGGACAATCATTTATTGAGTGTTATTGTGTATCTGTGAATGGTGATTACTAATACACACCACCTCCCTTGAGTAGGCCTTGTTCTGCTCTGCTTCGCTACCCTGAGAGAGTCAAGCACTACAATTGGGTGTTTGGTTCCCAGTGGAGGACAAATGTGGATGCATTACTTATGCAGGCCACACAACTAATGACCCGTTTTCTTACATCTACCCATTCGGGCCTCTTAAATATGCATCTCCTGGTATTCCGTCCGGGCCCGGTGAAGTTATACCCTTTATTGCTCATAGTGTCTCTTAGGATTCAATCATAAGCTGTACCACAGCCTGAAACACTGTACCCATACCCCATGATACGTTGCTGCTGTTAACCTCCCTGGTGTTCTTATAGCTCAGCAAAGTGGTTAAATCGGGCTCTCTGTTGGATATAATTATTGATTGTGTGTTTCAACTCCGTTAGCCACTAAGTACCAAAACATTTTGCTATTGCCATTGTTTGCTGCTATAAATAGATCCTGCCAGTTTTGCTCAACCCACTCTCTCCAGGCCACTGCTAATGTTGCTTTATAGGGTTTTCTGGCTTCTCTTACCTTTTATCTGGCATTTACCTTTTATTGCCTGGACTCAATTGGATTGAGCTTTTTTGCATTCCATATTGTACCACGTGTTACCTATGTTTTTTTTCTCCCAAATGAGGCTTCAATGCTGGATTGATTAATGATAACTACATTTGCTCTAGTCAACTTGTGCTAGGGCTGAGTCCTGTGTTAGTTTAGTGCTTAGGTGTACCCATGGTGTGCTATTGTCTTGAGTAATATGCGTGGGACCAAATGGGAGGGGTTGTACTTTGCTCCAGATTAATGAGGCCACCAGCCAATTCCCCTCTTTTTATCCTGAGCTGAGTATAATAAAATGAGTTTGCATTTGGGGTCAGCTGAGGGTAGCATCTAGCTCACACAATATCTTATAACCAAATAGCACTTTCGAACTGAGCATATCCAGTGAATGCATTTGTTAATCAGGGAGCTTGTGCCCTCTCTGCTCTTTGCAGAGTTTTTGGTTATGTTAACCATAAATAGAGAGCAGGGTTCACAACTATTCCCACTCATTTGGCTTTCTCTTTGACCCCCGTCTAAGCTTGTGTGTGTATTTTGGGTGTGCTTCTTGTACTTCCCTCCCCTCGCTCCCTCTGTGGGATACTTTGGGATTGACAATGGGAAACAGCATTTACAAAGCAGTCTAAACCACAATGTATCTTTACAATGAAGTCTTAGCCATGCTTTAGGGCCCGATCACAAGTATGGAGGTCTTTGACCGTGCTCGCTGTGGCTCAGTGGTGGTGGTCCTGCAGCCGCTGCATTACGAGGTGGCTTTCAGGACCGGCCACCGCTGCACCGGCTGCACCAGGGAAACCGTCGTTCCCTGGCGGTGACACAGCGCAAAGGGCCTGTATGATAAGCAAGGCTGGAACGCTGTGGTCCGCCGAGCATATTATGAGTTTCCTCTCTGCCAGCCTCTTCATGGTGTGCTCACCGCCATGATAAGGCTGGTGGAGGGGAAACTAAGGGGGCCCTGTAGGCCCCATGCCCTGCCACCATGGGGATGCATTCAGCGGGGCACAACATGTGACCCTCTGTTTGCATGCACCCCAAGTTCCAGGACAGCATGGACTTCACAGTCCATGCTGTTCTGGAACTTCTTTTGTGTTCCCAATGTGGTGCCCCTTTTCAGTGCTCTGCCGTGGGATTGGCAAGAGAAAAAACAGGAAAAGCCCGCCAGACACGAGCTCAACTCGTAATCCGGCGGGCGGTCCCTGCACGGCTTTAGCGGTGCTGAGTTGTCGCAGAGCTGCTGGCACACCGCCAAAGTCGTAATCGGCCCCTTAGTCTTTACCAAGCAGGTTGTTACAACACAAATGTCTTTACCACTATTGTCATTACCAAACATGACTTTATAACGTTTTTTAGATGTTGACATTTACCACACATGTGGTTACCACAAGTGTCATTACCACAAACGTCTTTACCACACATTAATATGTAAGTATATGTTAAGTATATAAGTAAGTATATGTTATAGATATTTGGTAAATCACAATAACTTTTTGGGACGGGACGTAAGGGATATAGGGGTATATCAATACTCGTGTATTAATTTAGTATTTATATTATTTATTTATGTTAATTCAGATTAATGTTAATGGTTAAAATAAATTAAATCAACTGTAATACAATATTTTAGGGATTGATGTAAGGGGTTTTGGGTAGGGACGTGTATTAATACTAAGGTATTCAATCAATCACATTTCAGCATATAAAATACACAATTTCATCATAAAATAATATATAAAATCAGGTAAGTTAAAACATTATTCATAAAGTGCACATAGTTTCGGGCTTGCACAGCAATTTTCAGAAAAACGCCTACTCGGAAAGCCAGTTCATCGTCTTCCAGGAGGAGGATAGATCTATATGCAATTTCAAGGTAAGTGGGTGAATTATTTTTAAAATATGGTATTAAGAGCCATTTAGTATACTTTATATAAAACTTACAGAAAAATAGAAAGTGTAGTGTGGATTGCCTGCTCTGGCCGTCACACGGGCAAGGCAAGAGATCAAGATTGACATGGAAACCGAGAGGGAAGCAAAGTAAAAATTTCACTGTGCCGCTCTTAAGCGAAACAGGAGTCCCCTCTCCCACCGGACAATTGGTTTTATAAGATAGCTAGCCAGTTGATGAAATGTGTTCTGAATTGACATAAAAGCAGCTACAGTTAGTTTCTTCGACTCCCTGTCTAGTCTTGCCTTGTTGTAGTGCGTGTAAAGTACTGTTCAAACTTCTCTTTTACTAACAGTGTCTGCCTCGTTTGGATTTGTAAAGATATGTTCGTAGTTAACCCTGCTTAAACCTTGGCTAACCATGGGATACTCCTCCCCATTTCACATTTGAGGCAATCTCCTATAATCTCCCGTGTGAGTGTTGCTGCTGGGTTTTTCCAGATAGCTAGCCAGAATAGGGCAGGGCGTGCCTGTATATAGTCTTTGATGTAGTGAAGATTCAATTTGTTATGGCAAACATATTGTGACGTGGAGATTGGGGTGCCTAGTAGTTTCCGGCAGAACCTGTTTTTCTCGCGCTGGATATTACAGCCCCTAAAGAAGCCCCAGACTTCCGTGCCATAAGTTGCCGTAGGAATACACTGATGTTTAAAGATTTTTAAAATAGCTAGGATGGCCCCTGTCATCCTTGGTTGTGGAAGGCTAAGAACCGAGTTAATGGCTTTGGAAAACTTATTCCTGCAGAATGCCATGTGATCGGAAAAGGAACCATTAGCAGCAAAAACGAGCCCCAAATAGGGGAAAGTGCTAGTGCGTTGTAAACTCTGATTGCCCACAGAAATTTAAAAGACACTTCCTCAGTCCACAAGCCATTATGAAGGATTTTTTAAAATTAGTGCATAGATGTAAGGTGGCCATAAAATCAACAAAACCCCTTACTAAGATCCGTAGAGCATTGGGTGTGCGGCCCATTAAAACCGCATCATCAGCATATAATAGGGCAGGGAATATATTGCTGTTAACTCTAGGGAAATCATTGGTTAGCTCGATCAGTGTTTTGTGTAGGTTGTTGATATATATGATAAAAAGTAAGGAGGTCAGGACGCATCCCTGCCTGACCCCTCTGCAAACCCAGAAGTCGTTACAGACCTCACCCCCAGTATTAATGCTGACTCGAGCGCTCAGGTCCTTGTGTAAATATGCTAGAAAGTGTACCAAGGCCTCATCTAGCCCGTAGTCTAATAGGATTGACCATAGCCGTGACCAGTTTACATAGTCGAAGGCTGAGGTCAAATCCATAGAAGCCAGGTAGATAGGTGACTTCTGTGCAATGGTGTATTTCCCTATTGTTGGATTAAGGTTTAGTCATTGCTCTATACTAAGGTATTCATTTTAATACTTGAATTTTAATGCACAATGCAGCACACATAGAAACAGCAAAAACGAGGAGAAATAAAGCATTTCTCCTCGTTTCGCCAGGGTAAGAACAGGTTTTTCCTGGTCATAATTTTGGCGCTGCCCCATATTTACGCCACCCTTGTAAATATGGGGTGGTGTCAAAATCAAAGGATGTTGCCGTGGAACGCTCACCACAGCACCTATTGCCCGCCCCTTTCACGCTAAGTATAGCGTAAAAGGGTGCCTCATGTACAAGGCAGTTTTAACCCACAGGAAAGTCTATAAAAGTGATGTTCCTGTGGTGATAGGGGCTTGTAAATATGCCCATTGTTTGAAAAAGTCACCAAGAGTTAAAGAAAGAAGACCACTACGGGTAGGAGCCCCAAAATTTCTTTAATTTAGTAAAACATTTTTGAAAATGCAATTGAATTGTATACAATTGGTGAAACAGGCAAGTGATTTAGGGAAATATTAGTGAGCATTAATAATGTAATAGGCCTGGGCGGAGTTTGTGGGGTTACCCAAAAACTCTGCTGCGCTACATGGATGTTTGCAAGCGGCAGAATTTGTTAGGTAGCGTGCATCCTCGTTGATTTTTAGCGCCGGGTGTTTGTCCCGCGCTGGAAAATTAGTGCGAACGGCACCATGCATAGCGCAAGAGGGTGCTGCTTCTTTCTACTGCTCAAGTAGATTTTCTACTCGAGCGGCAGCTTCCCCAACGCGAATGGATGGTTTCTCAGCGTGAGTGGTTGCGACCATCCGCGACAGCCGGCATTGAGAAATCTCGCTGGGAGGTGGTCTAGCATAGGATTTTCCTTGCTTGCGCTCACCAACTTAACGTTGGCGAGCAAAGAAAAAACTCCACCATGCTTTGTTTTCGCAACTCTGCATGCAGCGCGGAGTGCAGATAACTCTGCAAACGGAGCGGAATTCACAGTCCAGGCCTAGTAATATGTATGCAATGCTGTCCAGGTAGTCTGAAGCTACCATCAACAAAAATTGTTGAATTTGAGCTAATAGTCTCTCTGACTTTTTTTTATACCTGACAGTGACTGCACAAGTCTCATTTCTTGGAAACTTTGGGGCATATTTACAATGAAGTGGTGGAGTGCGGCGTTAGCCTCCTAGGCTTAACGCCACGCTCCTCCACTTCTGAAACGCAGGTCTGCACCATATTTACAACCATATGGTGCAGCGCTTCTTTTCCCCCTGCGCTGGCGCTAAATTCAGCACCCTAGCGCTAACGCAGGCACCCTTGTACCATAGTGCAAGGGTGTCTGCGTTGAGGGTAAGATTGTTTATGTGTAGGAAGGTCTCTCTTCCTGCACATAAACAATCTTTAAATTGCATTTTGTAACTTCCATTTGTGCTGTTTAAATGGTGTTTTGAAACTTCTATGTGTGCTGCTTAATGCAGCACACATAGAAGTTGCAAAATGTCATTTTTGTATTGATTGTTTATGTGCAGGAAGGGACACCTTCCTACACATAAACAATCAATGGTGTTTTGCTGTTTCCATGTGTGCTGCACACGCAGCACACATAGAAACAGCAAAAACAAGGAGAAACATTTCTTCTTGTTGCGCCTATTTAAGACCATGTTTTCCCTGGTCTTAATTTTGGCGCTGCTTCCTATTTACGCTGCCCTTGTAAATATGTGGCAGCGTCAAAATCAATGTGTGTTGTGGTGGAACATCCCATCACAACACTCATTGCCCACCCCTTTCATGCTAAGTATAGCTTGAAAGGGGGCCTTATTCAGAAGGCGGCGTTAAGCCAAGTTCAGCTTCCTCCTCTGACCCGACCTGCTTAGATGGCTAATCCATGTATCTTCAAAGTAATTTAGGAGGGGGGGCCAATTTTTCTTTGTCTTGGGTAAAATATTCCGATTCAGAAATTGCTGTGTAGAACTCATCTACACTGTCAGGAGGTACAAAGCATAAGGCAGTTTGTTTTTTTAATTCATATTGAAGTTTACTGTTTGATGAGTAAGCCTCAACTAAGGACGATTTTTGAATTTTTCACCAATATGTCTGTGAAAAGTGAAATAGACATCCTTGAATTTGGGTGGTTGCGTACATTTAATTGTATTATTCATTGATAATTTGAAGTCAATTATTACTTTTCTAGGACTTTTATTCATTGTTTTGGATTTTACAACTGTTAATAATTCAGTGCATGTTGAGTATTGCTTGTCAGGGAGTAAACTATACACTAATGGGACAGTTGTGTTATTTGTGTTAGCATGATAAGTTTATATTTGGGCGAATAGATGTGGTGTTGATTTAAAAGTACCTTCCATCATCCAAATTTCACTATTCTCCAGGGTTAAAAGGTTATGGGTTGTGCTAAATATTAGTATTCTTTTCTGAGGGTTTTCGTTGTTACGAAATAGGAAAGGTTCATCAGAGAAAAAAACATTTAATTCAGGGGGGATATTAATTTCAGAATAAGGGCCTAATTACGAGCCCGCCGGTTCACGGACCGCCAGGCTCGTGGAGGCACAGAGGTGGTGGTCTCCCGACCGCCCTTATTACAATAAGGGCTGTCGGACAGCCATTGCCCCATCGCAGCCGTTGCGGCAGTAATATGCTTGGCGGGACCGCCAAGCATATTACAAGTTTCCTCTCTGCTATGGTTTTCATGGCGGTTCCACAGCCATGAAAATCGTGGCAGACAGGAAACAAAGGGAGGCCCTACAGGGCCCCCTTGTGTCTCTGCACCATGTGGATTCACACGGGGGGCACAACATGTGCCCCCCTGTGTGCATGCACACCAGTTCCTGCATGGCATGGACTTTACAGTCCATGCCATGCAGTGTCTTACACCGGGATGCAATGTCAATGTCTTACACCGGGATACTATATCCTGAGGAGAGACTGGGTGCAGGGGAAAGGAGGAGGCATTGCCATTATTTTAAAAGAGTGTTTAAAATGCAGCATCGTCCCTAATATTTAACCTGATTGTGAAAATGGTTCCTTTTCCATCAGGCTCTCTCCCATTCATACCTTCTCGGGTATTCTTATTTACTGCCCCCCTGGAGTCCATGGACAACTTTTTTAAGTTTTACCAGAAATTGTCGCCAACTTGGCAAGCTCCCCTTCCAATTTCACTTCACTAGGGGATCTTAACTTGCATTTCGATGATCCCTCGGACCCAGTAGTGTCTGACCTTGTCCAGAATCTCCTAGCTATTCAGATGAAGCAAAATGTTACTGGCCCCACCCATGAGAAAGGGCACCTCCTAGATCCTATCTTTTCTAACAATAGGGAACTTTTAGTAGGAGACCCGATCCCAGTGCCATGGTCAGACCATTTTCTGATCCCCTTCTCCTGGGATATCCCAAACCCCCCCCTGTCAGTGGCACGATCAGTAGCTGGAAACGTTCTTGGTCCAACCTTCCGCTGGACTCTTGGAAACTAGCTCTGGAAAACTCAATGCCTACTTTAGATTCCAATCCCACTGCCGCGAATGATAAATTTATCCAATGGATTGACTCCTCCCTGGACCTAAGAAATGCATTCATAAAAAAGTTAGGAATAACCCCGCTCCGTTTTACTCCCCCAAGCTGCATGAGTACAAACAAACTTGCAAGAGACTTGAGAGGAAATGGAGAAGAGACTATGATGTAATAAGTAAACAGAAATATTGGGACTCCATAAAAATGTATCAATCCAAAGTGAAAGATGCACAGGCATCCCACTATGAGGAAAGAATTAATTCATTCTCAAATTCCCCCGCGAAATCTTCAATATTGCGAAGAATCTTTTAAAACTGCCGGTCATGGATGCCCCCCATGAGGGGTCTCCTGCACGGTGCGATGAACTGGCAGAGTTCCTTTCTAATAAAATTCAGGATATCTATAATTCTTTTCCCCCCCTGCCTCTCCTAATAATCTGCCGTCTATGGAGGACTCCGTGCCCGGTGAGCACACTCTCAAAGAAATCCCCTTGATTGATATGGACACTCTAGTAAACATCTCTGCCTCAGTAAAATCCGGCTCTCCCAGTGATCCGGCACCCCCTCAATTTCCAAGTAAGACTGGGGAAGTAGTCTTCCCGGTGTTATTGAAGTTGATTAATTCCTCTATCTCGACAGGACTAGTACCGCCAATGTGGAAACACGCCATGGTGAAGGAGCTATTGAAGAAACCCAGCCTCAATCCCGACATTCTTGGAAACTACTGCCCCATCTCCCTTCTCCCCGGGATCAGTAAATTGCTAGAAAAGCATGTAAATTCAGTTATTTCTACCTTCCTCGAATCTCACAATATACTGCACCCCTCGCAAACTGGATTCCGCCCCCAACATGGGACCGAAACTGCTTTATTGGCAGTGGTAGAAAAGTCCAAAAAGATTATCGACCAAGGTGGATCGACAGCTATCATCCTTTTGGACCTCAGTGCTGCCTTCGACACTGTCAACTATGACATCTTGATCCGTAGGCTGAGGAATGTTCGATTATCAGGCGGTGTTCTCACCTCGCTGCAATCCTTCCTTGAGGATAGGACCTTCCAGGTTTTTGAAGGAGAGAACATTTCAAAATGTATTTCACTTAGCTGCGGCGTCCCTCAGGGCTCGTCCCTGAGTCCGACGCTGTTTAATGTTTACATGAGCCCCTTGGCACAGATTGCCCTACCTTTCGGGATTGAAATTGTCACCTACGCCGATGACACCCAATTAGTGGTGGCCTTAAATCACCCAGATGACACCTCGCCCTGCCTAGGTCCCTGCCTGGAAAGAGTTGCTAAATGGATGGACTCCTCCTATCTCAAACTGAATGGAGACAAGACGGAGCTTATGCTGCTGTGTAATTCACCCATTTTTGATAATGGATTAGCATGGCCAAGCTGTCTCAGCTCCCCGCCCACGCCCAAAAACCAGATCAAAAGTTTGGGCATGTGGTTAGATCGGTCACTCACTTTTGATCATCAGGCGACGAAACTGGCCGCTTCCTGCTATGGCATTCTACGAATGCTCCGCAAAGTCCTCCCGCTCCTCCCCTTTTCAGCAAGGAGACTCATGGTCCAGGCCTTGATCCTCTCCCGCCTCGACTACGGAAACGCTCTGTATCTAGGAGTCCCAGGGGCAACCACAAACAAATTGCAAGTCATTCAGAACTGCGCAGCACGTATGCTTCTTAAGATTCCCAACAGCCACTCTGCAAGACCCGGTCTGAAGACTTTGCACTGGCTCGATTATGGAAAGAATAAAATTCATGTCCTTATGTATTGCTCATAAGTCCTTCTGGAAGAAAGGCCCTTCCATCATCCGCTCTATCATCTCCCCCTATCGTCCTAACATATGCCTCCGATCAACCAACCTCTATTTAGCCTCTGTCCCTAAAATTAAAAGGATGAGAAGTGGTGGCCGGTCCTTCCATTATACTGCTGCCAAGCTGTGGAACGCTCTCCCCCTCCATCTACGTTCAGGACCCAATCTCCTATCCTTCCGTAAACTTTTGAAAACATGGTTCTTTCAAAATCCCACCTACTAAAGCTGTTGTGATCTGTCTGGTGCCTCCGCTAGCGCTGGGACGCCTACGGGTAGCCATGCGCTCTATAAATACTCCTAACATAACATAACATTCCTTTACAGTCCATACCGTGCAGGAACTGTTTTTGGCATTAGCATTGCGGTGCCTATTTTCAGGGCACTGCCGGGATAACGTCAAAACAAAAGCCCACCAGACACGACTTACACTCATAATCTGGCGGGTGGCCTGACCACGGCTTTAGCAGTGCGGCGTGGGGCGGACCCAGCACTACACAGCCAAAGTCGTAATCAGGCCCTAAGTGTGTGGTGTTACTCGTTGGGGGTTACTTGCCTGTTTTTGTCTTTGTACCATTCTCCTAATATTGGGAATTGTGTGTATACTACTACCTACATGCATGGAAATGGTTTCGGGTACCTGTCTAAAAAATTGAACCACAGGGCTAATTGGAGGTGAATGAAAGGTCTTTAACTTGCTTGATTAGCTGATGCCATTGATGTTGGTTCTGTTAAAAAAGAGAAATAGAAATAAAACAAGATAATTTTTTTTACTGTTTTATGCATTTTTGTCTTGTGTTTTTTTGCCTGATATAACAATGAAAAAATGTTATTTTTTTATTTCTGTGGAGAAAGAAAAATGTTTAGATGCTCTGTTGAAAAGAGAATATTTATTGCTTGTTCATTTTTTAACCTGGAGAAAAAAAATGTTTGTTATGTTAGAAGAAATGTAATGTTTAGTTTGTTTACCTGGAAATTGGTGTGTTGGTTGTTTTTGAAGAAGGCAATTGGTAGTAGATGTTTCTACTTTGAAGTGTTCTTTTAGAAAATTGTTCTTTCTGCAGGTATATTGTTATCTGTTAAAAAGAGAAAAATGCTATTTATTTTTTATTGTGCGACTTTGAGATTTATGGTGTTTTTCTTATTATTTACTATTGTTTTTTACAATACTTGCATGGAATTTTTTTGTTGTAGAATGTCTTCTGCATTTTAATGTCTTTCAAATGTTTTTGTAGGTAGATGTTTCTATTGCAATAGGAAAGAAAATACACTTTTTTTTTAGTATTTATTTTACAAACCCTGCCATTGTTTGTTTTTTTAAAGATCTTTTTGTTGCATACAAACCAAAAAGAATCATGGTGTAATTATGGAGGAAGCATGATGATAAAAGTACATAGTCACACAGTGGTAAAGTCTCACCGATCTGTGGAACCCTAATATCTCCCACCTCTCCCCCAACAACCCACTAGGCAGCAAAGTTGCCCAATCGCCCTTGGCCCCACGCATTTCGATTGGTATTCACAACTGGAGCACAAAGTTCTCCCCAACACTCATTCCATTTCCCCATATATTGGTCCATTTATGCGAACAGCCCCTGCTTTCGTAGACTGCCCTCTGCTTACATATACCAGTCCATGTCCCTCTTCCAGTCACTTAATTGTGGTGTTGAATCAGCTCCCCAGAGTCAAGCAATGTTCACCATCAACCTCAGTGTAAACCAGAGGCAGTCCATATGGGTACGATACGTTTCATCCACACATTTAGGAGGCACCATTTTGCCAATAGATCCATTTCACTTTCACACACACTATTCAGGCAGTTAACCACTGCAATCCCAAAAAACGTACTTACTTGAATGGGTACGATGGTAGTTTCTGAAAGTAAAGTGTTGCTTCAGCAACATTCTCTGTTAGCTGTGTGGTCGCGAATGGAGTTAGTGTACAAGTAAATGCTAAATAGTGGGCAGCCAATTTTATACGTGTTTGGTGTGGAAGATGAAAATTTAAACAAAGATATGTTTTGGAATGTACATTTTGAAGTGAGTTTTATTGTGCCTGGATATTTTATTATTTTGTTCGTATAAAGAAAACCTATATTCCACTCACTCACCCATACAGCCACTCATACACCTACTCACTCACTCACTAATACAGCCACTGACATATCCACTCATATACCATACAGCCATTCACACACTGAGTCAGTCACCCATACAGCTATTCAAACACCTAGTCACTCACCCATACAGTCAGTCACACAGCCACTTACTCACCCATACAGTTACACACACACACACACTTACTTACTCATACAGATACTAACACGTACTAACTCACTTTTAATCACTGACACAAGCACACACTCACCCATACAACCACTCTCACATTCATTCACTCACTCACCCATACAGTCACTCATATACCCCATCACTCACCTATACTTCCTTTCACATACCCAGCTACACACCCATATACCACTGACACATCCACTTACCCATGCAGCCACACACATATACTTACTAACCCATCCATCCACTGACTCACCCACTCACTCATCCATACAGGCAGTCACACACACCCTCACCCACTCAGCTCAGCTAACTATAACTGCTGAATTTCACAGGTTTTTTATGAGTGAAACCTGAGCCTAACTATAACGTCCCTGTAACCTTTGTTTTTTTAGTCAATATGTATGTATGTTTAGAATGGGGAGGTGGGCCACCCAGCCCCCCTCCCAGGGCCGATTACGACCCCGGGGACCCCATCCCCGCATGCTCAAATCACAAACACTATGTAGTAATAGAGGACTTCAATGTTCATTTCGAAAAAATAAACAATCCCGTGGCAAAACATCTGGAAAATGACATGCAGATTCTGCAACTAACACAGTGGGTTAAGGGGCCCACACATACCGCAGGGCATACACTGGACCTACTGTTCTCTAATATAGAATCTACCCTTGTCCAAGAGGTTAGACCTCTCTCCTGGACAGACCACTCGTTAATTTCTTTCTCGTTCAGCCTGATAGCAACCCCAACAAACACTCATATGCCCCTATCAGTGGCAAACAGAGCCTGGAGGCTGGTCACTCCTGACTCATTTCAACTCCACTCCTCCCTCAACGATCCAATGGACCTAGGTGCACTCCCCGTCAATGTGGGTGCAGTAAGCTTTCAAACCGAGATCTTAAGCATACTGGATCAGTGCGCACCTAGATTAAAACACAAACCCAAAATGAGAACACCATCTGAGAAATGGTATTTGCCTGAACTCAAGGCACTAAAAATAAGGTGCAAAACCCTGGAACACAAATGGAGACTGTCTAAACAGGATAAGGACAGGCTGGTATATAAGGCAGAGTTGAAAAGTTACAACAATGCTATCAAGAATGCTAAGAAAACCTACTTCGCGAAGCGAATAAACGAGAACAGCAACTCGCCTAAAGAACTGTATAAAATAGTAAAAGAACTCTGCAAACCAGCAAGTATGTCCCAAACCCTGCCTCCTTCAGAAGAATGCTGTGAGAAGATTAGCAAATTCTTTTCTGATAAAATCAGCTAGATATATTCTTCATTCAGTATTAAACCCTCGATAGACACGACCAATTGGGAATACTTGGATCCTCACCCTGATGCCCTAGCCCGACTGGGAAGTTTTTCCCCTTTTACAGAGGAACAGGTTGCAAAGGCAATGGGGGAAGTCAAATCAGGGTCCCCACTTGACCCATGCCCGCACTTCATTTTCTCCCGGATTATACCGGCATTATGCCATTATGTAACCCAACTATTCAACCAATCCCTGGACACTGCAGTTTTCCCAGAAACTTGGAAGAAGGCTATTGTGACCCCTTTGCTGAAAAGGGCAGGCACAGACGTCCGCAACCCAGCCAATTATCGGTCCAATCTCCCAACTCCCTTACCTATCTAAAGTTATGGAGAAGCTAGCTAATACACAATTTTCCAATTATCTTGAAACCAACGAATTGCTAGACCCTTCTCAAACTGGCTTCAGAGCCACCAGTAGTACGGAGGCAACTCTCCTGGCTGTCCTAGACAATATAAGATCTTTAAACGATCAGGGGAAAGCTGCAGCCTTGATCCTATTGAACCTGTCGGCGGCGCTCGACACGGTCTCACACGGACTGCTGCTGAAAACCCTACACGAAAAAGGTATACACGCCAAAGCCCTTCAGTGGTTCAGCTCCTTTTTGAGCAACAGAACACAAACTGTACAAATGGGCGTGTTTTCCTCAAGCCCAAAATCCATCAGCTATGGTGTCCCACAGGGAGCCTCCCTGAGCCCTACGCTCTTTAACGCCTATGTATCATCTTTGGCTAAAATCAGTGAGAAATGGGGATTCAGTATCTGCTCCTATGCGGATGACACAACTGATGATAGCCCTCGAAGAAAGGCATGAGGACACCAGGATCAAACTGAACAACTGCCTCTCAGAGATGGCGACCTGGATGTCTGAGCACTGTTTGAAATTGAACGCCGACAAATCAGAGATCCTGCTCTTTGGAGGAGCCCACTTAATCTGGGATGCATCTTGGTGGCCCCAATCACTGGGAGCCACCCAAGCAGGCTGCAAAAAACCTGGGCGTCCTTATTGATAACACATTAACTATGCAGGACCATGTCCGAGCCCTGTGCGGAAGAAGCTTCACCACCCTGAAGCTCCTAAAAAGGCTTTTTCCTTGGATTCCTATGGAATATAGAAGAACAATCACACAAGCCCTACTCCTTAGCAAGCTGGATTACGGGAACGCACTGTTCGTGGGCATGGCTGACTATCTCTTCACACGTGCCTAACAAAAAAATGAATGTGTCCTTATGTAATGCAACTGGTGCTATGTAAAGCGCTCTGATACCCGATTCGGGTCAAGTTCGCGCTATATAAAACTCTGTAAAATAAAAATACAGAATGCAGCTGCCAAACTGGTGTGCAATAAAAGTAGATATAGCTCAGCGTCAGAATGCATGAGACAGCTCCATTGGCTGCCCGTACGTCAAAGAGCAAGATTCAAGCTTCTGAGCCATGCACATAAGGCCCTACACCAATGCAGTCCCAGAATTCTTCAAAACAAAGTGCAGTTCTATGCCCCTACAAGGTGTCTGAGGTCATGCTATCAGGCACGGGCCAAGACAAAATGTAAGGGCAGGAGGTCGCACCTTCTCCCACCTGGCTGCACCTCAATGGAATGAACTACCGTTAGATCTACGTCTCACTGATGACTACATGGCATTTAGAAAGAAGCTGAAAACCCATCTCATCCCTAAGGCCTAATATTGGATATAGTGGCAGCACTCTTCATCCCACCTCACCCCTACCAGTGGATCTCGCTCCTCTAGCGCTGTGATATCTTTTTCGGATGAATGTTGCGCTCTATAAATAAATAAATAAATCTCCCGTTGTGCCTGGTGTTTCATTTTAAAAAAACAAAAACTTTTTTTTTTATTAAAGGAAGGGGGTGGCGCGTTTTATCAGGAGATCAAGGGGAATGCTGGGTGGTAGGAACTTTGTGCCGGTGCGGTGATCCCACGCAGAAATGTGAGGAAAATTTGAGTTTTTAGCTAAATTTGAGGTTTGCAGGGGATTCTGGCTAAGAAAATGTTGGGTGATCCATACAAGCCACACCTCCCCGGACTCCCCGGCTGTCTAGTTTTCAGAAATGTCTGTGTTTGGTGGGTTTCCCTAGATGGCCGCTGAGCCAGGGACCAAAAATGCAGGTTACCCCCTTGCAAAACTAGGTTGCTTTGAGATGGAACATTTTTGATGTCTCCACAATACGTTTTGGGACGTTTCCTGTCGCGGGCACTAGGCCTACCAACACAAGTGAGTTACCATTTTTATTGAGGGACTTCGGGGAATGCCGGGTGGGTGGAAGTTTATGGTTCCCCACAGATTCCAGAACTTTCCATCACAGAAATGAGGAAATGTGTTTTTTTAGACAATTTTGAGGTTTGCAAGGGATTCTGGGTAAAAAAACATGGAGAGAGCCACGCATGTCAGCCCATCTAGGTGCCAGCTGAGCTAAAGCCCAAAATCCATAGCTAGGCACATTGAGAAAAACTGGTCAGTTTTCAGTGGAAAAATGTGGTGTGTCCATGTTGCGTTTTAGGCCGTTTCCTGTCGCGGGCACTAGGCCTACCCACACAAATGAGGTACCATTTTTATCAAGAGACTTAAGCAAACACAGAATAGTTGAACAAGTGTTATTACCAATTGTCTTTCTCTGCATTTGCACCTTCCAAATGTGAGGCAGTGTGTAAAAAAGAAGTTGTTTTGATAACCGCTTTTATGGAACAACTTCTAGTCTTATGTAAAGAGGACTTCGCGGTGTGTCTAAGCGAGGTGGTGAGGAAGGATATTGTTATAAATGCCTTTTGCCATATAACGAGTGGGATCAAAAATTTATTAAGAGTGGAATCTGCACAGAAAGAGCGTAAGACCCGGGGGTGGTTTGATCAGGCTTGTACAAAGGCCTATTCAAATCTGAAGAAAGTATTACACATGAAGGACAGAAGCTCTGCTGAAATTAAACAGGCTAGAAGTATGTACAGGTGTGCCCTTAAAGCACGAAAGGAGAAATTAAGGGAGGATGCTTGGCAGGCATTGCATGACGCTTGCCTAAGGAGAGATAACATCGGTTTCTGGAAAACAGTTAATGCTCCCTTTCTGGGTCCAAACAATACTCCCTTAGTAGTAAATGCAATAAGCGAGGATAGTTGGGTGCAACATTTTACCACCCTATATAGTGACGATAATAAGGTCCAGACAGAAGGTGATTCAGTTTCAGAAATACCTGATGTTACCAGAAACGCACAGGTCCCATTGCTCCCGCTAGATATAAGTTTCTCGGTAGAAGAGGTAGTATGTGCCATTAATGCTAGTGCACCGGGAAAAGCTCCAGGACCAGATGGAGTCCCTGTAGACGTGTATAAATCTAATCTCTCCTTATGGGCCCCTTTATTAACCAATGTTCTTGACACTTGTTGTCACCAAGGTCTGATCCCCTCATGGTCCGAGTCAATATTGATCCCAATTTTTAAAAAGGGGGATCGAAACGACCCAGCTTGTTATCGTCCAATATCCTTGTTGGATTCACTCCTCAAGGTGGTAGGACGGGTTGTCTTAAATAAGCTACAAAACTGGGCAGATGATGCTACCGTCCTATCAAAATTTCAGTATGGGTTTCGAACAGGTCTTGGAACCATCGAACAGGGTTTAAACCTAAGTCTTATAATAAGTAAATATACACAGGCTAAGGAGTAACGGCTTTATATGGTATTTGTTGACCTTAGCTCAGCCTTTGACTGTGTGAAGCATAATAGGTTGTTGGACATTCTTGAAGAGGTGGGAATTGACCTTCCACTCATACATTTTATGAAAGAATTATACAAAGATGCAAGGGCGAGAGTTCGGTTCGGAAAAGTAGGTGAGTGCACTGCCAAGTTCCCAATTAGAAAAGGAGTGAGACAGGGCTGTGTGCTCGCTCCTTTTCTTTTTACTTTATATATTAATGGCCTGGGCCAGTTTTTAACAGAACATTGTCAGGACCTTCCGAGTATTAATAATTGCCCAGTACCAGTTTTATTATATGCAGATGATGCGGTTTTAATGGCAAGAACCCCATTAGGTCTGCAAAGAGTTGTTAATTGTTTTGCCTCTTTTATGCAATCCAGAGGTTTGAAAGTGAATGCTACCAAAACCTATTCTATGAAGTATGGGAAGAAGAATGTTAAGGGCTGCAACATTTTTATTGATAATATAAAAATTGAAAGCACTAAAAGGTTCTCATATTTAGGGATTAACTTTGATAACAAGGGGTCCTGGTCCCCTGCAGTTCTTGCTAGGAACTTGTCGTTCTCTAGAGCTGCGGGTGCTGTGATAAATTTCGCTAGAAAATTAGGTCATAGACCAGTGCCCGAATTATTACTTATTTATAATTCAAAGTGTCTCATGACAGCCTTGTATGGTGCAGGAATATGGGGCTTTACGGATGTGCAGCAATTACAAGTGACTGAAAATGCTTTCTTACGATATTTGCTAGCGGTGCCAGGTTCTACTGCTAACTACATTTGCCACTCGGAGCTTGGCCTACCATTTGTAACAGATCTGGTCAAAGTTAAGCCTATCATGTTAAGGCATAAGGTCTGGGTGACGGATGAGACCAGTTTTAATCGAGACATTATTAAAGATTGCTTAAGACTGGACAAAGCTTCTTTTATCCCCTGGTTTAGGTATATTAAGCAAATAACGAGTGAAATGGGCCATTCTGAATATTTTGATAGGCCTGACACCATGGGATCCATTTCTAGAAAGGTATTGAAAGCTGAATGTCTTGCATTTCTCCAATCAAAAAGATAGTTTAGTGAGAGTGCGAAACCCACTGTTATGGAAAATCGGTTGATGCTATCATGTTTGGATATTCAACCATATTTGGTCCAAGTGTTAGGAAGTTTTGATCGTATGTTATTGACACGGTTCCACTTGGGGATTCTCCATAGGCTCGTTAGCTTTCCCATCATAAATGACTGGTCCAGAAATGTGGATCCCTGCCATGATGTGTCAAGACAATCCACGCTCCATATTCTTTTATTCTGCAAGTTTTACTCCAACCCTAGAAAGAGGTTTATTTTACCTATTTTAAAAATTTCAGTTTTAAGACAATGCCGTGTAGCATTTTTAATGCTACCAAAATTGGAAAATGAACTGATTGCAATACATGTAGCCCTTTTTAAAAAAAAATGTCATTAAGTATAGGAAATCTATGTGTAATTGAAATTTTGTGGTAGGACCATGCAGAACTGATGTATTTTAGATCAGCACTATATGTTAAAATTGCTTTTTAATGTAAATTTGTATTTTACTTCTGTGCTTTTATGATTTACTTTAAATCGAATAAAGCTATTTCTGATTTCTGATAAATCCCCTCTAATTCACATGCTAGTATGGGTACACACAAATTCAGAGATGTGCAAATAACCCCTGCTTCTAAACTCCATATCTTGTGCTCATTTAAAAAATACATGGGTTTCCTTGATACCTATTATTCACTCTTTATATTTTACAAATTGCTGTATACCCGGTACACAATGAAAAACCATAGCAAGGTGCAGCTCAGTTATTGGCTCTGGGTACCTCAGGTTCTTGGTGAACCCACAAGTCGTATAGATCCCCGCAACCAGAAGGGCCCAGTGGACATAATAGTATATTGCTTTAAAAAATCTGCCATAGTTAGAAGAAGTTGCAGATGAAAATGTAGACACAAATGGCTGTCTTTTTCAACTCAATTTCAATATTTTTTTATTTAAACTGATACTTTGTATAGGAAAACCTTGAAGGATCTAAACAAATGACCCCTTTCTGAATTAAGAATTTTGTCAACTTTTCAGAAATGTATAGTTGTCTGGGATCCACGATTGGCTTCATACCCATTTCTACCACTAACTGGAAGGTGGTTCAAAGCACAAAACAAATAGTAAAAATGGGCTAAGTCCCAGTAAAATGCTAAAATTATAATGAAAATGTGGTTTTCTGACAACAGTCTACCTGTTCCTGAAAGCTGGGATGATGATGATTTTAGCACTGTTAACATTTTGTTGATGCCATTTGCGGGGGAAAAAACAGACGCTTTCTTCTGCAGCACTTTTCCCCCAAAAACCCAAAAGTTTGCTGTATTTTGGCAAGGGAATCCACAAACCCTGGCTACCTTTAGAATCCCCAGCAAATTTGGCGTGGATACCTTATGTGTACAAAATGTTATGGGGCCAAAGCGCGAACTACCACAAATAGCCAAAAAAATACTTGGCACAGGCGGGGAATAGGCCTAGCAGCAAAAGGGGTTAACAATTACACAAACAGTATTAACCCAAAAAATTGATATATAAACTTACACACATAAAGAGAATTCAAAAAAGATATCTTTTACAATATGACATTTACAACAACAATATTCTTGAAAACGATATTACTTACCTAACAAATCGATATTCTTGACAATGATATTTCTGCATCACGATATTGTTTTATCACAATACTTTTTCACCGATATTTCTGCTACCGATATTCCCAACTCGATATTTTGTCCAAACACCGCTCTGAGGCATCAGTTTGAGCAATGAGCTGTTTAGCGAAGTTAGGGGACTTTAGTACAGGTGCTGTGCACATGGCCTGCTTGAAGGATTCAAAAGGTTTTTGGCAGGCCTCTGTCCAGATCACCTTTGTAGGCTGCTTCTGGTAAATACGTTTAGTTAAGGGGGCAACGATGGTGCCTTATCCCTTAACAAACCTCATTTAGTATCCAGTGGAGAAAATGATGCAGCATTTGGTACCCTGTAGCCCAATAGTCTTCATAGTAGAAAATGTTAAGGATGTCCCATAGAATGTAAGAACGTTCAAGGCCCTGCTCTTGTACTGGCTAAGAGGAGGGTGGCGGTGCACTTGAGGCAAAGGTCCTGCTGCAGACTAAACACTTAGGCCCAGATATACAAAGGTTTTGTTCCAGGTTTGTGTGATTTTTTTGACGCAGAACAGACACAAAATCCATTTTTGCATTGCACTGCATTGCGTTACTTTGCATCAGGGAGGCCTTCAATGGGTGGTGGATGGGCATGCCTGTGCATTCACCCAGGGGTTTTGACACAAACCCATATTTATAAAAAGTGGTAGACCTGGGTTTGCTCCAAAATGGGGGGCCTGCCTAAGAATGATGTATGAGAGTAAATATCTTTATTTCTCCTTGTGATTTCCTCTTTGCAGATCACATACAAAAGGAAAAAACCTCCAATTATAGTTTTTGTGCAGGAAGGTCCATCTTCCTGCACAAAAACAATCCTGCCCATAAAGTAGGCACCCTTGCACTATGTCTCAAGGACACCTGCATTGGCGCTAGGCAGCTCAAAGTGAACCAGACCATGAAGATATAGCACAGTTCTGCTCTCCCCTGTTCATGCAACACAGCAACTTCACTTGCTGTGCTGCATTGCGTGAAATATTTGGAAATCTGGGCCCCAATTTTCTGTAAAGAAGCTGTTGACACGTATGCAATTTTGCTCTCAGTTGTATCTAAACCTAGGGCTATATAGACTCCCCTGAGGCAATATTTATATGGATTAGAGTTCAAATACATACTACCACTTGACAGGGTCAGCCAGTGGAACGTAGGCGTGGCCTGTTCGATTGCTGTTGAAATAAAATGTATGTGGCTATTAGCAACTTGCGCAGCAATGTGCAATGTCCTCTTTCCATACCTGTTACAAAAATACATGACTTCAGGGATTGTTTGTTGATTTAAACGATAATTATGTATGTTATTTCTGCTAAAAATAAAGTTTTTAAAAAAGGGATTCATGGATGGATCAATGCATAAGTGAATACAGGGACGGATAGCTTGATTTTAACAGATGAATGCATAGATGGATGAATGGGTGAATGCTTGCAAAAACAAATGAACGGGCAAGATGATAGGTGAGTTTATGGAAGGTGTAAGAAATTAAGTTATTAGTTGAGAGGGATGGAAGCCCCACTCAAAAATAAACCCAGTCTTTGCCAGGGTGAACTATAAAAGTCAA
This sequence comes from Calotriton arnoldi, assembly GCA_963921515.1. Lineage (NCBI taxonomy): Eukaryota > Metazoa > Chordata > Amphibia > Caudata > Salamandridae > Calotriton > Calotriton arnoldi. Next base: position 1,034,359 of record CAWUFW010005242.1, read on the forward strand.
TAAATAAATCTGTGCTGAACCCTCTGGTAGCTTGGCACAAAGCAGTCAGGTAATGTGTAAATTATTTATGTAGTTGTCAACCAGTAATAAAGTGAAAACACAACACAATTGAAATCCCAGAAATTCCAGAGTAAACCTCGAAAAAGTAGATTAAAATGTATTAATTAAAATTACATGAAAACGACAAAAATCCAAACAGTAGAACCAGAGCTATGAATTTTGTAAGTTTTCAGGTGAAGAAAGCGCCAAAAAGCACAAAGTGCTACTCTCTGTTATCTGGTTGCGCAGGTCTGGGGTAAAATCACAAGTTCAAGCCGACCGCGATGGAGCTCAGTTTGGCTAAAGGGATTAGGCTCATCCTGTTGAGGAATAACCTCTTCAAATGTATGCAAGGAGCTGCCATTCTCATTGGCTTGGGCTGCGAGAAGATCATTGTTGGCACAAGGAGCAGGTTGTGCATTGTGGACAATTGCTATTTTGGCGCAAAGAGTCAAATGCCACTGGAGCTTCGGATTGGCGATCATCATTGACAATCGCTGTTGACGCAGAGTGCAGGTCTCACTGGAGCTTTGCATTGGCAGTCGACGTAGGCTGTTGCTGTCGGCAGAAAGTGCAGGTCGCTCTGGAGCTTCGCATTGGCGGTCAACGCAGGGGTTCTCTATGTAGTCATGAGGGACCCAAAACTTCTATAACTTCATATTGAATACAGTAAGAGTACACTCTGATGCTGGCTAAGGGTCCAGGACCTTAGAAGCACATCTTGGGGATCAGGACTCACTCCAGCAGAGACCAGCAGCAGGGCTCAAGAAGGTTCTGGCAGGTCCGGTTGGTGCTAGTCAGCTGAGCAGTTGAAGGGAGACCTCTGGAAGCTTGTTGTGTCCTTGTAGCTCAAACAGGAGGTCAGTCAACTGACCCTTGGATCACTTCTGAAAAGCCTGGGTTCAAGGAAAGCAGGTTTAGTCTTCCTTCTTCAGACAGCATGGCAGTCCTTCTTCTGAATCTTCTACAGGTCCACGGGTCTTCTGATGAGAGCTGCTGGAGGTGACACTTTTATCCCCAGTGCCAGCCTGTTGGTGGGGGATGCCACCTTTGTCTCACCTTCCCCCGTTCCGGAGTTTGGCTCCAAACTGTCTAGGGTAACATAGGGCAGGAAGTCATAGGTGTGAGCTTCCACCGATAGATGTGAGAAACCCCTAATATCTCTCTTTTTACATCTCGCATTTTGTAATCATACCACTACCTTTGGTCTTCTTAATAAAATGTGTCCTTTCTAAAGGTAGGAGGTATTTTCAAACTTTTTGTCCTCACATGGTGGATCCCATATGGTCTCAGATTCAAGAGACAATCCCTCCTGGTGGAGGAAAAGACCCAATGATGTAACGATCTGTGGCTAAGTACACCAACGGGAGACGTGCGTTTGGTGGAACAACACTATTGAGGGTCTCACAACAAATTTGGTGTTGCCCTCCACCCCCCCCCGTCTTAACACAATTCTTCCACTCCTTTTGATTTTACATGTTCATTTTGGGAAGTTGAGTGGAACTTTAACTTCTCCCTCCCTCTTTTGATTCTTGAGCATTTCCACTCATCTTCAACCATCAATGTATTCACTTTCATTTCTTTGAGGATGTGGTAAAATATTAGTCTTGTGTGACCGGAATTTGGCCACCATTCCAATTTGGAAAGGACACCTTAAATGCTCCCCTTCCAAATACCGAATCAGTATTTGCAGTGGTTGCAGGCATAAATTGCAATTTGGTAATGTGTTACTGAATTGTAATTGGGGTTTGATACATAAGAAAAGGCTTTTTTGCGGTCGTAAACGGCCTGATTTTGTGAATTGGGCCATTTGTGACTGCAAAAAAGTTACTTTATATCTGGCCTATTTTTGTATAAACCCAGGTTGCGTTAAATAAGAACTCCAGATTAGGCCAATGCATAAACATTTCCTTGTGATGTTTTTTTAGGTATGGGCACTCTATTTGATGTCAGAAACTGTCCTTTGTTGTCAATAATTGGCGTAATCTGTGTCATCTTGCCATTCTCATTCCTGCAGGTTCCCTCAGGAACCCCAGCTATTTATGTCTTCATGTTGTTGTATTTTTGTCTAGATGTCTGTTATTAGTCTGAACCTTAATAGTTTCAAGCACCATATGAAGTTGACAATAAATGACTTGATCAGATAGAAATAATGATTGCATGTGATGTACAAGGCATCTGCAATGAGGTTGTAATTGTTTATTAGCAGTACCTGTTGCTTACATAAAATATATTTAAATATTGAAACATCAATAATGGGAAATTGCATTCTGAAAGAGCAATCATTCTGATTATGCCATACTCTGTCGAATGGAAAAATGCCTGACAAAACAAAACAAAAGCTTGCATAGAAAGGTCCTCATGGTACTTTCATTAAATATTTTACTGTTATGGAAAAGTAAAACTAATTTCAACCCAGTCAGCACCAATCCCTCTCGGAACTGTATGGCTCATTGCTCAGGAGAATAACACTCATACACGATGCCACCATTTTGTTTGGAATACAATATTTATGGGTGCCCAGTTTTACTGATTTCATGCTCTCTTTTTTTAGAAGCTACAGACCCTACAAGTGTCAACAGAGCCGCAAAGGAAGTAGAGGCACACCTGAAAGGTGCTGGTCTAAATGTGCTTATAAACAATGCAGGGATCTTGTCACCAAGCACCCTTGAAACATTGGATGCCGAAGACTTGCTGCATGTGTACTCAACCAATGTGGTTGGCCCACTGTTGGTGACCAAGGTAGGACTACGCCAAAGAGCTGCTCTTCTTCAAAAGGTTGAAGATTTATTTTGAAAAACAACTATGCTTTCTCAAAGGCTGTTCTCTAACCTGAAAGTAGACCTTATGTGATGTAGGGGGAGTATCAAGTTCAGATGATGCTTTTAACCCCATCAGCACTGCCCATCTCTCCTTGCAGTGCGGAACTGATGTTCACGAACATCTGCTCCGCTTTGGTTAAGCATTGCAGCAGCCCAGTTCTTCTCATTGCAGGTGGGTGAGGTCTGCAACTTCCACAGACTCAGTGATGATGAGATTAGGAGGGCTGAGACTTACATACAAAGTAAAAAAAAAAAGTATTAAAGTATAGTTGTATTGGAAGGGTCCCCTTTTAGTATAAAACCTATGTTTGACAGAAAGCACATATCCTTGCACTATGGTGCAAGTGTGTCTCATTGGTGCATTGCATCCAAAAGTGCACCAATGCAGGAGGAGAGAGAAACAGCACCATATCTTTGTAGATACGTGCTGTTTTGTCTTTCCCATTGATACAGCACAGCAATTTTAGTTGCTGTGCTGCATTGCACCAAATATTAGTAAAGCTGCACCCCAGTGTGAGTGAAGGCTTCACCCTTCTAGGCCCAACTGTCAAACCTACCACAGACACCCATAATGTCCGCAGTCCATGATGGCTGAAAAAATCACACCAACTCAGATACTTATTAAAGGCAACCCAGGCGTTGTTGTATGACATTACCAGGCATTCATTCACCACTCACGTTTTTACAACACATACCACTATCACGCATTCATATTCACTCTCATTTGAAATACCTTCACCACGCAATCCACTTCCACGCATACTTTTACCACGCTTACTGTTAGTATAAAATCCAGTCAGTCTAACACTGCCACCTACTGTTCAATAGTTACACATTAATTCTTAATACTTTATTGCTAATATATATTTATATAACAAATTACATTTTTGTCATTTACATGTTTTCTAATATTTTAACATTTTATATTTTAGGGGGAGACCCCCCCCTTTTAAATTAGCCTTTAAAATATTTAAACTACTTATCGCATGCGTTGTAAACACAATTGGGCGTTCAAGACTTGCATGGTAAAAGTAATTACGATGTAAAAAATGCGTTGTAATTGCTTTTCGTGGTAAAGGCTGTTCCCCCCAGCCATCATACCTACCACATACACACAAGCGACACGTTATGTTGGATGTTATGGTGGACGTTATACTGCTGTAAGCAAACATCTGCCAAAAATAGCATCACAGTAGATCTTAACAGAGTTTTGCCAACATGGAGTAAACCATCATAACTTTACATCAGCTTTTAAAGAGATGTACCACCTAATAGGATGTTCACCAACATTAAAAATGGAAAAAACATAAAGCCAAATAACGCTACATGATATTTGTAAACATGTATACGAGCAAAACATTTTCTTAAATGATGCCTACCTCTACCATTATGTAAGCCATACTCCTATAATAAACAAATAACAATGAAAGTCACTAAAAACATAGGGGCAGATTTACAAGCCCCTTGCGCCTCCTTGCGCCGCCATTGCGTCACTTTTTTTGACTCATCAGTGGCGACGTGACGCATCTAGGGAGACGCGTCACGTTGTAAAGCCCTGCGTCACATTATACCTGCGCCAGGTAGAATGTATGCAGGCTAGGCGCTCCTACGTAAAAAGCCATGTAGAACTGACGCAGTGAAATTTACAACATTTCACTGCGTCACTTTACGCCTTCACTGCGTCAAAATCCCTACGCCTGCTCAGTCCAGGCGTAAGAAATGACGCAGGGCTTTTTGTATGGGACTCACCTATCTGTTGTGGAACACTGCTGGAGTTGCGTCACTTTCATGAGCAACTCCAGCGATGCGTCACTTGTGTGCCAACAGATGCGTAAGAAATACTGTAGAAATATTGTAAATACAGCGCATCTATGGTGGCGCAAGGACATTTGGCACTGGCGCAAGGAAACTGAGGCTATTATGCAGATGTGTCAGTTCCTTGTAAATCTGCCCCAAAGGTTTTAGGGGAGTTAAGCTTGAGCGGGATCCCAATAGTTACTATTGCTCAAAACCTAATGATGCATGAAATTCACAAGTTAAGGTGCTACCATAGGCTTATCTCCTACCTCTTTCATACTTTCTTTACAGCATCAAACATTTTCATACTTCAAGTAGATACTGTACAACGTGCATTGGTGGAGAATGATATTCACAGCAGTGATGTCAGAGGAGTGGGACAAGAGATGTTGTAGGTGAATGAAGTGGGTGTTTCGATCAGCCCCCACTCTGTGCCTGTACAGGCTTGGCACACTGCCCCTGTTGTGTTCCTCTTGGTGCCTTCTCTTCTCCTCCCACCAGGCTTGATACAGTGTATCACCAGGACGCCCTTCCGAATGGGGGTGACCTGCCGGGAGGCCCAAGCACGAGGGGGACACCATTAGCAGTTTTAGGACCTCGAATCAACAAAACAGGGTGATATTAAGGACAAGTCTAATACTCTGTGAAGTAAGGAGTACAGTGGCACTGGCTGGGCGAATTTACTGTGGTCAGAAAACACTTGCTTCTGAAGGAGAAAGGGCAGTCAAGGTAAAGCTCTAATACTGCAATTAGTTTTCATAAACTCTTTTCTCATAGCGGAGTCATCACATCACAAGCTGAGAGGGTAACTGAAGGAGCTGTTGACTGCACTGTTGGGGCAGTATTAGGAGTCTTGTTCAGCTTACACTAGTTTTTAATTTGGCTTTTCAGGATCTCACGGGGGATACTCTCCAAGTTCTAGTTGATCTTGATACTATTTTTACTAAAGGAACAAGCTTGGAAACTGCTCAAACTGCTCAAGTGGACGGAATCTCCAAGGTGTTGATTGCCCACGCCTGGAGCTTCTCTCAGATTAGTGGGATTGCTAGGGCAGGCTGTCAATGGTGGTGATTAGCAGTACAAAGGCAAGCATACTGGAGGCACTGCTGTTCTAAACTCTGAAAATAAGATACCCATGGAAACTTATTGGCTTAGATACCTGGGTCCTGCAAACTCCTCATCATTAGCTGCTATTGCTAATATTGTACTTTCAACCTCAACTACTGTCCCTATTGCCTACACAGTGGCAACTACAATGTCCTCAAAAGGTATTGCCTTGGACAGCGCTCTAACCTCTCTAACCACTATACCACTGTTTGCGCACCAGATCCAGTTTCCATCCTGTTATTTGCCCTAACTAGTCTCCAGCATCAGCTTGGCAAGGATTCTTTAAAGCAGACTACATGCACACTACTTGCCTTTTATCTATGAAATATGGTGGGGTGGAAGGAATTGGAGGTGAAACCCGAACAGATAGAGGAATCAGGCTGTGATCTGGGAGAATGGCAGATGGTGGGCCTGAAAACAGGAGTGGCTCTTACTGGAAAAATGATTTCTCTTCTAAATCTTCATTGCAAAGGGTAAAGAGACATTGGAGTAATTATTTTCTTAGATGGACTTCCCCGATAAACACGGACAACTGCTTACCCACTAAAAATACTTCCATACTATCTAGTGAAGAGTGACTTGGAACCTGTGTCTGCTGAAGGAGAATGTATCCTACAGTGGGATACCTTTGCCAGTAGTCTCATTATCTTGCTGAAATGGGGCTGAAAAAAGACTAAAACATCAAGTGAACTTAATTCAAAGCAAATCCTCTTATTCCTTATGATTAGGCCATGAGCTGTATAAGCAAATAATTCTTGATACACAAAAAACTATCTTGGCATCAATATACACATCAAATATTGGCACACTATAAGGAAAACTGATGTGAGCACTTGGGAGCTAAAACTGTCGATCTGAAGATTCAAGCTCTTGTCTGCAAAATGGCACAGATTAGCGCAGTCAAAGAAGAGCAACTACAGCTAGTAAAGAAACGTCTATAAGGATTAGCAAGTGGTTAGAGAGCCAGGGTGTTATGTCAGTGACTGTCTCAATGAAACTACAGGATTTAGAAAATGAGCTTAGAAGAAATAACCTCTGTGTCCTTGGTGTTCAGGAAGGTGAAGACGTTGAGGATGCTCATCAATATATAGTTTAACCTTTTTCAGAAGGTGTTTGCAGGGCGTTTGGACTGGGCTCTGGACTCTCAGATTCACAGAGCACACGGCTTCCCTTTCAAAACAACAAAGATGTGCAGCACAATTCCAAGCCTTGTGGCATACTGATTTATTAGATCTCATCTAACTACTTGCGGACCTGCAGCTTTTTTCTCCCTGTATTAGAATGTTGGTGGTCATTCAGCAAGTGTGCACAAAGTATTCAGAGAAAACACCCCTCCTCCACTTAACTCACCTCCGACATACACTCACTAGATTATTCATTTGATAATACCCACTTAAAAATAAACAGCCAAAATATATTGTCTAGCTGCACTTTTACTTAGCAGTGAATAAAGAGCTCCTATATTAAGTAGGGTATTGTGACAAAAAACATTCAATGTATTGAAATCTGTAATTTTTGACTCATTATTATGAACCAGCTTTTGCAAATAATTAAACATATGGAAAAGAAACTAATGAATAAAATATCAAATGTTTGTAGGAAAATTTATATATTAAAGCCACATCCCCTCAGCTTGGTGCAGGTCTTTTGAAGCAGTTGCATCTGGTTTGAGCGGAACGTCTATTAACCACAAGTGGAACTCTTGCCTTATGTAAGATTAGCAATGTTTTTGCATTTGACTTGTGAGGGACACCTAGTAACGACTAGGGGAACTGCAGCTTCAAGTAAGAATTTCAATACTTTTGCATCTGACGTGAGAAGGACACCAAGTAACAGCTAGTGGAACTGCGGCTTAATTAAAGAATTTCAGTGCTTTTGCATTTGACTTGAGAAGATAACTAGTAATAGCTAGTGGAACTAGAGATTTAAGAAAGAATATCAATGCTTTTGCATTTAACTAGTGAGGGTCAGCTAGTACTGACTAGTGGAACTACAGCTTCATGTAAGGTTGGCAACGCTTTTGCATTTGAATTGATAGGGTCAACTTTGGCCATATGATATAACATTTCATGCAAAGAGCACAGCAAGGCAACATGCTGTGCTGTGGGGGGAAAGGGACACATCAGAAATGCACCATATTTACAAAGATTTCTGATACCTTCTTGCACTGGTGTGCTGCCAAGCGCCTACATAGCCACCCTTGCACCATAGTGCAAGGGTGCCTGCATTAAAGGCAAGGTTGTTTTTGTGCAGGAAGGGAAGCCTTTCTGCACAAAAACAACCTGGAGAAATACCGATATTTCTCCTTGGTACGACTGGGTCTGGGAGGCATACCATGCTGATGCATTCTCAGGTCTACACCTCTATGCAAATCTTGGAATTCACCAAAGTCCATGGGTGCATGCTTGGGAATGCCCATAATCCACGCATGGAAGACCTCCCTGACACAAGGTAATGCAAAGCAATAATATACCTTGCCTTGCATTACTTTGGATTTACTAAATTGCGCAGAGCAATGCAAGGTGGCTTTGCATGGTTTAGTGTATCCCACTAAAGGACTTATGTTGCCTTGCGACGACTTGTGTCATGCAAGAGCAAAGCCTTTAGTAAACCTGGCCCATAATAACAACCGGCTTCATGAAAGAATTTCAATGCTTTTCCATTTGACTTTGAGAGGTACACCTAGTATTGACTTGTGGAATTGCACTTTTATTAAAGAATATCACTGCTTGTGTATTTTACTAGTGAGGGATACCTAGTAATGACTATTGGAAATGCGGCTTCATGTAAGAATTTCAATGCTTTTGCATTAGACTCAGTTCACAGAGCTAGTTTGGGAAGTCCCCGCTGAGCATCGGTGCATGTGTGACCTTTGATCCCAGCAAGCCCCCACATAACTCGTATAGAAGGGTTGAGTAGCTATCTCTTGATCTTGCATAGGATGCGTGCGGATGCATAACTCCTGCTCAGTATAGGTTAGGAGTACAAGGGTCTTAGAGGTCCTGATGAAATCTGCACATCTTGTGAAGCAGATGGAACATGTCGACTCAGAATAGACACACTGGCTCAGTAAATGTCTCTTTGTGCCATGTTATGATTTTAACCATATCACAGGGCCCCTCTTATCAAAGAATTGGGGTAAGGTTCCCTGGCGATATTTTAAACATTTTATGTCTTAAGATCCCATTAAGAACATAAAGAATATCCAAGTGCTCCCTCGCACTGCAAGGGTGAGCCCACCCGGTCATGAGTACCTCATCAGGTGAGAACCCGATGACAAAGCATGCCACATGATTAGCATGTGGGTGAGGTTTCTATAAGAACACATGTACCATATCTGGTGAGCACTATGTAGCAGGGCATAGTGACTGCTTATCTCTCTCTCTCTCACTCTCTCTCTCTCTCTTTTATATATATATATATATATATATATATATATATATATATATATTCACTGAAAAAACCATAGGTTTCAGGGACGTTATAGTTAGTTGGACATTTCACTCGTACATAACCAGAGAAATTCGGCCGTTATAGTTAGTTGAGCTAACTATTACTCGCGCCCCGCAATACACTGCTGATGACGTCACATATTACATCATTCATGACATGGTCAGTGACATCACTGATGACATCTCAAATGACATCACTGATGACATCATCCAGTGACTGTGTGTTTCTGTAAAGTTTAAATATGTTTTATATATATAAATGCCAAGGTGTATTGAAGAATGAGTGGGTGTATGAGTGTCTGAATGGATGATTTAGTAGGTGCGTGACTGACTGTATACGTGAGTGATTAATTGTGTCTTACTGAATGCATGGGTTAGTGACTAAACTGTGTGAATGTCTGTCAGTTGGTGTGTAAGCGGCTGCATGGCTTGGGGAGTAGCTACATGAGTGTCTATATGGGTTATTGATTGGTTGTCTGAGTATCTGTATGAGTGCCTGAGTGTCTCTGTGGGTGGGGGGGTGTGACTCTGTGAATAGATGTGTGAGTAGGTGATTCACTGGGTGTATGGGTTCAAGAGTGCTAAGACGTCTTTGGAGGCCATGCCCCCCTTTCTCCACCACTCTGCAAACGCGCCTCCTGGCAGACTACGGGATGGGGGATGAAGTCCAATTTACTCCTGAGGGACTTTGGGGGCCAAGAAGCCCTCCTGGTACCTCTTAGAAATTATCATTTAAAAAACCTTAGAAATTCACTGAAAAAACCATAGGTTTCAGGGACGTTATAGTTAGAAATTATCATTTAAAAAACCTTTGAAATTCACTGAAAAAACCATAGGTTTCAGGGACGTTATAGTTAGAAATTAGCATTTAAAAAACCATAGAAATTCACTGAAAAAACCATAGGTTTCAGGGACGTTATAGTTAGTTGGACATTTCACTCGTACAAAACCAGAGAAATTCGGCCGTTATAGTTAGTTGAGCAAACTATAACATGTGCATTGATGTGTGAGTAGGTGATTCACTGGTTGTATGGGTTCAAGAGTGCATCTGTGAAGGGCTGTATGGGTGGGTGAGTGTGTGTATGGGTTTGTTGGTGAGTGAATGGATGTCTCAGTGGTACATGTGTGAGTAACTACATATGTGAAAGGCAGTATATGTGAGTGTTGGAGTATATAAATGAATATATGTGAGAGTGAGTGATTGTGAGAGGGGCTGTATGGATGAGTGTGTGCTTGTATCAGTGATTGTATAAGAGAGTAAGTATGTGTTAGTCTGTATGAATAAGTGAGGTGGTGTGTGTATAACTGTATAGGTGAGTAAATGGGAGTGTGATTGATTCTTTCTATGACTGACTAGGTGTGTGAGTAACTCTATGGATGAGTGGCGGTGTGTGAGTGTCTGTATAGGTGTATGAGTGCAAATGATAGTGCTGTATTGATAAGTGACTGCATGTATGAATGACTGTATGGGTGAATGAGTGGACGTGTGTGTAGACCTAGGAATCAGTGAGTGGGTATGTAGTAACTGGTATTGGTGTGTCTATGGTTTCGAAAATGGTAGTCTGTATTTTAGAGTGGGTGTATCAAAGGTTATATTAGGGTGTGAGGAGGTGCATCAGATTATCACGTGGATGATGTCATCAGTGATGTCATTTGAGATGTCATCAGTAATGTCATCAGTGATGTCACTGACCATGTCATGAATGATGTAATATGTGACGTCATCAGCAGTGCATTGCGGGGGCGCGAGTTATAGTTTGCTCAACTAACTATAACGGCCGAATTTCTCTGGTTTTGTATGAGTGAAATGTCCAACTAACTATAACGTCCCTGAAACCTATGGTTTTTTCAGTGAATTTCTATGGTTTTTTAAATGCTAATTTCTAACTATAACGTCCCTGAAACCTATGGTTTTTTCAGTGAATTTCAAAGGTTTTTTAAATGATAATTTCTAACTATAACGTCCCTGAAACCTATGGTTTTTTCAGTGAATTTCAAAGGTTTTTTAAATGATAATTTCTAACTATAACGTCCCTGAAACCTATGGTTTTTTTCAGTGAATTTCTAAGAGGTACCAGGAGGGCTTCTTGGCCCCCAAAGTCCCTCAGGAGTAAATTGGACTTCATCCCCATCCCGTAGTCTGCCAGGAGGCGCGTTTGCAGAGTGGTGGAGAAAGGGGGGCAAGGCCTCCGAAGACGTCTTAGCAATCCCACTGTGTGGGACTTACTGGAGGTAACAAGAGGGGTAGTTGGCCCCCAAGGACATCCTTGGGGGCCAACTACCCCTCCTATTACTTCCAGTAAGTCCCACACAGCAGGATTGGTAAGTTCTCTTAGCAAGCCACACCCCCTTCGCCCACCACTCTGCAAACGCGCTCCCTGGTGCGCTCTTAGATGGGGATTGAAGTGCCCTTCGCTGCTGGGGGTCCTTTAAGGGCCAACTAGCCTACCTCTTACCTCCAGTAAGCCCCACACAGTGGGATTTCTGAGAGGTGGACAAAGGCCACGCCCCCTTTCCCCACCACTCTGCAAACGCACCTCCTGGTGCATTCTAAGTTGGGGTATTAAGTCCCCTTCATTCTTGAGGGTCCCTGGGGGCCAACTAGCCCACCAGGTACCTCCAGTAAGCGCCACACACCTGGATTGCTGAGAGTGGTCCGAGGCCATGCCCCCTTTTTACACCACTCTGCAAACGCGGCTCCCGGTGCACTGCTGCTCAAGGGATGAAGTCCACTTGTGTCCTGTGGTCCTCAGGTACGCGAATCCGGCCGAATATTTTTAAAAAAACGAAGTCGGGCTCCCGCGCTTCGTTTGTTTTAAGCCCCCGGGTGGGCCAGGTCCCGGGGTCAATCCCGATTTATGTGCTTTGTTGATAATGCATGGGGACACACGGCCCCCCCGCTGCCCCGGGGACCGCCACCTCCCCAGGGCTTTAATTTAAATAGGGCGGAGGGCCTCGTGGATAGTTAGTTATAGTTAGGACCTAGTTTCCTTAGAAAAAGCATTTTTTTACTTGCCTATAACTTTGGCGCCGTTTGACCAATCTTCATGAAATTTTCCCAAAAAAGTATCAAAGTAGATTCTGTGTGTCATGGAAAGTTTGGGGGTGATCCGTGCAGTTGGGGCCGAGAAATAGGGGCATGAGAAAAGGCTGCTTTTGTAATGTTAATTCCCATGGAAGCGCTTTGTCGAACCTGCAGCCTGAACCGCTTGACGGAACTACACTAAATTTGGCAGAAAGGTAGATGTTGTTGCACAGATTGTGCTTTTTGATATTTGGTGCAAATCCATTGAGTAGTTTTTGAGAAATTTAAGTTGAAAATTATAGATATATCTCTGGTTGCGGATATTTCGCGACAACTTTGCGAATAACAGGAATGCTGTGATTGGCTGGATGCAACCTCAACAGAAAGTTGCAGCCGCCATTTTATCTATCAAGGAACAGTTCCTGGGGGTAAAATGTTCTGTGAAAATAAACATAAGGGGTCAGGGCCGAGGTACTCTGACACCTTGTTTCAGAAATATGAGTGTTAATGATACAAGTTATGTGTCCGAAATTGATTTTTTAATCACACATGATATTTGCGACGACGCCGCAACTGCCAGCGTACCCCCTGTGTACCATCGCAGGGACGTCACGAATATCACGACCCACTCAGATACTCATGCACCCACTCACATACCCATCCAGGTACTCATATACCCACTTATAGACTCACTCGGAGAGAGATGCACCCATGTACAGACCCACTCAGAGACTCATGCACATACTTGGAGACCCACTCATTGACTCCTGCGTACAGTCTCATACCCACTTAGAGACTTTTACACCCATTCACAGCCCCACATGGGCACTCATGCACCCACTCAAAGACATACTCAGATACTCATGCACCCACTTACAGACTCACTCGGAGAGTCATGCACCCATGTACAGACCCACTCAGATACTCATGCACCAACTTACAGACCAACTCACACATTCACGTATGTACTCACAGACCCACTGACACACCCATACAATCACTCCCACACTCAGTCACACACCCTCTCAGAGACGTATGGATTGAGTCACTCACTCATACACTCAGAAACTCACCCACTCACACACTCAGTCAGATATACACGCACCCACCCACTCACCCACTCAAGGCTCATGCATCCACTCACAGACCCACCTAGACACTCGCCCTCCCAGTCACAGATCCACTCAGACACTCATGCATGCGCCCATTTACTCACCAACTCAGAGACTTATGCTCTCAAGCACAGAACCATTGAGACACTCATACACCCACTCACAGATCCACTCAGATGCTCATACATCTGCTCACTGACCCACTCAGACATTCACACACCCATACAGTCACTCACTCACCCACCCACTCATAGACCCACTTAGAGACTTATGTACCCAGTCAGTTATACACTCAGAGACTCGTGTACCCACTCACCGTCAAACTCAGAGACCCATGCACCCACTGACAGAACCACTCAGTTATTCATGCTGCCAGTGATAGACCCACTAAAAGACTTATTCACTCACTCACAGACCCACTCAGACACTCATGCAGCCACTCATTCAGACACTCATGTACCCACTCACAGATCCAGTAAAATAGTTAATACTTACAAATGCACAAAGGCACTCATGCACCTACTCAGATTGAGTGAGAGACTTATGCAACCAATCACAGACCCATTGCGACACTGATGCACTCACTCATAGATGTACTGAGGCAGTCATGCAGTTTGTTAAAGAAGCATTGATAGACTGATGCACCACATTACATATTCATTCTGATACTTATGCAGTGAATTAGAGACTTATTGATACAGTGGTGCATGCAGTTATAGATTACACTGAAAACGTTATGCACTGGGTTATAGAGATATTAAGGGAGTTGTACATGCTATTATACAGTCATTTAAATAGTAATGTGTTTAGTCTTTTGGGTATAATCCATTTTGCAGTTATAAGTTTTGAATGTGGTGGTGGCTATTCAATGTCTGCATTTGTTTTGTCATTTTGCGACCTATTTACGGCGATCACGGCTACCAATATTATCGCGACTTCAGGCATCGCCACAATCACGCAAAACACCAAGTAAAGGCTTTTAATTGAAAAATTCTTCCAAAAGTTAGGTTAAGAGTATATCAATAAACAATGCCTGTCAAATCTTAATCAAAATATGTGTAAGTATGTGTTCCTGAGTTTTAAAAAAACGCGTGCACTTCACCACTACTGATGACGACGCAGTCTACAGAGTCACCGCCAATATATAAAACACCACACTGAAGAGGTTTTTTCACAAAACCATGACATCACTGATGACATCATCCACAGAATCTCTGACGCACCCACTCACACCCCCAAATAACATTCCATACAACCACTCCAACTTCCACACTAACATTCTCAAAACCATTGGCACACCCATACCAGTACTTGCACACCCACTCACTGATTCAAAGGTCTACACGGACATCCACTCAGTTACCCATACAGCCACTCATACACCAACTTACTCACTAATAAATCCACTGATACATCCATACAGTCACTGACACACTGTTAGTCACTCATAGTGTTACTCACACACCTACTCACCAGTGGCGGCTGGTGACATTTGAAAGCGGTAGGGCGTAAAAGTTAGGGATGATTTATAAGTAGTGGGCGAGCACTACATTTTCTATTTACTTTTGCCATGTCATTATTTTTAATAAAAAATTACCCCCATTAAACCCATATGCACAGAATCACAATTACAACTTGAACTTTTCTTTTGTGCTAAATACCAACTGATACGCAGGAGGTGGATAAGACCGATCTGCTTAAATCCTGAAGCCAGGCAATATCAGATTGCATACAGAATCTTAAAAAAAGGCACATCTGGGCCAGTAGTTTTTGCCGTTAGTCGCTTTTTATTTTCCTTTTGGATTACCCAACAGAAGTTTTTATCCTAGGCCACATTGATTGTTAGTATCAGAAAACAATTTTTTGGACTGTGATATGTTGGCTAATGGAACTAATGCATTGTGTACTGTATACAAGCTTCTTTTTAATACCTTTGCATGTGGCGTGACTTTTCAACTGGAAGGTTGTCAATCTAAAGCTCGCCTTTTTATGTTTTTTAATGTAATATTTTTACTTTGGCCACTTTTATTGCACATTTTAAATGTAGCCTCTGATACTTATTCTTTTGTTTTAGACTGTAAATTGATGAATTTTTTACCTTTGTACACTTTGAAACAACTGAATAAAGTTATTTCAAACTTGAACACTCGACCACTGCCCTGTGCGCTCTGCAGAGTGGCCCTGGATTGGACGGCCTTCAAGATTTCTGAACACCTTTTTCACTCACTGACAGGCACTGTGAGAAACTTGCAGTGCCCTCAGCCTCAGCTCCAGAGCTCTCAAGTGGTGCTACTCAGTTCAAATTGTGCACTGTACAAGAGCAATGTTATACATGAAATAAATACAGAAGCAACATTGTTCAAAATAGCTAACACTTTTAGGGAATGCAACTATGCAAGATTAACACATGCATTCTAAACAGGAACTAAATCACTGAACTTAACATTTTAAAGTTATAATTAAATGTTAAAAATGTTGGCATTTACTTCGCTCAATGCAGCTGCCCTTGGTTTGCCATCTCTTCCTGTAGTGCCCTCACTAGAGTACCACTGCACTCTTTGTCCGTGTGGCTCATCCCACAGCGTGGACTGTGCCACACAGGTCACTTAGGTTCCCTCTAACCTGCATCTAAAACTATTCAACGCAAAGTACAATAGCAAAGACAACGAGATCGCGGATTTGGTTTTATCCTAGGAAAACCGCCCCTTGCCTAAAAATGTATCGGTATATTTGTTTATTTGAGATAAATGGGGACGTTCGCAGGTGCTGCACAGCTTTGAGGAGACTGCCTTGCGCTTGATTGAGTCAGATTGTTTTTTTGCCCAGTATACTGACAAGTATACATATTTACTCACAAGAATATATATTCACAAGTATACTCGCAATACATATTTTTAACCTGTGGGTTTACCTCGAGTTAAAAATGCACAATAAAATAAAGAATACTCACGATTTCAGTGTGCTTGAAATGATTTCTGCGGCAAGACAGAGTCTAGTCTGCACTGAAGAGAGCAGCCCGGCCTATCTCGAGCGGCTGCAGAGATGCCTAACTGTGCAGCATGTGGCAACAGCAATGCAGCCGGCGACCCGAGAGTGAATCGCTCTATCACAGTCACAACACTGTGCTTCTGTCGTAACTACAGCAGGCGGGCTCCGCAGACAGAGCCTTCACAGGTTGGCACCTCCGGTCACTGTCAACAGCATTATGTGACCTGGATATGCTTGAACCTGACACCTGCTACTACCCATCGATCTCCGGATGAGGTGGGCCCCTGGCTGCTGTAATTAACATCATGCAGCCCGGGCAGACAGAACCCGAATCTACGTCTCCCTCACGGTCACAGAGGCGCAACTTGTGTAAACAGGGCCAACTTCATTATCTGTGACCAAACCACTCATTCAACCAGCCTAGCTGTTCTGGGTGTGACGTTGTATGTATTTTACAAGATAGCGGCTAGGCAGCCCTAATGTCAGTCAGATTTGAAACTCCTATCAGGTTACATGGGTGGTCCGGAACTCACTCTATGTAAACTGCTCAACAGTCTGCCACTCGATATTAATTACACCCTCTTTGAGTAATTCCTTAGACTAACTAAAACAGTTGTTCCATTACAGCACTGCTGCAGAGTAGTCAGGCGAATCAAGCAAGAACAGCAAAGCACGTACCTCAGCTCCAAGTATTCATGAATGAGGCAGAGCTGATCAGGGAGCCCTGTGCGTCACAGCCACGTACCTCAGCTCCTCCAAGAAAGTCACTGTGCGAGGCCACTGCAGGCATTGTGAAAGGGACTGAAACCGGGCAGCGGTCTCATCCGGTTGCTGCAATGGGACTACTTTTATGAGGCGAGAGTACCTTGTCCTGTCCAAGAAGAAAGTGAGGGACGGGACTCTCACCACATTCTGAGGTTTCCAGGGTGCAGTAAAAAATAGTTGAACTCCCTTACAAAGGAGAGGTCTGCCTCAAGAGCCCGCGTACCTCTCTACTTCTCCGAGGCTGATGTCTAGTAGTCACGTCACCAACTCGAACGTAACCAATCCTGCTGCTGCTCTAACGCTGTTTTCAGCATTAGAAGCATCTGGATTGGACGGAGCAGGCTAACCCAGCGCTCCTTTTGCAAGTGGGTGCCTGTGTCTGCAATCCCTGGCTGTTAAGACAGCTGCTGGATTAGTGCAGGCAGAAGTGCGCATGTCGGGCTGGCCATCTCAAGACAACCGGCCAATCCGACATACGCATTCTGCATATTCGTGTCATCCCTGCTGCTTTCAATCAGCAGGGATCACCCCTCTCTCACACTCGCCGGTGGTAACGATGAGACCATTTTAATAATTTATTTGTTGTGGTTTACTGCTTTGCTCACAGCAGGTGAGGCGATGCTCCTCTGCCCTCAAAGAGGATCCACCCCTGCTCAACCACACACTCACCCATATAGCCACTATCACAATCCCTCACTCACACATACAGTCACTCATATACTCCAACACTCACCTACACTACCTTTCACATATCCAGTTACTCACCCATATACCACTGACACATCCAGTCACTCACCGACACAGCAATACACACATTCAG
Organism: Calotriton arnoldi; assembly: GCA_963921515.1. Classification (NCBI taxonomy): domain Eukaryota; kingdom Metazoa; phylum Chordata; class Amphibia; order Caudata; family Salamandridae; genus Calotriton; species Calotriton arnoldi. Next base: position 1,052,286 of record CAWUFW010005242.1, read on the forward strand.
TCACCTATACATCCCCTCACGTTTGCACTCACTAACCCATACAGTCACTGCCTCGCCCACTCACTCATCCATGCAGGCTGTCGCACACCCTCTCACTCACCCACACAGACACCCATACATCCATACCAGTACTCAGACAACCAAACAATCACCCATACAGCCACTTAAACACCATCTGACAGACTGATACAGACATTCAGACAGCCTAGTCAGTCACCCCTACATTCACTGAGACACCTAATCAATCACTTATACAGTCAGTCACACACCGATTTAATCATCCATACAGGCACTCATACACCCACTGATTCATCAATACACCTTGATATATATATATTTAACACTCATAAATATTTAAAAAACACTCAGTCACTGGATGATGCCATCAGTGATGTCATCAGTGATGTCACTGACCATGTCATGAGTGATGTAATATGTGAGGTCATAAGCAGTACCTTGCACGGGAGGAGTTATAGTTAGCTCAGCTAACTATAACTGCTGAATTTCACTGGTTTTGTACGAGTGAAACCTGAGCCTAACTATAACGTCTCTGTAACCTTTGTTTTTCAGTGAATTTCTAAAGTTTTTTTATTCCATTTCCTAACTATAACGTCCCTGTAACCTTTGGTTTTTTTCAGTGAATAAATATATATCATTTAAGTTAAAAATTATAGTGATATCTCTGGCCGTGGATATTTCGCAAAGGTTTTGCGATGAATCACAAATGCACGCACCAACGGGAATGCTCTGATTGGCTCGACACAACCTGAATAGAAAGTTGCTGCGCCATTTTATCTATCGGGAATGGTTCCCGGGGCTGAAAATCAATGTGAAAGCCCACATATGGGGTCAGGGTGGAGATACTCTGACCCCATTGTTGAGAAATGGAGGTGTTAGTGACAGAAGTTATATGTCCAAAATACATTTTGGTAATGGTGAGCGATATTCATGATGATGACGCGACCGCCAGTGCAGCCCCCTGTGTACCTTTGCGGGGACATTGCGACTATCAACGTTGTCACGAATATTGGTGAAAATATTTTTAAAAGATATCAATGAATCATTAGTATGCATTGTTATAGAGATATTTGATAAATGTTTTTATAAAGTTATTTGTATAGTGAGTTATCTACTGTGATGATTAGAATTAATTATATAGTTATAATTTTTTTATGTGGTGGGGGCTATTGAATGCCTGTTTTTGCTTTCTGCTTTTGCGACGTACTCGCAGGGATTGCGATGACCGATGTCATTGCGATGTCCGACCTCACCACAAAAACGGAAAATAGGTTTTCATCATCAAAAAAGCTTTATTTCAGTTGATTGACCATAAAAGTGCATATGCATTACAATAACAATTCATTAAAACAATCCATGTGGGGACGTGCTCAAACCCCATAGCCTTGGGTTAAAATTGCAATCACATGGGCCAGCACCCCATGAAATAGACATAGTTGTTTACAAATGTAAAACACTAATAAAAGCAGGTATAAGACATATTGCAGCCACTAAAAACGCACTTAAAACCATAGGTAATAAAACTGAGTAAAAAAAATGGACCAAGTCCAGTTGAAACATTGTAGAATTGTCAGCATGAACCTGAGAGGTGGCATTCAAAAGCGTTCTGCGTACACCCCACATGGAAAATAAAAAGCACAACACCGCAAATACAATAGGCAGATGAGTATTATATTTCAATAGTCTAAATGCCTCTGCACAGTGCTGAGTTCCCAGGTTTCTGCATAACTGGATCAAATAGGTTTTAGTGATGGTTGTTCTAGAAATACAGTAGAAAAATATGAGTTTGAAGTATACAGTAATAAACCTCTAGTGTGTAGAATATTGTAATGTGTGTGCATATTTGTGTTTTAACTTTATGGGAATGGCGCGATCATCGCGATTAACGGCGCCATCACGACATCCAGAATAAGGGGAAATAGGTCTGAAAGATGGTTTTTAAAGAAAATTAGTACAAAAATATGAGTTTGAACATGCTTTGAAAGAAGTATGTATATAGTAATGTGTGTAGGGCAATGTTCAGAATAGATTTTTTTACCTATTATATATGGATGTGTTGGTGGCCATTAAATGTCTGCTTTTGTTTTCTGTGTTTGCAATGTGTCCACGGGGATCGTGACGTCGTTGCGAAGATTCCCAAAAACGAAAGAAAAAAAAACCTTTAGAAAAAAACTTCACAATATTTCGGGTACTAGGGCAGCTCTGACAAGAGCTGTTGTGTTGGTTGTGTGTATATGGCTGCTACACATAAGATCGGAGGCAGAGTTTCAGGTTACTTAGAAACCCCCTGTGTAAAGTGCACTCCATCATTTCTATAAATTCCATGCATGTCAAAACTCAGATTGTTGTTAGAGATACAGCCCATGCGATGGTCTCTGAGGAATGCAGAAACAGTTTTATTAACATGTTTCCTGGCTTTGTCAATCTGCGGACAGATTTGATTTGACCACTTCCATTTCTGTCTTTGGCACATATTAGAGTACACCAAGACAGTGTGAGGGAAAAGCAACATCAGTTCTGCAAAGGGTTCTTTCATTAGGATTTCCATCCCTACCCCAGTCAATGTTCCTAGGTCGTTGCCACCACAGTGCACAATCAAGAGGTGAGGAGCTTGGGAATCCACAATAAATTTAACCAAAGCCAGCAACTGATGAAACTTTAACCCTCTCTGTCCAAACCAAGTAATCTGCACATTTGGCAAACCCAAGTCCCTGTCAATACCTCCCTTTTTTGCAGCCTCTTTAGCCCAATAGATATAGCTGTGGCCCACAATCCATACTGGTAGTCAGGAGAAGGCTGGAGCTGAATGAGTTAGTTTTCCAAAGGAAAAGCAGTTAGTTAAAATGGAGGTGTTTTTTTAAACATATATATATATATATATATATATATATAGCTCCAAACCCCACTCCTATTGCTGTCAGCACAGAAGTCGAGCACACACAGGTTCTCAGGGAAGCAGCGCTTTATTAAATCACTCGGCATGACGCGTTACGTTCGTTTGAACTTCCTCAGATGCCGCAATTACGTGAGTTACTCCAGCCCACACTTAAAAATACAATGTCCATCTACAATTGGCTGGAAACATTGCGGGCCAATGCTGTAGGGAAAACCTGGCTCGGACTTCACCGTGTGAGTCCGTGCGGAGCAGACACCAAAACGTAAGTACTTGCCCCAGTGGGCGGTGTCTGCTCCTTTCCCCTTTGCTTGCCTTTGATCTCTTGCGGGCGTGATCTTTTACTGGCAGCAACTCACCATATATATATATATGTCCCCAAAGTGATCCTTGAGTTCTGAAAGCGCTCACCAGCGGGTGCTCAGCACAAGGGCCGGATCCTGGCCCTGATTAATTTTTTAAACAAAGGATGCAGCACTCTTGAGCAGGATTTGCTTAATTTATTTACAGATTACACTCCAGGTGGAGTGTAATCCGGTGGAGTGTAATCTGTAAATAAATTAAGCAAATCCTGCTCAAGAGTGCTGCATCCTTTGTTTGGAAAAAAAATAAATATATTATATATATATATATATATATATATATATATATATATATATATATATATATATATATATATATAATATATTTCATTGGATGCTGTCAGCATGAAAGTGAATAAAAATTAGGTAGTGTGTTGGATGCCCCAGTAAGAAGTCTTATTATTGGCTGGTGTTTAAGAAAATAAATGATATACAGACATGGATATGTTTTTGAATCTGTGGAGCAAAGCACACCTGCTGTATCTTATTTGGAAGAAGCATGTTCCTTCTAGAATGTGCTGTGAACTTTTGACCTACTGGTTCCACTGGGTTGCTAGGGACACTGAGCTAAGACTGAATTGGGGGGGAAGGGTGTTAAAGAGACAAAATATTTTTTTTTAAGTTGAGGAGTGATGACACAATGTAAGTAATTGTAAATTTTAATTTCCACATCAGGACTATATAATAAACTGTTTGTAGTATTTACATTTCAGAAAAATGAAGCTAGATATAGGTTTGAACTCCCGTTTTTATCGCGATTTCTCCGCGGTCATCGCAAAAACGCGCCAACAGGAACCTCGTTTTGAAAGAGAGGGAAAGGGTTAACAGATGCTAACCATTCACAAGTGGAGATGCAGTAGTCTAAACTGAAAGACATGATTTCATTTGCTGCTTTTCTCATGATGCTAGAGTGCAAAGTTGAAGAGCTTGCCATTTTAGAGTGATGTACCATTATGCTTAGTTTTTACAAATCTTAACAGTGTCAAAACTATACAGAAAGAGCTAAAATAACAATATAATCTACAAACTGAATTCAGTGGTATGCATATAACTTTGTAATTGTTTTAAAAATGTTCATTAGAAAAGAAGATGTATTTGGGAGTTTGATTAAAAGGAGTAACACAGTGATGAGAAAAAATATATCAGATGAACTGTATGTATTAGAGGGTAATTTGTTTAAGAGGTTAGTGGTGAATGTTTTAGGAATAAGAGAAAAATGAATTAGTGCCTGTTTATTACATTGTGTATTTTATTGAAAAATAACATTATAGTCTTGCGGAAAGTTGCAATGAGGACCTAAGAATGTTTTCAATGTCTAAAAATCATGTGCAGAATAGATACATCTGTCATTTGCATTCTGGGAGTTGTAGTACTTTTAGTAATATTATTAAACAGTCATAGTGTAGTGATAATTAAAAGATGAGGACATGTTGTCCGCCTGTATAAGAATTTGAAAGAAGTTGGTAGGTATGTATTGGGCAGTGTTTGTCAATGTGGTTTTTAACTTATATGACCACTTTGCATATGTTTAGATGGTGAGATATGTTTTTGTGCTTGCACATAGTTATACATACAGTGGCACTTTTGAGTTTGCTTAAAGATGCAGAGAGGTATATATTTTGGGAAAGATGGCTTGAAGGTGTACATCTATTAAGAAATCGCATATATGTTTACATGGTGATCTATGTTCAGTAAGGCTGATGAAAAATTCATGTATATGGTGAGGGTAGTGTTTTTCTTTAAACATGCTTTGTTTAAAATTAAGAAGGATTCATAGGGGAGAATGCTTCTAGAATTCTTGTCCTAGCTTGATTTCGGGTGTAACTTTTGTTTGAGATATGCTGAATATATGTTTTAGAAGCAGAAGAAGGGGCAGATTTACAAGCCCCTTGCGAGACTTTTGCGCCGCCGTTGCGTCACTTTTGTGATGCAGCGGCAGCGTAAACAATGCTCCACGTTACGACACATTTACAATGTGACGCACCTAGGGAGATGTGTCACGTTGTAAAGCCCTGCGCAACATTATACCTGCGTCAGGTATAATGTATGCAGTGTGGGCGTTCCCACGCTGGAAAGCCTCCTAAAAGTGACGCAGTGAAATCTACAAGATTTTACTGTGCCACTTCTACGACGCAACTGCATCAAAACCTTACGCCTGCTTGAAGCAGGTGTAAGGAGTGACGCAGCACAATAGGTATAGGCCTTCCTGAGTATTGCTGGAGTTGCGTCGTGCTTGCGTCATGACTCCAGCAATGCGTGACCTTTGCGCCAACAGATGCGTGACACATCTGTCAATCCTTGCGCCATGGTGCGCCGCATTGTAAATGCGACGCATCCATGGTGGCACAAAGGTTTTTTTGCATGGCGCAAGGAAACTGACGCATCTCGGCTATAACACAGAGATGCGTGAGTTTCTTGTAAATCTGCCTTGAAGTATTTAAGAAATGATGTAGGTATGCCATTCGCAAAAGGTTTTGTGGTTTGAAAAATTTCAAAATGTGGTTTTCCGTTTTAGAAACTTACTGATGCATAAGCATGCTCAGTAACAAATCAATGTATGTATCTAGAGGGCCACGCATGCAATTGTGTATCAAGTGTGATACCTAGATTTCACTCAGACATAACTCAGAAGAAAAGCGTGTATACAGTAAAACAGGTAGTTTGATACTGACAGAAGGAGATAACCAATGAGTCAGAGATATAGTGACAACTGTTATGTATCTAACAGCAATGAAGGTTCTTTCTCAGTCAGTCAGGTAGTATTCAGGCACTCATGGAATCACCCAGCCACTACTCAGCCAGTCATCACATCAGTGATTAACTATCCATGGAGTTATTCAATTATCCTGAAACTACACATGTACTCTTGCAATCAGGCAGGCAGAAATTATGTAGTCATTGAAGTATGCAGGCACTACGTATACATTCATCTATCACCCAGTTACTAACTATTGACTTATGCAATTAACAAGGCTGTGACTATGCAATCATTATAACATTTGCCCAGAACCTATGCAGCCATCTAAACTACCACTTACAACCCAGGCAGTCATTGAAATACTGAGGCATACACGTGCACTGATGAAACACAGGCTCTACTCATGGACTCATCTAATTACGTAGACTGCAATTGTAGTAAACCTATCACTCATCCAGTACCTATGCAGTCATTTAATTACTGAGCCAATAGTCGTGCACTAATACAATCACCCCAGCAGTATATTTACTTTCATCCAATCTCTCAAGCTTTAACAATGGAATCATGCAGTCACTCAGACACTAGTCATGCACTCATCTAATTAGGTAGGCAATACTGATGCACTTATTCAATTCTCCAGGCACTACCCATGTAGTTATGCAAGCATCCAGGCACTACCTGTTCAGTCAACCAAAAAGAAATGGGCAGTATCCAATCTCTGAAACCTTATTCATCCACTCATCCAATAGGCTAGGTGCTATGCATGGGCTTAAACAATCATGTATGCACTATCCATGCAATGAATAAATCACCTACATACTATGTATGCACTCATGCAATTATCCAGGTACTAGAGTTGCACTCATTTAATCATCCTACTAGTATTTATGCATCCAAATAAGAGACAAGATGGCAGTGATAACAGGCTGTCAGCACCTCTGTTAAGTAGGTAAATGTAATGTAGAAATAAGTATAGTGTGCTCAAATGAATAGGCACTATGCCATCCCAGTAGTGTGCATTATTATATGAAAAAATGTCCACATATATACAAAATTATTTTACAATTCAGAGCACAACAATAGAGTGATTTTGATCCGTCACTGTTACATATCCAATTTTAATTTGTAAAGCACTCCAATCCTAAATATTTATACCTGATACTGTTTGCCAAGCCACTACGGTCTGCTACTCTTGTTCGTTTACAGGCCTCCCCTTACTGGATAATAGGCTAACGTATGCCCACGTTACTTTCTTGAAACTCTTTTTTTTCACCCTAAACCGAGAGGTGAAATATAGATAATTACGAGCATTAGGTTTTTTATGGGAGGTGACAATTAGATCCAACATTGGATCCACCCGTAGCCTTGACTTCTTAGGGGTTGTATTTATTGCATACTCCTCCTAAATGCAAAGGGGGCTCCTGAGGTCAAAACCATTGATTTGAAAAGGACAAACAGGGCCGTAACGATTTCAAGCCTTGAAAAAGTTGTCAACATGACAAAACACGTGTCGGCTGTGTGCGTCATCTATCAACCTACGTGTCAACAGACCTTTGGGCTATTAATTTTGTCTACATATGGACTTTGTTTGAATTTATGCTGTTTTTGAGTGCTTTACAAATTAAAATTGGATCTGTAACAGTGACGGATCAAAATCACTCTATTGTTGTGCTCTGAATTGTAAAATAATTTAGTATTTATTCATGTATTGAATTATTGAAGCATTAGTCACATACTTATCGAATCATTCAGGCTCTACTCATCCAAACACCCAGATAATAATGGTATACTCATGCAAACATGCAGGCAGTAAGTATGCAGATATGGAATGACTCATGAAGTTATGACATAGTCATGTAATCATCTAGGCACTACTTGTATCCTCAGGGAATCACCTAGGCACTACCTATGCACTCATTCAATCATCCAGGGAGTATTGATGTATTCAACCACAAACTCATGTATTTACAAGTTTTACTGAGGAATATATAGTCTTTAGACGATATGGGTGCTAGGTTTACAACAATGGTATTCTCTACGTAATTACATGAGTGCATGAGTAGAGCCTGAGTGTTTCATTAGTGCACATGTGTGCCTCAGTATTTCAATGACTGCATGGGTTGTAAGTGGGTGTTTAGATGGCTGCATAGGTTCTGCGCAAATGTTATAATGATTGCATAGTTACAGCCTTGTAATTTTAGTGTTAAATTTTAAAAAGTGTAGAAGAAGAAGAGATGCAGTGAAACAGAAAGAACGAATTGAGAGAGTAGTTGATAAGGCCTTTGCTTTGAAGAGGAAGCTTTTCGTTTTAATTCAAATTGAATGAAGACTCTTGACAAAATAGTGTTGTGCATGAGGAGACAAAACCAGAAGAAAAGATTAGTGAATAGAAGTAACTGTTGTACAGTTTTATTAGTGGACAATGGATACATACTTCTTGTACAGAGGCTTTCTTTAATGAAGAAAGCTATCTCCAGCATAACAAATTAGTTCATGCTATTGATTTAAGAGGACGATGTTATGAAATAAAGAATGGTAGTCCTGTAGCAAAAGAGGTGATGGTACTTAGAAATATAGAAGAAGTTATTGCAGAAAAGGTACAAGGAAGGCGTAGTCAGGGTACTGTATACAAATGGAATTGTAGTGGTGTTTCTAGTATTAGACAGCAATTCATTGATATATTAACTTATTTTATGTATTGCGCTTTTATGGATATGGTGCTATCCGAATAAAGTCTTTTGAACTTTGAACCATTGATATATTAAGAAAATTCTTACGCATCTTTCCAAGGTGAAGTAGGCAGACGTAGAAAATGTTTGCGGTGATGTGCAGTTTCGTTTCTTTGGTCCTGAGCAGGATTCTAGGAAAAATGATGAGTTGTTAAGAGGAGGAGTTGCAGAACAACACACATATATTACAGTTGATAGTTTTAAAAAAGAGATTGAAAACATTTAACGCAGTGTTCTGTAAAAAAAACAGAGTATTTTTGTATGTGTTGTTGATGCACCTACTAGAAGATTTAAACACAGACAGTTGATTTATATTTAAAAAGTGAAAAAGTAAATTATAATAACTGGCAAAACTTACCTGTGTATTTATTTGTAGAAGGACAGTTTGACTTGTCTATATGGCATGTTATATGTTAGTAGTGTTGCAATAAATAGGAAGATAATAAAATGAACAACACATAGATATTAGATACCCATTTTGTAAGATAATAAAATGCCTGCTAATGTAGAAAAACTATGAAGACATCAATATTTATTATTCTTTCCAGCATTGCGAAGGGACATTGTGGACTACTCTTCAGCACTCACTACAACTCCACTATGCATGCAGTATGATCCCATTGGGGAAAACTGTGGAGCCAAATCTTGAAGTTAAGATTGGACTTTTGAATGGACTCTCTGCGCCGGTGTTGTTGTGCTGCTATTGAAGTAGAAGGGTCCTTCAGATTTGCGTTGCCTTCTTGCTGCTCACTATGAACTCCTCTTATGAAATGTGAAAAAAATATAAAAGGGGGAAAAAAATACCATGTATGATTTTTGGCTGCATTTTTAATAGCTGTAACACACTGCTCACCAGCAGTTATAACAACAGTACAGTCCATGCAATACGTGGCCAATCTTGAAAACTCTGGAGCCATATCTGTTTCAGTCGTCTGCATCTCTGAAGGGACTTTCTTTCTGGGAATTGTTGTTGCTGGTGCCACTGATGTAGATGGTCCTCCAGCTTCCCTCTACTTGATTGCCAGTTAGAGATGTTTTCTATGTTAGGTTTTAAGATGATACACCATGGGCGTCATCCCACATGAATATTTTTTATTCGTCTCTCTAGAGTGGATCATTTCACAGAGTGTGCATTGTATTAGTTTTTGGAGCAGTTTTTGATTCTGTTGAGTTTGGGTAAGAATGGGTAGTTTTATGGGTGTTTTGTAGTTATGTTCTATTCGTGAGTTCAGATGTTGAAAGTTATTTTCTTTAATTGTTTTTGTTAAATGTGTTGTTAAAATAAAGTTAAACAATTATGTTACTAAACAGCTGGACTCAAACTTTGTGTAAAATATGTTTAAATATCTGTTTTACATTTTGTCATTTGTATTTGTGACTACTGATGTCATTGCGACCTTCGGTGTAGCTGTGAAGAAGGAAAATGCATTTTTGAAGTAGTTATTTTGACAAATGTATACACAGGGGAAAGTTAAACCAGTATTTTACTAAATAGCTACAGTGAAACTTTTTGTAAGATATGTCTATATATGTGTTTTATACTTTGTCAAAAGCACTCGGTATTCGCAGTGTGTCCTTGGCAATGGCAGTCATAGAATCATACAGGCACTACCTGTTCAATCATCAAGGACTCCCTTTCTCCACCACTCTGCAAACGCCCCTCCTGGCACAGTACTAGTTAGGGGATGAAGTCCCTTGGCTATTGAGGGCCGTTGGGGGAAAACTACCCCTCCTGTTACCTCCAGCAAGTCCCACACAGTCAGCTTGCTAAGAGGCTTTCGGAGGCCACGCCCCCTTTCTGCACTACTCTGCAAACGTGCCTCCTGGCACACTACTGGTTGGGGAATGAAGTTCTCTTGGATGCTAAGGGACTTTGGGGACCAAGAAGCCCTCCTGGTACTTTCTTTAAGTCCTACACAGTGGGATTCCTGAGAGTTGGTCAGAGGCCCGCACCCTTTCCACACCATTCTGCAAACACCATTTCTACTTAAAAAAACATAGGAATTCACTGGAAAAAACAAAGGTTACAGGGATGTTATAGTTAGGCTCAGATTTCACACGCACAAAACTAAGACATTTAGCAGCCATAGTTAGCTAAGCTAAATATAACTTGGACCACCGCAATAAACTGCTTATGACCTCACATATTATATCAGTCATTACATGGTCAGTGACCTCACTGATGACATCTCACATGACATCACTGATGACATCATCCAGTGACTGTGAGTGTTTTTTAAATGTTTATGAGTGTTAAATATATTTACCAAGGTGTATTGATGAACCAGTGGGTGTATGAGTGCCTGTATGGATGATTCAGTGGGTGCGTGACTGACTGTGTAAGTGAGTGATTAGGTGCCTCAGTGTATGAATGGGTGAGTGACTTGTGTGAATGTCTGTATCTGTCTGTCAGTTGGTGTCTAAGTGGTTGTATAGGTGTGTGAGTGGGTACGTGAGTTTCTGTATGGGAGAGTGATTGGTTGTCTGAGTACGTGTATGGGTGAACATATGTCCTTTCATGCCTTGTCGCAGTCCGGTTCACTTTAAAATACTCAGGCCCTCGTTTAGGCCCATATTTATCAAATATTCATAAAATGCAACGCAGCAAGCCACCTTGCTGCACTGCGTGAAAGGGTGAGAGCAGGAATGAGCTATATTTAACATTATAAGGCACATTCCTCCTCTCTGCATGCGCTGGCGCACAAACTGCTGCCTAGTGCCAACGCAAGCCTCCTTGCACCATGCTGCAAGGATGCCAGCATTGTAGGCAGGATTGTTTTTGTGCAGGAAGGGGCGTTGACCTGGTGAAAGAGCACCCACCATAATTAGAGATCTTTGTGCCTTTAGCAGAACTGCCGCCGCAGCTCTGCTGAAGACACTGAAGCTTTGCTGAGCGGGTGCCATGTTTAATCATAAATATTTTGTTTTTTTCAAAAACTAACTTGAAAGTGGAAGTTTGTGATTGATTGAAAAAAAAGACACACTGGGGGTGAGATTTATGATACCCGCATTGCCATTGCTATGCAAAAGGTGGTGCAGACAATGCAAGGGCTTCAGTGAGATTTACTAAGCCAAGCAAAGCCATCTTGCATGGCTTAGTAAATCAGAAGTACGCAAGGCAACGCAAGTTACTGCCTTGCGTTACACTGCCCTGCGAAGGCATTCCATGGGTGAAGAGTGGGTCTTCACATGCATCCACCCAGATTTACTAACACTTGTAAACCTGGGTGGTAGAAATGGGGGGGCATATGTACAAGCCCCTATCGCCACGGGAACGTCACTTTTTGTGACGTTCCCGTGGTGATAGGGGCCTTGCCTTATGGACAAGGCAGCATTAAGATACTTAACGTGGCTGAACGCTGCCTTGTACATAAGGCACCCTTTCACGCTATGGTTAGCGTGAAAGGGGCGTGCAGTGGGTGTTGTGGTGGGCGTTCCACCCCAACACCCATTGTATTTGATGCTGCCCCCTATGTACAAGGGTGGCGTACATAGGAGGCAGCGCCAAAATTAAGACCAGGAAAATCCTGGTCTTAAGTTGGTGAAACGAGGAGAAATGCATTATTTCTCCTCGTTTTTACTTTTTCCATGTGTGCTGCCTTGTGCAGCACACATGGAAAAAGCAAATGCCATGGTTTGTTTATGTACAGGAAGGTGTCCCTTCCTGTACATAAACAAACGTTTTACAAAAATGCCATTTTGTAACTTTCATGTGTGCTGCATGAAGGGACACCTTCCTACACATAACCAATCCTCCCCTGCACACAGGCACCCTTGCACTCTGGTGCAAGGGTGCCTGCGTTGGCGCTAAGTTCTTAAACTTAGTGCCATCGCAGGGGGAAGCGCAAGGCTTCACCACATTCTTGTAAATATGGTGCAGCCTTGCGTTTCCGAAGTGGCCGAGCGTGTCATTAAGCCAAGGAGGCTAACGACACGCTCCGCCACTTCATTGTACATATCCCCCGGGGTCTCTAGTTGGCAGAGGTATGCACCCTGTCCAAGTAGGAACCACCACTCTAGTCAGGGTAAGCTAGATACACACTAAAGGATAACCTGTGCTCACCCTCTGGTAGCTTGACACAGAGCAGTCAGGCTTTTCTAAAGAGGCATGTGTAAAGTATTTGTGCAACACACTTACAGTAATGCAATGAAAACATCATAAAAATACTCCACACAGGGTTAGAAAAATAGATTATATTTTTATGAGTAAAATAAGGCTGAAACAACAAAAAAACAATACGTAGAACCTGAGTTATACATTTTTAAAGATTAAATCGAATTGTTGTGCTTAAAGTCATTTGGCGCCAACCGGGGACATCTGGTCGCGCTAAACCGGGGTGAATCCGAAGTTCAGGATGACCACGATGGAGCGCGGGTCAGATATAGAGACCAGCCTTGGCTCACTGAAAACAGTATCTCCGCGTTGAAAGCGTTGATGTCAAGGAGAAGCTGCGCGGAGCGGTCAGAGGCGATGTGTTGCCGCCGATCCGAAGGACTGTGGGCAGTGTGTCGGTTCCGAGTCTCACAGTTGAGTTCCGCATTGTCATCGAGCTCCAGGCGATGAAGGCAATGCGTCGTCATTAAGCCGCACTGTTGGCCCTGAGAAGTTCTCGAAGCAGCAATGCGTCAGCATCGAAGGGAATGCGCTGGTTCCGCCAGGTGCAAAGAGAATATATCTCTTTACAACGAATGCGCTACAACGCAGTCCATTACAACGCGGTCATTACAACGACCGCGTTGTTACAACGCGAACCATTACATGGCAAGTCGTTACAACAACTTGCTGTAAGGGGCGCGCTGGACGTAGGAATAGTATAATTTACTATTCCTACTCCAGTTTGTGCAACAGCAGAGAAGGTGTTGGATTGTAAATCCAACACCTTCTGCCCCCTACAGCAAGTCGTTGTAACGACTTGCGATGTAATGGAATGCGTTGTAGCGCATTCGTTGTAAACGATGTCTCCCATGCAAAAGATAACGATGCATCAGTTCTTGCAGAGAAAACAGCCAGAAAGCTCACTTCCAAGGGCCCAGGACTGGGCTGGCACTACTTGGCAGAGCAAGACCCACAGTGGGCAGAGTCCAGAGTCTGTAGCAGCGTTGAAGGAAGTCTTTGATGTCCCTGAGACTCAGAACACGACGCAAGTCAGCAAGCCCTTGGAGTCACTCTGGTTTCAGTTGAGATGGCTCCAGACCTTTTCCTCAGCAGGGCAGAGAGTAGCAGGCAGCAGGGCAGCACAGCAGAGCAGAAAAGCAGTTCTTCCAGAGCAGCAGTCCCACAGAGTGGCAGTCCTTGTAGTAGCACAGAAGCCCTTCCTCCGGGCACTTTGACCGGGAAGCCAGAATGGTGAAGATGAGACTGGAATCAGCACGCCACCTTTGTGACAGAAATTCCCGCTTATGAAGAATGATATAATTAAGAAAGGATCGAATACTGGTGACAATTGAAAAAGAGGATTTGACAACCCTGAAGAAGTCCCGTATGGGACGAAACACGTTAGCTGAGCTGTATAGATTACTTCTGTCAAATTGCATTATTTTGAATAAAATTGGATGCCAAGATATATACAAGACTCCTGAATTTCTACTTTGAATGGGATCATGACTATTGGATGAAGCGTGGTACTTTCACCGTGAACAGGATTATTGGATGAAGTGTTGGAGAAGAATATAATCCCTGGGATTATGTGAAGGACATTGATGGATTGAAATTGAACGCTCCTTTTGCTGTGATCCAGCGCGATATTAGCAAACAGCATTCATACACCATATACTCACTTGGGCCCATACATTCATACTACACTAATACTTACGCTGGGTGTCAGATGTACTCTTATATCAAAAATCCCTGCTACCAATTACCTTCTGATTGAAGAGTAATAACTTACCAATGGATCCTTTGCTAATTGGGAAGTTTAAAATGAGTGACATTCACTATAGTACATAATCCTGAAATAACTACTGAGTCAGGAAGTTTTAAAATGTTTATCTAAAGTTTTAGCAGAGTAAAATACAGAAAACACGGTATTTGATCAGAATACCCAAAAGGAAGCATAGGAACGAATTCTCTAATAAATGACAGTGTTTAAGGAAATAAGAGAGGATAGAGACAGCAGCGCAACTAAAGGTTGCAGTATAGTTACCTAAATGCGAGAACCAAGCCCCTTAGCCAAGGAGTTGGAAAGAATAGGACCCTGGAAGGATGAAGAGCAAAGACCTCCTTCAGGATCAGGACAGGACTGGTGACCTCTCTATAACGACGCCTGCGCCGTTCCCCTCTCTGGCACTCGACTTCTCCTCGATTCTCCCGTCTAATGGACTCCGCCGCCCCCTCCTCAGGACCTCTTCTGGATAGGGATTCAGTCAGCAACTGATCAGCATGGCAGCCTGGAGCTCTTCTGTATGTTCTCTCTTCTGTGGAATCTAGCTCTGACTAATTAACTAATGCTATATTCTATTATACCCTTCTACGCCCATGTACCTCCCATTAATGTTGCTAAAATATGGGACCACTACCTCTGATTGGACAGGGACAGTGGGTGGATTCTCGCACCACGTCAAATTTGCCTTAATTTGTGAAGCCTATTGTTCATAGCTTCCCGCCCCTTCAAATTAATACATTCACTTTATTTCCCACCCGTCTCACAACAATATTGTACAATTTACAGGGGAAAAGTGTCAATTTTTTGTCCTCCGGAAACATAGTTCACATCATCTTCGGCCAATAGGTCGTGGCCTTGGGAGACGTCCAAGTTGACTTCACTTGGCAGGCACACAGGACACATGCGCAGAACCCTCTGTCTCTCGAGTTTCAAGTCACCAACCCAGGCCCAAGTTTATGAATTACTAAAAGTGCAAGAAGAAAATATTAAAATCACAAATAAAACGTTTCACTGTATACCCACTTTCCCTACTTTATTCCCATTTAATTTTAATACTATCCCGCATTAGTAGCATTTAAGAAAACGACACTTTAATAATGACATGAGAGCAAGCTTAAGCATGTGAGAACATTGAGCGGCCATTTTAATGCACACTGCGCAGAAGCAGAAGTTTCCCACCAAGCAAAGAAAGACGTCACACCATGTGATCAGGTTGCGACATGCGCAATAGAGTCCCGCGCTTTAGCGGCCATTTTGTATTTATGGACAAGCGTTATTCATTAGTAAAACACATAGACAAGCGTCTGTCCCTTTCATGTTTGTGAATGCAAATGTTAGTATTGAAAGTACAAGTTTTAATAAATTAGTACTATGAGGAGGATTGCATACAAGCAAGTTTCAATTTTGAAACCTTGCTCCATCAATCCCCTCTCTGATGGTGTTTCTGAGCCATCAAAAACACTACCCTCAATCAGATGCCAACTTCTAGCAAATCGTTTCATTCTCATCTTTACTTTTTCTATTCTTACAGTCTCCTTACAATTTCTTGTATAAATCACTTCTCCATTCTTCTAATTCGATTTCATCCCTCTTTCTCTTCTTTCCTTTTTCTGTCACTTTATACGTTCCATTCTTTCTACAGCATTTGCACCATATTGTTATTGCTAAAATTATTATTGCTATCCCTGCTAAGGGTACTAATATTTGACCTATAAGTCCTTTCCCTATATTAGCAAACCAGGTTCCAATTGACGAGGTACTAATTGTCAATCTTTCCCATACACTATCAACTTCCAGTGGTTTAAGTTCCTTCTCAAGTTTAGTTATGTTCTGAATATATTTTCCAATTTCTGCACCCTTATCAGGAATATAAGTGCAACAGTGTTTCGTTCTCAATAATTTACAGACTCCTCCCTCTTTTGCCAATAGAATGTCAAGAGCAAGTCGATTTTGCATCACCATAGATCTAATCGCAACCATTTCCGTATTAATCATTAGAAAACCTCCAGCAGTGTCCGTTGATAAACGATCAACCACTGTAGACAATTTGCATATTTTCCTTGAGTTCAGAATTATTCACACTGAAGGTATCAATGCACCAAATATATCACCTACTATTTCAGAAAAACTAGCTCTTTTACTACGTATTAATTCGCCATTGTTTTCATTGCTCCCAGTGTTTCTTTTTACGTGGTATATTTTTGGAAAAACTATTCCAAAATAACAATTTCCATACCACCGTGCAGGAAGCCTAAAGTAAGCCTTATTCCCGCATACATAATAGATTCCAGGAAAAACTGAATCTGTTCCTCCTTTGAGTCCCCAACCTCCCAGAATTAAAAAATTGTGTTCACATTCACTGGTACCGATGAAAACATTGTTATAATCAGTTTTTAACCTATGTAGACAAATTTTCCCTTTCTTTTCAAAATCCAGAGCCATAGCAGTTTGAGCCTTGCCAGGTGTGTAACTCCCTTCTTTTTCTGCCCAAGGTGGTAAATGAGTCTTATGCTCCGAAGCTTTCTTTTGGAAATCTTGTCTTCTATCTTCTACTAAATTCAAAAATATCTTCTCTTCCTCAAGTAAAGAACATGTTAGATTGTGTCTATGTGCATGTGTTATGTCTATTGATTTCATTGTTAAGAAAAACTCTCCCATAAACTGTGCGTCTTGACTACTAAGCACTGGGTTCATACTCTTGCGAATCGGAACCTCAGAAAAGATCACATCTAAGTTTGAGTAATAATACTGTAGTCTACCTGTTCTATAAAATAAACTTGTTAATACACTACATGAGATGCCATATGTCAGTGGTAAGTGATGGTATGTTAATCCTTCTGCTACTGATTCAGGTAATTTCATACATAAATAACAATTACTAACTTCCATTGTGTCTACATACTGAAACAATAACTTTGTGAAAACATTTAAACTAGTGTCGTTATCAGCTATTTCATGATGAATTTCTGTCTCATCTTCTGCCATTAGTTCTACTCTATTGCCCTTCATGTTTGCTGTCCTCCCTTTAGTTTCATTATTAATCTTCTTATCTATTATCATAAAGTAAGGAACTGCTACAATCAGGACTAACCATACTATAAGCACCAATACTAGACTACATATGCAAATTGCACAGCATCTTCTACAACAATTTTGTTTAGGTCTCCCAGTAACTCTATCATCAGGCATTTTTCGACAAGGAAGATTGCTCTTCTTATCTCTTCTTCTTTTCTTTAGTTTATTCTTTTGCTTAGTCAGGGTGGTCTTGTTTCTTCTTCGTAAGTTAGTTCTGTACTTGTTCCTTCACCACCACTGTCACTTGACTCTGAATTTTCAAAATCTTCAAGAATAATATAAGTCCAGTCAGGACCCTTGAATTTGTTATTCACAAGTCTCAGTCTTTTACTTTTTCCTGACTTTTTCTCTTGTTCTGTTTGACTTGTCACTTCAGGTACTTGTTCTGGATCTTCACTTCTGGTTGTTATGTGGTACTTTACTCTTTTAATGACACTTGGCCAATGATCTCCTTTTCTTGTTTTCTTTGTTGGCACTGTTTCTCTGTTTTCGTCTTCAGTGGTCTCGTTATTTTCACTGACTATTTGGTTTTCTTTTTTTACTGCTTCTTTTGTTTGTTCCTTTTCAGGTCTGATTGGTTTCTCTGTAACAGCACCACTGTGAGTTTCCAACAGTTGACTTTGTTCTTTGTTTATTTCTTCAAGTTCATGTTTTTCAACGTTTTCTTCTTCTGTGTACTTTTCTTGATCTAACTGCTTCTGATCAGGGCTTATTGCACTGTGAACTTCTGCAGCCTGACGGGATTCTTCTAAACCTGTCTGACCCTCTTCAAAGTTTATTAAATCTTCACTGTTTTGAGTCCAATTTTCTTTCCCTATCTGATTTAGTTCAAGATCTTTTACTGTCTTGTCTTCTTGACCTTGAACTGTTTCTTCTTCACCTATCTGATCTTCTTCAAATTCTTTCAATTTAGTTTGATTTCTTGTTCTGTGGTATACTTCAGGCACTTCTACCACTGGTATCCAATCCTGACTTGTGCTCGGTTGTTCTCCGTCAGCTTCTCTCGAACCTCGAGCCTGAGATTCTTCGGCTGGGCAACCTTCAGCTTCTTCAGTGACTGGTGTTGTCTGTAGATTCTCTTCTTCAGGTTCTGGTACTCTCTTTGTGTGGCTTACGTGAATCCAATTAGGAAATCTTGCACACTTCACTGCTGTATTGGTGGTCAATATGACTTGACAAGGTCTGCTCCACCTGGGTGATAGACACGTTTCTCTGGTGTGATTCTTCACTACCACCCAATCACCAGGATTCAGATCATGTTCTAGTTCAGGCTGCCTGGAAACTGCGTCTTCTCCAACCTGATGAGAGACAGAACGCACGAGGTCAGCCAATCCTTTGCAATAATCCAGAACCATATCATCAGATATATTTATCAATTTGTTTGTGGGAACATGTGTTTGTCTCATTGCTCTTCCCATCATAATTTCATGTGGGCTCAATCCTGTCGTTCTATCAGGAATGCTTCTTATTCCCATCAAGACAAGTGGCAATGCATCTGGCCACTCTAATGATGTTGATGCACACATTTTTCCCAATCTTGACTTTATAGTGCCATTCAATTGTTCAACCACTCCAGAAGCCTCTGGGCGATATGCACAATGCAGTTTCTGTTTGATTTGGAATGCTTCACAGATTATCTGGATCACTTCGCTGTTAAAATGTTTTCCTCTATCTGATTCCAAAGATACTGGGAAACCAAATCTAGGTATGAGCTCTCGTAGTAACAGTTTTGCAACTGTAATGCTGTCATTTCTCCTAGTTGGATAAGCCTCCACCCACTTTGAAAACAGACACACTATGACTAGTACGTATTTCAACCCTCTGCATGGTGGTAACTGTATGAAGTCGAACTGGAGTCTTATAAATGGACCCTCTGCCTTCCCAATCTTCCCAAACCCAATTATCGTTTTCCTGCCTGGATTGTGCATTTGGCAAGTTAGACATCTCTGGCAAAGACTCTCTGCGACAGCTCTGAACTTGGGATTGTACCAATTTTGTCTGAACAGCCTAATCATTGCATCTCTCCCTATGTGTGTGTCTCCATGATGCATTCTAGCCATTTGTGAGAGTAAACAGTCTGGCATGAATGGTCTGCCATCTGCACTGATCCACACTTCATCATCTCCTCTTTGGGAACAACCTACTTTTATCCACAGATTCTTTTCACTTTCATCAACCTCATCTTGCAATTTCTTAACTTCATTCCAAGTTTCTGGTGGCATATACAGCATAAGTTGGCAGCTGATTCCCATTCTTTCCACCCTCTTATTGACTGACGTTCTGGTTTTGGCACAATATTGAGCCACCAGATCAGCATATCTGTTGCCGACTACCTACCCAGTCATCTCCTGACTGATGTGCAGCACACTTCACCACAGCCAATTCTTTTGGTGATTGTATTGCTTCCAGCAATTCCCTTACAAATTGTCCATTTTTAATGGGGGATCCTGAAGAAGTCATGAAATCCCCCTGCATCCACAGTTGGCCAAAATCATGCACGACCCCGTAACCATATTGACTATCAGTAAATATAGTTACTCTCTGATTCCTCCCAATTTTGCAAGCCTTTATTAATGCAATTAATTCAGCTACTTGCGCAGATTTGACTCCTGGTAAATATGATGCTTCGACTATTCCAGTTAATTCACATACTGCATATGCTGCAGTTAGTTTACCATCTTCATGTCTTTGACATGATCCATCAACAATTAGCTCCCTGTCTGGCTTTTTAAGAGGCTGTTCCTCAATGTCGGGGCGTGGTTTTGTACATAATTCTGTAATCTGTACACAATCATGTTCATCTTCTTCATCATCTTTATTTGTTTCATGATATGGGTCTGGTAGTAAGGTTGCTGGATTTATTATCGTACACCTTACCATGGTCACATTTTCAGCACCCATTATTATTCTTTCATATTTAATCAGCCGACTAGGAGTAAGATGCTGAGTTCGGGTTCTTGTCAACAGAATCACAACCGCATGTGGAACATATACCTTTACAGGATGTCCCATTACAATTGACTCACTTTGTTCAATGCTCAAACAAGTTGCTGCCACAGCTTTTAAACATCCTGGCAACGCGGCTGCTACTGGGTCCAATGTAGCAGAAAAGTACGCTATAGGACGTCTGTCTAGTCCATGTCTCTGAGTTAAAACAGAAAGTGCACAATTTTCTCTCTCTTGACAGAACAATGCGAATTCTCTTTTATAATCAGGCATGCCTAAGGCAGGTGCTGAACAAAGAGCGTTTCTCAATTTTACAAAAGCTTCTACACTTTCATCCTCCCACTCAACAGGGTCCTTTGCTTTCTTTTTGGTCATGTTAATTAAGGGCTTAGCTAACATGGAAAAATTTGCTATCCATTGTCAACAGTATCCCACTATTCCTAGGAACATTCGTACTTGTCTTTGGGTTACAGGCATTTGCATTCATTTTATTAATTCTACTCTTTCAGAGGTTATTCTTCTTTTTCCCCTCTCAATTTGATGTCCCAGATATTTCACTGCTGTCCTGCAAAACTGTAACTTTTCAGGTGAGACTTTATGCCCTTCCTCAGCCAAAAGATTTAATAATGCTATGGAATCAACAACACAGTCCTCTCTGGTGGTCGACGCCACTAATAAGTCGTCGATATATTGAACTAAAACTGAGCTTCCTGGCATCACTAGTTTTTCAAGACACTTTTTCAATATCTGGTTGAAGATGGAAGGACTTTCTGTGTACCCTTGAGGAACACGATTCCACACATAGACTTTATTCTCAAATTTGAATGAGAAAAGATACTGGCTGTCTGGATATAGTGGTATTGAGAAAAATGCTTGACATAAGTCAATTACTGTGAACCATCCTGCATTCCAAGGAATTTGATATAGGATTACTGCAGGATTTGGTACTATAGGACAACATGGTTCTACAATCTTATTTATTTTCCTCATGTCCTGAACAATTCTATATTTTCCACTAGGTTTCTTTAGTCCCATGATCGGTGAATTGCATGGGCTACTCATTACTTCTTTTAGAATGTTTTGTTTTACCATTCTATTTATTTCTTCAATGACTCCTGCTTTTACTTCTGCACTCATTTTGTATTGTTTTGTATTTGGAAAAATCGCACCTTCTTTTACAGTAATTTGAACTGGATCTATTTTTGCCATAAATCCTGCTTCTTTTCCGGTGAAATCCCATACTATTTGGTTTACTGTACCTTTTAATTCATCTGGCAACTCATCTTTTGTTATCAACGAAAACATTTCATCTATTTCTGTCCCTTGTTTTGCAACCATAATTTTATATACATGGTCTTTATCTGGTGTTTGAACTGCCACACTATCCGGTGTGCAGAAAATTGTACAATTCATCTTGCACAGCAAATCCCTACCTAATAAGTTCACGGGGCTAGAATCGCACACTACAAATTGGTGCATTTCCTTGAAGTTTCCAATTTTGACTTCCATTGGTTCGGTAAGAGGTGTTCTAATTCTTTGATTAACTACCCCTACTACTTGGATATCTTCACCAGAGAGAGGAAGGTCTGGGATGTCTGCTGATCTCACAGTAGACCTGGTAGCACCAGTGTCCAAAAGGAAAGTAATATCATTACCTTTCACATTTCCTTCAACAAATGGACCAGACTGATCTACCTGTAAGGATGCGCCAAGTACGCACTCCTTCTTCCCCTCTCCCAGGCACAGTCATGAGTAGTTCTCGCTGAAATTTTCCTGTAAAAGAAATTGTGATGTCATATAATCATTCTTACCACTTCCTCCTGGATATCCGATGTCTGTACCGTGTTTTGCTCTGCTTACATTACCCTGAACAGGTGGAGGTGGCAACTGACTCTGGGGATTTACACCCTGCTGTGAGTCATTCTGTGTCTGTTGATTTAAGTTTTGACTTGGGCCATTATTATTTCGAACCTTTTTACACTCGTCCTTCCAATGCCCCAATTTTCCGCATCCATGACAAGGAAATTTCTTTTTAGCTTCTTCTCTACTCATTCGTCCTCTAAATTTTCCACCATTCCCAGTATCACCACTCGTTCCAGAATCTTTTCCTTGATTTTCACTCGGATTTTCCAAATTAATTCCCTGTTTTTCTGCCATTTTCACCTGAGCCCACATCACTTTTTCCTGCAATTTCTTGTGTCTATCCTCAATATCGTCTCCACAATATTTCGCATATTTCAAAATTTCATCTATGGGCTTTCCCTGCCAACACAGCATGTGTTGTTTAATCATCTGACAAATCTCTGGCTTCAGACCGTAAACAAACCGATACACAAACTGACTCATGTTTTTATCTCCAATGTCCTCAAATCCACTATACTGTTTAAACACCTGTAAAAGGCGCTCATAGTAAGAATGTACTGTTTCACTGGCTTCTTGGGTGGTTCGATCTATTTTCACCCAATCTGTTTCTTTCGGAGGTATTTTCCCTTTCAGGTAAGTTATCACCTGCTGATACTTTTTCATCACATCATTTGACGGGGCACCTGTCTTTGGATCTCTGGGATACTCATCACTTGGCCAATCTACTGTGATCTTACAATCTGTCCATAAATCTGCAGGTACCACTATGTCAAACAGACCATCCAAATCCTTCAACAATACCTTTGACACCTTTACAAACCTTTCAACCTGCTTGTACCATTCAATTGGCTTTTCCCTCAGCTTTGGAAAATCATTCGTAAATGATAAAATATCCTGTCTGCTCCATGGGACATGTACATATCCTCCTCCCGCAACTTCTCGCATTGGATACATTTGATCTGCTTTTCCTGCTTCTTTCATCACATATTCAGATGCTGTCCTACTTGTCCTTGCCTCTTCCTTTTTCTTGGCCCACCTAGATCTCCATTTATCTAGATCTCCCCATTTTTGTAAAACTAACATTAATTCTCTTATTTGTAGTCTTCTTCCAGATGCCTTCATATTTTCTAAATCTTTGTCTGAAAATTCTGCTCTATAGGGTTTCTGTAGTACTTTTGATCTCCCTATTTCTATTCCCATCTGTAGTGCTAGATTGGACAGTTTTTCATGAAATAACCTCACATTTCTAGTGATACTCCTGCACAGGAACAATAATTCTTCTTCATCATAGGTATTCAAGCGTTCTACTCCTACATTTCCTGCTATTATTTCTCCTAATTCAACTTTCAATTTATGAATATCCAATATTTTCGGAGGTGTGCACTGTTTAACTGACCCTTGTACCCATCTTTCTAGATCTTCAGGTGTTACTATGGTGGCACTTTTTGCCCCTGATGAAGTTATTAAACTCACATCTTTTGAACCTTCAGGTACCTCTTTCCTAGGAGTGCCCTTTACTGGACCTCTGATAGGCAAGTCCATGAGTGATATTGTGGAATCACAATCACTAAATTGATCTTCAATTATTACTGGAGTTTCATGTTGGGAAGGATTTACAGGAGTATTCATAGGAGTGGGTACAGGTATCAATGGAGGGCAGTTTCCTTGAGTACCATATAATGGAACTACTGGACCAATTGTTACCGGAATAGTCAATGAATCAGGATGTACTTTTATCTGAGTTATTTTCCGTACTAATTCTGCTCTGGTCTTTTCTAAAGCTTCCTTTTCTTTGTCATGAAGTATTCTAGTCGGGGTAAATTCATGCATTACCTTTGGTACCATTGGAGTTTGTGGTGGTGCACTAGGAGGGCATCCACTTGTCCCTTCCTGATATGGTGGGGGATTTCTTAACATTTCTTCCATAAATTCGTCTTCTGAATCCTCATTTCTTATTAAATGTTTTGTCTTTTCTGTACATTTGCCTCCTGATTTCTCTCCTTCTGTGAATAAGGGATATAGTCCTTCTGTAATCATTGCCCTTCTCCATTGTTTCATCTGACCTTCTCTAGACTTGCGTAAATATCTGGGATAAAATCCTGGGTAACTTCTATTACTTCTAGATCGGTCACGTTCAAACGCCTCAGTTTCCCACTCTTCTAAAGCTTCGTATTGAGTTAATCTAGGTCTGGGTTCTAAGTCATTCATCCTCAATCTCAAATTTTGAAGAATTCGCCCATTGAATGTGCCATTTTCAGGAAATGCTAATACTCCATCATTTTTGGTGTATTCTATCCAATTCTCCATCCATACACAAGTATGATAACCTCTCTCCATCATCATGTATGATGCTGGCATTTTAGCTGGTGGAATAATAATTCCTTCCCTAGTTTTGATTGGTTTGTCCTTTTTAAAATAATTCTTAATCTTTTGTAAGAATGACATTTTTCTTCTTTCTCCGTACATTCTATCTAATTTTCGGTGTATAAAATTATATTCTGCAAACCCTAGAAATCTCCTAACTGGGCGATTCCCTGTTAAAGTTGGATCGCGTTTTAACATGCAATCCTTATCCACTCAGAATTTTGCTTCTAAAATCTCAACCAATCAAATGTCTGCTAACTTTTATTTCTAAGCCAATCCTTGCGCGGCCTTTTGGTGACGTTTCTCTGTCAACCCCTCCTTTACAATATGCTCTTCTCTGTCCTCGCTGGTTTAACCAATCCCAGCGCGGCACCTTTGACGTCAGTACCACTCCTGACTACTGACCCCTCCTTTACAAGTGTCTCTCCACACCTGCTGTTTCAACCTACCACAGCGCGGCGTTTTGTGACGTCAGCTCCCTCTCCGGCAACTGACCCTCCCTTTACAAAATTTACGCAAACTTATTCTCTCTATAAATCTTAATAAAATTTCAGTAACAACATAAAACATTCGCTATCGTGCCAGTTTCCACTAATTTCGAAAAGATAGTTTCTCTCACACTTAGTAAAACTTTCCGTTTACTAAAACATACACTACGAGTAAAACACTTCCGTCTACTCTTCACACAAGCTCCAGAAGTACCTGTTACTTCTTCAATGTTACCCTTACTAGGTGATATAACATCAAATTTTTATCACTGTACCCTTTTTGCTATTTCTCACACGCATAGAGTCCCTAATGAGTACTAAAAGTCCTGCTTAACTTCTTAGTACTATTTCTGCCTGACAGATAACCTCACTGCAGTATGGCTTCCACTTGCCACCCGCTATTCTTTCCCCCGGGGATTCTTGGACAACATAAACAAAACTTTAAGCGGAATGTTAGTTCATAAAAATACAAAAATTCTCATTACCCAATTAACAAAGAGTAACACTAACCGTCCTCTGCTTACCAGAAAACTGATCCAGCGCGATATTAGCAAACAGCATTCATACACCATATACTCACTTGGGCCCATACATTCATACTACACTAATACTTACGCTGGGTGTCAGATGTACTCTTATATCAAAAATCCCTGCTACCAATTACCTTCTGATTGAAGAGTAACAACTTACCAATGGATCCTTTGCTAATTGGGAAGTTTAAAATGAGTGACATTCACTATAGTACATAATCCTGAAATAACCACTGAGTCAGGAAGTTTTAAAATGTTTATCTAAAGTTTTAGCAGAGTAAAATACAGAAAACACGGTATTTGATCAGAATACCCAAAAGGAAGCATAGGAACGAATTCTCTAATAAATGACAGTGTTTAAGGAAATAAGAGAGGATAGAGACAGCAGCGCAACTAAAGGTTGCAGTATAGTTACCTAAATGCGAGAACCAAGCCCCTTAGCCAAGGAGTTGGAAAGAATAGGACCCTGGAAGGATGAAGAGCAAAGACCTCCTTCAGGATCAGGATCAGGACAGGACTGGTGACCTCTCTATAACGACGCCTGCGCCGTTCCCCTCTCTGGCACTCAACTTCTCCTCGATTCTCCCGTCTAATGGACTCCGCCGCCCCCTCCTCAGGACCTCTTCTGGATAGGGATTCAGTCAGCAACCGATCAGCATGGCAGCCTGGAGCTCTTCTGTATGTTCTCTCTTCTGTGGAATCTAGCTCTGACTAATTAACTAATGCTATATTCTATTATACCCTTCTACGCCCATGTACCTCCCATTAATGTTGCTAAAATATGGGACCACTACCTCTGATTGGACAGGGACAGGAGGTGGATTCTCGCACCACGTCAAATTTGGCTTAATTTGTGAAGCCTATTGTTCATAGCTTCCAGCCCCTTCAAATTAATACATTCACTTTATTTCCCACCCGTCTCACAACAATATTGTACAATTTACAGGGGAAAAGTGTCAATTTTTTGTCCTCCGGAAACATAGTTCACATCATCTTCGGCCAATAGGTCGTGGCCTTGGGAGACGTCCAAGTTGACTTCACTTGGCAGGCACACAGGACACATGCGCAGAACCCTCTCTCTCGAGTTTCAAGTCACCAACCCAGGCCCAAGTTTACGAATTACTAAAAGTGCAAGAAGAAAATATTAAAATCACAAATAAAACGTTTCACTGTATACCCACTTTCCCTACTTTATTCCCATTTAATTTTAATACTATCCCGCATTAGTAGCATTTAAGAAAACGACACTTTAATAATGACATGAGAGCAAGCTTAAGCATGTGAGAACATTGAGCGGCCATTTTAATGCACACTGCGCAGAAGCAGAAGTTTCCCACCAAGCAAAGAAAGACGTCACACCATGTGATCAGGTTGCGACATGCGCAATAGAGTCCCGCGCTTTAGCGGCCATTTTGTATTTATGGACAAGCGTTATTCATTAGTAAAACACATAGACAAGCGTCTGTCCCTTTCATGTTTGTGAATGCAAATGTTAGTATTGAAAGTACAAGTTTTAATAAATTAGTACTATGAGGAGGATTGCATACAAGCAAGTTTCAATTTTGAAACCTTGCTCCATCAGCTGCCTTGTTTTCGTTTGGACCTTGTGTTGTGGTGGCTTCAGGGCAGTTGGGTCACAAAAAGTAGAGCGTTGGTATGAGCTAAAATTTGGAACCTATAACACACCAGTGCGCCTTTTCTAGCCCACACTGCCAGTGTGCTTTTTTGTCACTTTTTAACTTACCTTCAGTTGTCAGCACCATTCCTCAGCTGCTGAGTGCTCCATTGACCCTCAGGACAGCAGCAAAGCAAGCTCACACCTCAAGAGCTTTAGCAAGAAACTCAAAGCTCAGGCCTGCGTCAGAGCCTGCACAGCACATGCATCAACCTGATGTACTATGCAGGTTCCAACTTACAGCCTCTTAATTTTTCATCCCATACACTCCTAACTTGTCACAGGGTGGTATGAGATCAATCATGCTCCTGAGCACACTCCACCCTATAAGGAAATGGGAAAGAGTGAGGTCACAGCCTGAAGGACTTGTCGCTCTGGGCACTGCAGGGCTTAAGCCTGATGCGCCCTGGGCTAAGTTTACAAGTGACAAAAGCGTGTGATTATTGGGATGGCACGTGGCCATGCCAGCCTTTGAGGCCAGGCTTGAGATGTCACCAGCCCTAGAAATTCTTTCTGGTGGCTGGTGTAGGCGCCTCTCTGCGCCTGTGTCAGCCCATTGCACAGATTCAATGCCCGAGGATGCTGCTTGCAGCGAGAGTCAGCATTATTTTAAATTACATCAGATGTGAATAACAAACTATTGTTAAATATTGATGTATTAATAAAATGCCACAAAAGACAGATTGGGATGCCTTTTCTAAGCTTAAACATTTTCGTTAGGGAGTTTGACTCAGTTGCAATCAATCTCTTATTACATTGTCAGTTCTCCTCATACCTCAATATACAATCAATTTTGGCAACAGATTCTTTGAACAGCGAGAAGGGAACTGTATCCCATATATTACATAAAACGTACTTATCCCTAATTTGGTTACATTTTTAGCGGCTTGATTTTGCTAACCCCATGACAATCTGGTGTTTCCCTTAATTCATTAACAAACGTAATTAGAGATTCATTTGATTTTTGACCCATTAACTAACCACAAGAATCGGTTATTGGCTATCCCAGAATCATGGCTTTAGTTTTCCTAAGATTTATATTATTTTTTCTTTTAGATATGTCCATGTCAAATAAAGGGCGCTGCCGTCGTATAGGAGTGGTGTGAACTAGAACCAGTCAGTTCGGTTCAATAGTCTTTATTCGGTCATAAAAATGACCATAAAAACACAGATTTAAAAAATACTTTGTACACCATATAGTTTTTCAGATTCAGAGACTATTAAGAAAATTTCACACATCAATTAAGACGGATTTAAAACACCATTAAATATAATCTATGTATACATTCTTCGGGGTATGCTAACACAGAAGCATTATTATTGCTGCAATATGTAAAATAGAGACGCAAGGTGCTAAAATGTAGCCCCGCAGTAAACCATGTTCTTGCCTGATATTTCTTTGTATCAGCGGTGCTTTAGCTAAGTCATACTTGCACCCAGGCATTCTCGTGGAATCCTTTGATGAAACAGACAAGGCTGGAACCTATTCCACACACAACAGCTTTTTCCATTGTCCTCTCCTGTCCATCTTATCAAATGTGGCGCTAGAGTGTACGTATTGCGTACTCTGAATTCAAGATTTCGTTCCCCTTTTCTTCCCCCATAGTTGATATAGAAAGGTGAGAAGCCCATCTATACACTGATGAAGGCATCACATAAATAATGAGGAAGAGTTTCGATTGTGCGGTGCGAGTGTGTGCAAATAATCTATTTTTAATTTATAGACATGACCCAGAAACACATGCCCAAATAGAGCTCCAATGGTTTCTTGGTCCAGCCACCAACATACATTACTATATGTTGCCAAACAATATTTAAACAGCGAAATCGGGCTACTGCTTCCTTGTGATTAGACTTAAATCTATTTAATTCTACACTGGACAATGATGAGCATAGGAATCTGCCTGCCAACGCTGCATAACTGAAATGAAGGCCCAGATTTACAAAGGTTTAGTGTCGGGTTAGCGTAACTTTTTTAACACTAACGCGCCGCTAAACCTTTTGGGGGATTTACAAACCAATGCAAATTGTTATTTGCCTTAGTTTGTATGGAAAAGTAACGCAAAGCAGCGCAAAACGCTGCTTTGCAATACTTCGCTTCAAGGGGGCGTTACATGGGAGATACATGGGCGTTCCCATGCAACCACCCATGCTTTTTGATGCCAAACCCTATCTACTAACATTAGTAGACAGGGTTTAGCGCCAAAAATTAACGCTGCTGGAAAGCAGGCGTTTTTTTCCTCGTTTTTCCGACTTTGCATATGTGCTGCACTGTACACGTCACAGACAAAGTAAGAAAAGGTTTTAACCTTCTCTAGCCATAGTATTTTTTACAGGAAGGGTATCCTTCCTGTTCAAAACCTATGGTAGACTCAGGCACGCACCCTAGCACTATGGCGCTAAGGTATGTGACTGGCACACAGCAACTGAAATCAGCGCCGGTGCTACGGTGAGGGGAGGAGAGAGACATATCTTTGTTGATATGTGCTCTCCTGCCCCCTCCCTGTCATGCAATGCAGCGCAGCATTTTTGGGTGATGCATTGCGTTCAGTGAATCTTTTGAGAATCTGGGCCTAAGAGTCATCTAATGCTATTTCTCCCAAAAAATGCATCAACGCAGTTTTTCTAGTGGATTTGTGGCTGAAAATGGCTATTTGTATGATTTCTGTCTCATCAGGCATTCCTACACCTCTTAAAGAAGGCTGCAAAGGACAATGCCCAGGCTGGTATGAGCTGCAGCAAATCAGCCCTGATCAACATGTCTACCAGATTGTCATCAATCGCCACGTGTCATGAAAAATTCGAATACGCTCCTGTTGTCTCCTATCGTTGTAGCAAGGTAAGGCAAGCATGTCTCATTCTATGTACAAATTTATAGCGCCCCGTTCCATTGTCACTATTTTATTTTCAAACGTATTTTATTACATTTTACAAACAGAAAAATTGCATTGCAATACCGAGTATAGTGTGCATTGTATTGTTTCAAGAAAAGATGTATATTTAACAAGTCCATTGATGAGTCTGATACAATATTTACATCACAACGCCATAATGAAATATAGGACATTTGAAATTAGAGGTGATAGGTCGAGAAGCATTTCCCCTTCTCCCCACCCTCCCAACTAAACCCTATCACCAAGAAAGTCCAGCCTCCAAAAGGCAAGTATCTTGTCACCAGAGGAGTGTAAAGTGTCCCACCTTATCATAGTCATATGTAGTCAGTAACTAATGTATATCCTGATGTGAAGGAGAGTGTTGAATGCCCGAGCTTCAGGGTTGAAAGATCCATAATGGCTAGTAAGACATCATCAGTGTCCTCTACTTGTGCCTTGAATTGATCCAGCAAAGTGCCCCATATCACGGCTACAGGTTGTTTGCATAGCCCTCAGTATTTCTCTCTACGCAACGCAGAACTTTCAGCGGAAGCACACTACTAACTTCCTTATGCCAGCTCAATACAGTAGGCGGAATTGGGTACTTCCAGTGATGCATTTTATTTTTGCTTGGCCAGCAAAACGGGAATCTGCCGGGGAAGTTTTAGACCTGGGAAATAAACCCAGTTTGCAATGTTCCACTGTGTCACTGTGTGTGTTTTCCGTTAAGTCTCTGAGTGAGTCCTGTATCCCCTCCCCTTAAGATGACAAAGCGGGGCCTGCCCACAGCATATGCAGGAGTTGAGTGTCATCAGTGTGGCACATAGGGCAATGAGATACGACTGTGGGAAACATTTTGCGTAACTTGGAAGGTGTTAAATATGCCCTGCATAATAGTGTGAATTGAATAAACTTGAATCACATGTTGCGAGGAATCATGCTAGGATGTTCCAGAAGGAATTGCCATTCCTTATCATGAAGCAGGCGATCTAAGCAGGCCTTTGTAGTGTCACTTAACTAGGGGCCTTATTACGATAGTGGTTGGTCAGACCGCCGACCGCCTCCTTTTTGGGCAGAAACCATCTGACAATGAGTCAGCAATCCTGCCCGCCATATTAGGAGACGACCGCCCTGCTGGCAGTCGTAAAATGCTTTTTTCTACTGTGGCTTGTGCTGTGGCCCAGGAAAAGGGCTGCAGCACAAGCCACAGTAGAAAAAGGCCCTTTGTAAACATCCATGCACCGTGTGCCAGGTACTATGTGGTACCTGGCACATGGTGCATGGATGTGTAGGGAGCACTACATGTGCCCCCCCAGGCCACTTGGCAGTGGCCCACAGGGGACAGGGCCCTGCTTGGGTCCCCAAAGTCCATTTCCGTCTGCCTATTCATGGCAGTGGGACTGCCATGAAAAGGCAGTCGGAAAGGGACATCCTAATCACTACGGCGGTGCTTGAGCAGGCACTGCCTCCATTGTAAGAATAGGAGTCCGACTGCCACCCCGATGGGATCTTGGATCCTGTTGGAGGTGGTGGTCTTTCCCCTCAACATTATCTCTCCGATGCCTGCATCGTAATGCGGCGGCCGGACCGATGCCCGGTATGTCGAGTGGACCGCAACTGAAGAGCTGTTGGTGGCGGTCCGCCCAACATCATAAGTGTCTGCTTGTGCCCATTTCATAGGTTGTCTGTACCAGTGAATGTATGGCAGGTTCTGCCCCCATTGATGACCAGTGCTGAAGCATATAGCCAATGATGATGGCATGTGTAAGAAACAGGGCCCAGGGAAGTTCATGTGAGTGTACAAATTCCCGATGTGAAAGCAACTGCCCATTCTCGAAGAGGTCACCAATGGTGGAGATGCCCAATGCTTCCCAAGGCACTAGTTTAGTGGTCATGAGGGCACCCTCAGGGGTGGGTATTACACATAAAGGGATGTTTGGGGCATAAGGAGCTGTGGTGCGAGTGATACGTAGTGCTGTGTTCCAATACGTAATAGTATTATGAAGGAGTAAAGGCATTGTGTTCGGGGGGGTTTCTCCAGGGTAGAATTAGAGTCTATATGCACCCAGAGAACAATTTAGGAATTGTGTAACCTATTTCTTGTAAACATAAGCCAAATAACCAAAATGAAAGCCACTGAAATTGAGCTGCAAGGCAATAAGAGCGAATATAGAGTGAGCCCAGCCCGCCATGTTCTGTCGGCAGCTGCAATTTAAAGAGACTAATCTGGCGTCTGCCTGAGACCCATATTAGGTCTATCAATAAAGAGTCCAAAGTCTTAAAGCCTGATTGGGGAATTACCTAAGGTAGATTTACAAAATAGTATAATAATTTAGGGAGCATCACCATTTTGGCCAGGGCCAAGCGGCCTGTCACTGAAAGAGATAGGTTGACCAAAAATTCAACCTGGGCTCTGAGTGCAGAAATAGCCTTGAGTTAGTTCCCCTCGAGCAGATCCAAGTGCGTGCCTGGAAGGACAATGCATGTAATTTGGCCTGGTTCATTCAAAGACCAGATAAGTCTCCAAACTCTTGGAGTATAGTGGAAATAGGTGTAAGGTTCATTCCCAGGTCTCTGGTGTATATAATTATGTTGTCAACATATAATGAAACCACGTGGGATTGGAGCCTGCAAATGATATCCCAGTCTGCCGCCTCCTGTCGAAACCTCTGCGCTAGGGTCTGCATCGTAAGTACAAATAGTAAAGGTGACAACGGACATCCCTGACATGTGCCCCGGGATATAGGGTATTGTGTGGAAATATGTGAGCCCGTTTTAGCCCGGGCTGTCGGGTTAGCGTAAAGCACCTTGACCCTGTTGATGAAGGTGGAAGGAATGCTACATTTCCACAACACCAAAAACAAATAGTTCCAGTCCAGCGAATCAAACGCCTGTTGCAGGTCTAAGGACAGGCAGCTAACAGTAGGAAAAATGTCACGTGCTAGTTCAATCATTTTGTACAGGCGTATAATGCTTAATGAGGTGCTCCTACATGGAACAAACCTACATTGATCTATGTGTATCAGATCCGTAAGTAGGAGGAGAAGTCTCAGGGCTAGGACTTTACTGAGGATTTTGTAGTCTGAGGTCCATAGAGAAATCGGACTGTAGAATGAGAGGTCATCCAGATCTCGGCTGGGCTTAAGCAAGGAGGTGACTGGAGCCTGACTAGTCATTGAAGGTAAAGAACCAGCTTCCAGAGATGCCATGTAAAGCTTTTCTAGATGGGAACTAAACATGTAGCAAAAGTGGAACAGAATTCAATGGGCAGTCTGTTTGTGCCTGGTGTTTTGTTACGCGCCCTCCCTCTAATTGCGCTGTGTAGTTCTTCTGGTGTTATAGGAGCCGTCAACTAAGCAATGGCCAACTCCGGTACATCTGGGATTCTCAAGTCACCCAGGAATCTATCCCTCACGTCTGGGGGGTGTAGAACTAGCTGTATATAGGGTTGCATAATAGGAGCGAAACATGTCGTTGAAGTCCAATTGTGTAGTGCAATGTGCTCATGCGGATGAGGTGATGGATAAGATCAGTGTGGGGGACAACTGTGGCAGGTTAATGCAGGCAAGAAGCGTGCCTGCCCTATCCCCTTCTGAGCACAGTTTCTGTAAATATGGTTTGTGGTCAATAAGCCTCAGTTGTTCCAAGGTTTCCGCGTGTTGTATTCTAGTATAGTGTAGTCTACTGTTGTCTGTTCAAGTATTCCAAATTGTGTCTCTATCAGTTGGAGGTCATGAAGAATGGAGTGTCGGTCTCCCGTTGCAGTGGCTATCGAGACTCCCCTGATCACCACCTAAAATGCTTCCCATAACACTAAGGGTGAGGAGTAAGTTGCATTGGAGAATTTTCCCGTCATATGTGCAGGGCAAATTATGCTCTCTAAACGGAAGTGTAGGCCGTGAGGTGGGTAAAAAAATAATTTTTCTGCATACCCTTATTGTGGGCCCTCCATATATCTACCAGGGACCAGTAAGATATCCAGCTCGATAGGAACAAGGCCTGTCTGACCGAGTTAGTATTAGGCAAGGGGGGATATAATCGATCAAGAATGATCAAGCCATTGTTCGATGAATACCTTTGGAGTGGGGCCCTCCAGTATCCCCACTATTTGCACATTATTACGACATGCACTGCCTTCTGCTTCTTCTGCTTTTTCATGTAGGGCCGAAGTTGTTTCTGAAGCTCGGTAATGGCAGTGGAATGTGCTGTCTGCTGGGGGACCAGTTCTGATAGCATGGTTTCGGCTGTGTGCAGTTTGTCCGACAGTTTGCAATGATCCTCGCAAAATATGCCAAGGTCTGTTAAGGGGGAATCAGTGCGGTGCTCAATGACAGACCTGGAATCACGTATTTCAGGAAGTATCAGATTGAGTTTATCCAGTGGAGGAGCCAGGTTCGTAGTTGGAGTACAGTCATTCAATGTGTGTGTTGTGGAACCATCAGGCTGGCTTTGCAGCGTAGGGAAATGGGTCTGTTAGGCCAATGAACTGACAGACTTGGTATGCCCCATATTGGTGTTGTGACTGATGGCAAGGGTAGCGCCTTGTTATAGGAAGCAAAATGTTGGGGTCACAAGCCAAAAGGAAGGGGGTGTTTAAGGCAGATAAGAGTGCGTTAGGCACTCACTCAGTTAGTACAATGGAATAAGAGCAGGAAACAGGCCCCCCCAGCAAGGCACAGTGGAGGACAGATGACCCTCTGGTCAGATCACTCTTCGAGGCATAAACCGGAGGGGTGCAGGCCTAGCAACCAATGATGATGGACCCTGTCAGCCAGGTATAAATTCAGAGGCAGTGTAGTTTAGTCTATGGCATCCAATGATGAGAGGATGCACACCACATAGACCAATAGTCTACAGCAGCTCAAAAGAACAAGTAAGAGTCCGCACTTGATGTGGTTTTATTGACTGGGGTCCATACAGAATGTAGTGCTTCGATGCTCTAGCCCAGTGGTTGCACAGCCGTGCATTCGGGATACAGCGTCGCAGAGGACTCACTGAGCCACTTGCCGGGGGCTCCAGGACAGAAGGGCCATTGTGGCTCACAACCTTTTGAATGTGGCGGGGGCAGGGGGGCAGAGAAGACAGTAAAATGTGTGGAAAATTGCCAGATAGGTAGGCTACGTCCTCCTCTATACCTCCTGCGCACATGCAATCTGCACAAGGGGCCCAGACCTAGATCAATTATGAAGTTCACAGAGATCCATTCAGGGCCTCTGGAAAGAAAGCACATTAGGTTGCGCGAGTCCCACGCCGGCGGCCGATATATACAATAAAGGGAACCAGGCCTCTTCGTTCTTGCAGCGTTCCCATTATTTCAATGTCCAGGTAGGCCACTCAATCCCCCAATTAGCTTACTTGGTAGTATACTGTTCATGCAAGCCACACAAGCCCTCGGTCAGAATCACCACACCACAACACACTACAGAGGTATAGGGGCCTAATAGACTCACCCTCTCTTTAGTCGGTCACACTGCAGGGGGCAGTAGGGATTGCGCCCCGCATCCACTAAATCAGGCTGCGCTGAGATCAGCTTTGCAGGGGTGCTGTGGGAAACCAGTCATTGTGCCCCGACGCACAAGGGGGACACAAGTGGGCTGTGAACAGGATAGCCCGGGTCCTTGGCAGGTAGGTGTTCCACCCTTGTGTCTCCTTTCGCCCACATGGGGCTTGAGAAACTCACCCACTCCACGCCCGGCCTCTTTGCAGTGGGCAGGGGGATCGGTGCCACACCCAAACAGGCCCCGGATTAGGCCATCGCGGAAGCACCGTAGCCTCAATGCAGCTCCACTAGGAAGTCTCCAGTAGGCGCTTACAGGGCCGTCTCCAAACTGGCAGTCAGTTTGGGCAGTAGGTAAGGGCTAGTTTCGGCATCCCACATTGCTGGGCCTGTGCACCATGCGGGGGACAGCTGCATGTCCAAAGTCTGCATTTCGGAGTTACCGAGCCAAGCTGGAAATGTCACGGCAGTGGCGGCCGGGGCACAACCTGCATTGGAACCCCAATATTAATGTCGGATGATGAAGGATTCCTGGGCGCCTCACGGGAGCCCCAGGTCTAACAGGATTACATTAGAAGCCATCCCAGAGTCATTGGATGATCATCCAACTACTGTAGAAGTCATTTTCCCATCATCAGGCTCCTGAAGTCATCAGCAGAGTTTAGAAACCTCTACCTGATGATTTGAGGATGACATGAAAATGAGTATTTAATGACGTCTCAGGACCTGATTGTTCCTGATGATTTGAGGATGACTAGAAAATGAGCATCTGATTACTTCACAAACATTAAAAAAGATAAACACATTCCTGAGGGTCAGGTAGCAGGCCATTAGCAACATTCAGCTGTTGGTC
Source organism: Calotriton arnoldi (assembly GCA_963921515.1). Taxonomy (NCBI): domain Eukaryota; kingdom Metazoa; phylum Chordata; class Amphibia; order Caudata; family Salamandridae; genus Calotriton; species Calotriton arnoldi. The sequence continues at coordinate 1,089,032 of CAWUFW010005242.1, forward strand.
CCAGAGAAAAAACAATTAAAAAATAAAAAGCAAACCTTAGGGTAGGGAGTAAAAGAGGGGTGGGCATAATTTGTGTATGTGAAATTACAGCAAAACTATGGGAGATTACGCATCATTTTGTAGGCATGGTATGCATATAGGTGTCTACAAATGTAAGCGGTCATTGGTGGCCACATCATCGTACCTTTTTTCTTTTGGTAATGCGACACATCATCAACAAAAAATGCTTTTTGACAATGCTGTACAGCATCAACAAAAGGTACTGGCAAAGCCACTGGTCCCAAAAGCAAGACCTATAGGCTTTACCAATGCTTGTTCTGTCAAGAACTGTATTGCAATGTCTGGAAGGCTACATTTTATTCATGTAAAGCGAAGCTGTCTGTGGCTGCTTCTTCCTCTGAATGGAGGATGGATGTATGAAGGACGCAGCTTCTTAACGGTCTATCTCTCGACTCAAAAATGCTAGTGAAGTCAGGGGTTTAAGGTAGTGCTCTCATTAAGGTGAATATAGAATGAGGACTTTTTGGGAGGGTGATATAGCTTTGAAAAGTGGGTGACAGCCATTAAAGACTATGGAGGCGTTTTATGTGTCAGTTGGGTGAATATAAGTGAAAAAGAGGGTGATGCCTCCCGTATGCGGGTAAAAAATGGGTGCTGCCCATACAGTACCATAGTCTGGATGCGAAGTGCCCACACCCAGTACCCACCCCTAGGCTGTCAGTGAGTGGGCCAGAACCATGCCCTCAATCACTGTTTTACCAATGCTGACAGTGCCATGGCCGCAGCAGCGCATGCACCTGTTACTGACTCCCTAGCCTGCTGGGGTCCTGACAAACACTTACTGCTGCAGCTGCAAATACTGAATGGCTGCAGGTTCCTGGACCACAGCATTGTACTGCCCCAGCCAGGGCCAGGAGAGATGCCCTGGGCTGAGCGCCCGGACCGCAGTAGCATTTTTCCCCTAATCACTGTTTATGGTTTAGCCCCCACCAGCCTCTCCCCCCCCCCAACCGATCACGAACATTTACATTTTTCATCAACCTACCATACTATCCATGTTAATGTTATCGACACTTATAAAGCGCACTATCACCCTACGGGTACCCTGGCGCTATTATCCGTGTGCCCAACTGATCACAGATGATATGGATAGGCAGTGAGCAATGTAGGCAGAAGAGGACTAAGAAAAGGGTAGGAATCATGCTCTGGGATAGAGCCATGTCTTTATTCTTTTCATGAACTGAAGTAGGTCTTCCAACTGTCTGATATCAGTTGGGAGTTTGTTCCAGAGCCGCGCTGCTGCGGTACTAAAGGCCCTACCTCCTGATTTTGTTCTTCGAAATCTGGGCACTTTCACCAATTTGGCAGAGGAAGAACGAAGGCTACGGGTGGGGACATACCATACAAATTTGTTCTGCATTGGTTTAGGTCCAACACCATGCAGAGCTTTAAACACAATGCAAAGTGACTTAAATTGTATCCTTTGCGATACTGGGAGCCAATGCAGCTCCGAAAGAGTCTGAGAGGCAGATGAGCGTTGTGGCCTCATTAAGGCTAACTTAGCCGCCATTATCTGGATTCTCTGGAGTCTCTCAGTCAAATACCTTGGAGACTCCAGCAGCAAGCCATTGCAATAATCCAGCCGGCTCAAGATAATACTTCTTACTATCCGTGCTCTAGCCTGTGTTGGTAGCATCGGAAGAATCTTCCGGAGCACTCTAATAAGGGAGAAACAACTCCCGACTGTTGTGTTCACTTGAGTTTCTAGGCTCAGTTTGTCGTCAAACATAACTCCCAGGTTACACACCGTCTCGGAGGGTACCAATGGGGCGGCCGTAGGAATGGGCCAAAAATTAATTGGAAGTAAAGGGGGAACTTTTCCGGCTGCACAACATAGGACTTCTGTCTTATCGGCATTGAATTGTAAAGAGTTCTCTCTCAGCCAATGTGCAGTGTCCTGCATACATGCGTGGAAGTCTTCCAGTGATATGGATTGGTCTCCCTCTAGAGACAGGATAAGCTGTGTATCATCGACGTAGTTCACAAGATTAACATTGTGAGCCCTTATGACAGCAATCAAAGGGCTCATGTAAACGTTAAACAGTATTGGACTGATCGCAGATCCCTGAGGGACACCGTGCAGGATGTTAATAAACTCAGATTGATAAGGGGGAGGGCCACTGCCTGTCGCCTATTAAATAGGTAAGATTGAAACCACTTCAGTGCTGTGCCCTCTACCCCAACCTCTTCGAGCCTGGCCAGAAGGACCTCATGGTTAACCGTGTCAAATGCGGCAGACAGGTCAGGCAGAATCAGCAACTAATTTAGATATGCCCACCGCTGACCTTTTAACCAAACACCCACCCATACTCCTATTCAGAACCCTACCCACCCCCCCTTTAGAGATCCAGGCTTTCCTATATTAGATAAGTTCTATTAGGCTTTGAGATACGCAAACTAGACTTCCACATATGACCAACTAGGACAGGTCCACCCCCCTGCAGACAGACCTACAGACAAACTTTATTGCATCCAAGCCCTTTCAGGTTTCTTATCTTTTAATTTTCCCCCTTCCCCTAAGGTTACTCTCATTTATCAACATCACATGCCAGCCACAACCGGGCTTACATTGGAGAGAGAGAGAGAGAGAGAGATATTACTTCTGGATGTACCGTTTAAAATCACTGCATCCAGATGGACTGAACATTACTGATAATACAACCTGATTACTGCATATCTCAAGAGCTCTCAGGACTGCATTGATTCCACATTCCAAATGGAATCTTCACTCATGATGCTTTTTGAAAATTCAGCTGTGTCATCTGTGCAGCCACTGAACAAACCATCTTGTACTACCTGAGGAAGGCGGAAGCTGAAACGTTGTAGTGGAAATATATATTTTTGTTCTTTGGTGAATCTATCTGTTTGAGTCACTTCTTTCTTGGATATTTTATTTCTTTGTGACTCATTGTATCCTTTGGGATCCAGATTTTTTACCTTTGCTATTTCCAATATAGCGCATTACAATCCCGGGTTGCCGATTCAATCTTTGATCTGATACCAATTGATTTCTCGCCTCATTATGGCCGCCGCGTAATACACTGACCAATCTAAGATGGCGCCCAGCCTCCCCAGGCAGCCCAATCATTCCATGACCCGGAAGTACTTGTTCACGCCACTTTAAATGGCCGCCACACATTACACGCTGGTTACCACACTTCATGACAGATTTAGTCGGGACTGGCATTACGCCCGTTATTATACAAGGTAAGCCCCGGACCCCCAGCGCCTTAATTGATCACCCTTCTAAACTCTCGATTACTGTGGCGAGGCCTTTTCCAGACTCTTTTCCCCCCCTTTTTCCCATAGGAAGTACAGGACCGTATCAATACAGACGACTTTACCCTTATATCTTCCAATGCAACGGTAAGACCTGATACCTCTGCCCACCTAGATGCGCATGCATCACTGCCCGGCGTACTAGTGCACCTTACCTACGTCCCCACGGTTAATCCTATACCACGTCTCTGCCTAGGACACACTTTTTGATCTTGCTATAAGCTAACGAGGGAGGCACTTCTCCTTTTTATATTGTATATTAATCCTCTCACTCGAATGGAATTGAACATGGCCTTCCCCTTAACATTGAGCCCCGAGAGCTACTTTCGGGCCTACGTAACCGGAGGCTCACCATGTAGAACCTGCACTAAATGTTAGAGTTTCCCCTGACTAATAAGTATTGCTTTATTTATTTATTTTCTCACATGTACATCCCTTGGATCCGGCCCGAATTGGCAACGCGACTTTTTCTACAAAATATGTAATTATATCGTCCCGCTTTTATTTGTATCTCTGTCACACACGCTTGGTTCTAAAATAATTGCTCATTTTGACCTTCAATAATTATACCCCTTTATCCTTCGCTTTCAATTTCCACTTCATGCTTTTAAAAAATCACTTAAAATGATGAATGTCACGTTCTTGTCTTTATATCCGTTCATATCCATTTTCTGTCCTACACGCTGGTTCTCATACACATGTTTCCTTCGCTCTAATGTAATCATACCTTTCAAGCCTCCGTCTCAAAATATTTCTTTCCTATGCAACCGTATTTTACTTGAAATGATGAATGTCACATTATTATAAATTGTAAACTAAAACTGTTTTAATATTTTGATCGCGGGATTCTGACATATCAATAACTGCTACTCCTGTTTATAATCTATAACTTATGCCTCGGTCATTTACTTACTTATTCATTGTGCATCCGGGATGCTATTAATGTCTGCCCACATGATACCTCCATAATTCTTAAACATCGTTGCTCCACCTACCCACCTACATTACAATGTTTTGACTCCTGGTCATGCACTGTACCTCGTGATAATTACTCCCTTTTAATGCTACTGCACAACGATATCTACCGTCCCACAACTCGCGATTACTATCTGAACTGCTTTGTTTCATGAAATATTTCGATACAATTGTGCTTTGCAATAATGCCCCATATGCTTCTTGCCTCCTATGTGCCTTTTGTCCTGTTCTGTGTCTTCTTTTTCTTCTTCTTTCTTTTGGTATTTTCACTTAAACTATTGTGTTCCAATGCTTTACACTGATGTTAAAATGATTGCATGTTGTCTGTTGTGTTCCTGCCCCTTTCCTTTTTCTCTACAAACTCACTTCCCTATTTCTATGCTTCTAAATGCCCTATCTTTCTCTCTTTCCTCTTCGCTACCTCCTATCTCTCTTCTCTTTTCTCACTTGTTATCACGGGGATACACACTACCCCCTTGTTTTTGCTCACCATGACTGTATGTACAGCCCTGAGGAAGCCCCAGGCCGGATGGCCATGTAAAGGGGTGAAACACGTGTTGGCTGTCAGTTTGTTTGTTTTACTCACTCTCACGGATAGAGTGACTACACCTTAAAAATAACCAGCGAAATGAACTTTTGTCTGACTGGAATTTTTTCCTGAAGGAGTACGAAATCACTCTTGCCCTTACAACCACTTTGAACTTTGTCTACATATTAGGGGGTTAGGGGTTTCCCCCTGTTAAGGGCAAGTATCACAACGAAATCTTTGCTCAATATACAGCCAGTAAGGGATCGGGACCTTTTTACCCCTTATCACACAGTACAGGTCAAGCAGAATCAGTATAGCTGATTGTCCCCTGTCTGCTCGCATTCGAAGATCGTCCAACACGGTCACCAGAGCAATCTCCGTTCCATGTCCTGGACGGAAGCCAAATTGCACGTCCTCTAGTTTGTTGTTGGTTTCTAAGAACTGGGAGAGTGTCTTACTAACCAGACGCTCTATGATCTTTACCGGGTAGGGTAGAAGAGAGATGGGTCTATAGTTTTTTGGGCAAGCTGGATCAAGCGTTGCTTTTTTCAAGAGTGGTGTCACCATTGCTTGTTTCCAGCAAGGTGGCACTAACCCGCTGGTCAAAGATTGATTACAGATCTGCCGGAGTATCGGGAAAAGTTCTGGGCCCAATTCCTTCCAAATTTTGTGTGGTAGTGGGTCCAGAGGGGATCCTGAGGAGACACCCAGAGCTACTCTGTTGAAATCCTCCATCAAGGGTATCTCAAAGTGATCTAGGGAGCTCAGGTTATCCGCCCCTACCCATCTCTTCTTCTTCGCATTTAATAATCTCCTAGCCCTACCAATATGATCTTCCTCCTTAGTCATATTACCCATTTTGAGTCCATTAATGATTATTCTGATCTTGTCCTCAAAAAAGGTCGCTAGACTATCACAGAGATCTTGAGTAGGATGAATCTTATTTTTTTAACAATCCGGGTTGGCAATATCACTCACTATTTTGAAAATACTTCTAGCGCTATTTGGCGCTTTCAAAATAGTGTCTCCGAAGTACTCTGCTTTTGCTATAAAAATTTATTTTTTATAGTTAGCTATTGCCGCCTTCCAGACGGCTTTATCCTGGTCTGCATATACCTTTCTCCACTTCCTCTCCGTCTGCTTACAGCCCTGTTTCAGGTTTCTTAATTTTTCATCATACCATAGGGCTGAAGGTCTGTCTGTTTTTTTATAACTTTTTAGAGGGGCAGTCTGATCCAGCCTTATATTTATCTGTTCACAAAAGGCCCCATAGTTCTCTTCCACCTGCTTGTCTGCATCAAAGAGCCCGTTAATGAGAAATACAGGGGATATTGTTGCCTTTTTCAGGAGCCCCTTCATGTCCCTACTTTGATAATTCCTTGCCACACTAATAGTTGGGATGTTCATCCTGGGGTTATATACCCGAAATGTAATCAGGTGGTGGTCAGACCAGCCCACCGGCAGGATGTCCACTACTCCCATGACCTGTTTTTTGGAGAAAACTAGATCCAATATATGTCCTCCCTTGTGTGTTGGCTCTGTGACCCATTGTTTCAGGTTTAGGCTCTCGCAAGATTGGAGGAGGTTCTTATAGCCTGAGTCCAAATTCCCATTTAACCACAGGTTAAAATCCCCCACAATAAGCAGTCTAGAGTGAGTAAGCGCCATATTACTAAAGACCTCGATTAGCGCCTGCTGTTGTTGAGGACTGACTGCCCCAGGAGGCCTGTAGCATACTATGCCGGTCAGCACATGTCCTTTATGATCTTTTAACGAAAATCCTAAAAGTTCAATGCCCTCTATCTCATCAATATCCATTGGGACAAAATCCCATATCTCTTTAAAAATAATCCCCACTCCACCCCCTCTGCCACTAGTTCGCGGCTTGTGGAATACTTTGTATCCCAGTGGGCAAGCCAGCCCTGGCTCCAGATCTGAGCCAGGGTGTGTCCACGTCTCTGTCATAAACAGCGCATCCAGGTCATGTGTTTCCAGCAACATTTGAGTCTCCAAATAGCGCTTAGACAAGGATCTGACGTTAAGCAGACCACATGTAAGGGTATCCCTTCTAACAAAATCCGATTCTGGTCCTGCAGTCTCCTTGAATTTATACTCGCCAACCCCACCTCCAATCTCACCTATATCCCGTAGTTCTTCACTTGTGTAGCGGTATCCCTTGTTTGCTGCTTCATACCTCCCCAATCGGGCTGCATGGCTGGCGCTGTGCGTGGCTGGTGCGCGGACGGGCGCAGACGGGCTTGCCTTTGGCGCGGCCGCGCCAGCGTGTCTTTTTATGGGCGATGAAGGAAAAAGCTAGTATGCTAACCCCAGAGTACGGCCGGCCCGCTCTGACAGACGGACACCGCAGGGTCAGGCAAGTAAGTAAAAGTACTTGGGGCATATTAGCAAGAAGAGGCGATAATCATCGCTAACCCTACTTAGCGTGATTTTTTTTATCGCCGGCTATCGCTGGAATATATCGCCACGCTAACGCTGTATTAGCAACGATTAGCGCTATGGCGATGAATATTCCAGCGATAGCGGGGGAAATGGGCCAACATCGCTGAAAAACCAGCGATGTTGCATGGAGAAGGGAGAACACCTTGCTGATACGACCCTGTGGTCGTATCAGCATAATCCACCCCCATGTTAGGTATGGCTAACACCTGCTAATTGCAGGTGTTAAATAAATGGCGATGACCCCGGTTAGCGCGACTTTTCACGTCGCTAACTGGGGCCATGGCCACCTTGCTAATAGGCGATAGGCCTGTTAGCGAGTGTTTCCCAGGTTTGTTCGTCGGGAACGCCCACTTTGCATGTCATTAGCGATAAATATCGCTGACATGCAAAGCGGTAAAAAAACGGGCGCTAATGCCCGCAAACTGTCTCTAACTTCTGTTAGAGACAGTTTGCTGATAGGGCGATATAAATATCGCCGCTTTAGCGGCAAAAAGTGCCGCTAAAGCGGCGATAGTGCCCTTGCTAATATGCCCCTACTTGTTCTTAGAGTCAAGTTAAAAACAATTTCAAGGTTAACAATTTCAAGGTTAATATCCATGGTAACGCTTGGGAGATAGATAGCCTTTGAAAACACTCTGGAGAATTTAATTGCTCTTTTCTGCTGCACCCGATTTTCTTTGCTTGCAGGCACTCATTTGCATATGCATGCCTCAAAGAAAACCGGTCTTTTCTGCAAATGAATGCCGCCTAACACTCCTCCTGCAAAGTTACTACGCACATCTGGTGGTTCCGGAAATTACATCACACGCCGTGCAAACGTTTGTATGATGATCTCGTCGAGGAAGCAGAAGGGCCACGGCGATATTTTTTGTTATTGTAGGGTTTCTACATTTTCATAGCTTGGCGATTGGTACGTTTTGCCCAAGAGCTTCTGCAGTGGAAAGGCATCCCCAGCAAGCAGGTCGGATCGGACTGTAAAATCCCAACTGGTATCAAGTAACATTTGTAGGGCAATGTGTTGGTTTTCCGGTTTCTAGGTCTGCATTTGCGTAGAAATTCAGCTGTAGTTTACGCTGCCTTGTTTCATGTTGGCTATGAGGGAAAGGCCCGATTTGAAGGAATATGCTTTTGTAAACAATAGAAGTTTGAAACCGACTAAAACATAAAGAATAAACTTACCTAAGAAACCTTAGCGGCTGAATTGAATATTTGTTTAAAACGTGCTCTTTTTTTCCATTCACCTTAATTACTGACCTTGTATATGTATACATAACTAACAGCATTTTTCCTAAATATTCATACAGTTCCGTGGCTATTGGCACACACAGCGAGAGCGAGGGAGAGCCATTGTGGACTTTCAAAGTGTGGGTATGGCGGCTCATGTGCTTTTCGTTTTCTGCAAGCAGGCAGAGTGTACGGCTGTGGAAATATTTTGAAAACTAAGCACACGGAGATCGGATTCTCATCTCTGCCAGCAGGACAAGTCGGGTAATAATTGCTTTCTGTTTTGGATGGAGTGGAGATTTATTGACTTCTGCTGTCTGATTAAAGGAGACGTTTTCCAAGTGCACCACGGGCCACACAGCAGAAAATCGGAGGTGACACTTAATGGCACAAGCTGTATTTTTGTAAAAATGTCACATGAAGTCGTGCATTACAGTTCTAATTTTTCTCGGGGTAATTAGTAGTCACTGGTGCATATCCTAACTGCAATTTTTGCGGGGTAAAATCCCTTGCACCTTTCACTTTATCTACATTTTTTTTTTTTAAATGATTTAGTGGCTTGAAGCAGAGGTAGGTGCTGTTCTGGGGACCCCAGCGGATGTAGGATGTCACTGACAGGTAAAATAAAAATAAACTTTTCCTTTCTAACTGGACAGGGAAATCGAGTGTTTGTAAAGGTAAGTGAAAGTTACGTTATAGTCAGTGGATTGAAAAAAGAGGAGCTAGTTCTGGTGATGTTTTGGATAGTTTACTTGCAGGGAAAGAGATAAAGAGCAAGGTGAAGCAAACAAGTTCTAAGCAGACTGAGCCTTCCACACCAATGCGCCCTTTTACTGAACACTTGATTTCATTCTTAGGGAGCACTGAAATGTGTGTCAGTACACCTCGCCACACAGCAGACTGCAATGAATTGAGGGCTCTACAAAAGGTAGTTCTAATGTGGAAAACCCACCTGGGCTCGGGTTATTTTTAGAAAAGTGGCCAAGGCTTGCTGCTGGTACCTTAACACAACCTGTAAGTCAGAGGGTCGAGATCTGGCTAGTCCACTTACTGTGTTTGCCTGCTAATTATCTGCAGCGCTACGAATCCACTACTGGGATAGAATGTGCAAATGGCTGTCAGTACAAGTACATGTGCGGACACGTGTGTAGGTGAATTTGATTTTATCTAAGGGGTTCCGACCAGACCAAAGAACATATGTTCATTCTGGACTTTGGGCAAAACGGTTTTATGTGCAGGCTAGTACACGGTGTAACTAAAATTGCGGTCTAGTAAATATTGTGGAGTTGTCTGTACAATACAGAAGTGTGAGTGCATGCTAGTGTAATACTGGGCAGCTCCTATGGAGAGCAACGCTTGTGTTCACAAGGATGTATGTTTACAAAAACGTTTGTACACATTTCTACGTCTTAGTGCATACTTGCAAAGAAACACATATTTCGAGTGGCTTCTGAGGACCATGTGTTTATATCCATCAAAGTGCATGTGTTTGTTGTGGAGTATATTTTATTGTATATGACACACACTTCAAACTAGGGTACATTTAGGTGCTATGGGTCCTTCGATGTTTGAATTTAGAGCCTGTGAAAGGCGCTGTATCGATTGCACTAGAAATTAAGGATGAACATTTTTCACCTCTGGAGTTTTGATGCAAGCTTCCACCTTTTGAGTGCTGTGTTGCTGTGAGTGTCCTGATGTTGTAGTTCTCCGTCAGTTGTGATCCTTGTAAGGCAGTGAGTTGTTGTTTTTCAGTATTCTGATGCTGTGAAGGTTTGAAGTTGTGAAGCGTTCTGATGTGGTAAGTGTTGGGTATGATTGGTCTTGTATGTGTTTACAGTCCCAGGAGTGTAGCCCCCCATAGGTGCAGTGGCACTGGGGCACATCATATGCCTCAACTCCCCACTGAACCCTGATTATTTCTGTATTTTACAATTCAAACCGCCATGGGGGGGTCACTTCCTTCGTTACAATAGGGCCCATGACACGGTGGCTACGCCACTGCTAGTTCCCCAAGTGCCAGGGTTGTCATCTCTAGCCACTAGACCACATCTCCTAGGAAAGCTTGTCTCATTTTGTTTTGATGTTCCAAGAGGACTTCGCCCATGAGCCATGAGTGCTCGCCCGCCTCTACTGAGTGGGGTGTATGAGCTCACCTCTCAATGCCAGCAAGGCAGGCTCAGTTGAATTTCATGCTTTATTATTGTAAAAGCGTGTCTGTGTGTGGTGATGGAGCAGGGGAAATAAATTTTTTAACCCCTAACAAATTATATAAATAATTAATAAAATGTTCGTTTAAATGTATTAATCAACACTGTATGTGTGGGAAAGGTAACATGCCAATGTGTGTGCTAAATAATCTATTAATGGATGTCCGTGTGTCTAAATTATAACGTAAAAATAAATGCGTACTAATTAAAAATAAATGCATGTTTTGTGCTTCATAGAAATAAAAAGTGTCGTTGCAAAAACAATAGTGATGGTAAGTAAGGAACAGCTTAAATGTTGCTTTCTGCTAGGTAATAACTAATTGGGGTACGTAGATGACGGGAGGGAAACGAAAAGGCTATTTTTCTCTATTTTAATTATGTTTTGTTTGCCTCAAATTAGTGCTTCTAAAGTATAACCGAGTGGCGATATAAAATGGCCGCCAGTGGGAAGATGTGCGCAGGCGCAAGGGGACATGTGACACGGGATGAAGTCGGAGAAAAACTAACCTCGTGATGTTACTGAGAGGCTAGGATGCGAGAAATGGTCAAGGCTGATGTGACCTAATTGAACTGATAGTGTGCCGTGGTGATCAGCAGAAGACCCGTGGGAAACCAGTTTAAGAGAAAGAACAATGACTGCTGAGTTCTCGAATGTATCGAAAGAAGTTACAAATGTACTGATCGAAGCGGATGGAAACATGTCTTGAGCGTATGGGAAAGGAAATGATCCAAGGACCATTGGATCCAAGAGAACTTGATTAAAAGAATGAATAAGATGACATGCATGGACCAATGAAAGAAAAGCGTGTTATTAATGTTGCAACAATTAGTTAGCAAAGTTAGAATTAGGGTATAAGAGGGCCTACTCTTAGTGGGAGGGGGTCAGTCGCAGTCACAGTCAGGAGCGGAGTTGGAGAGTCGTGTTGGTGTTGGTGGCTTCCAGTGCTGGGTGGTCCTGATCGATCCCTTACTGAGCGGGAGATGCTGAAAGACTGTTAGATGAGACGGGTTGCAGGTAGCTGATGCTGACGAGCTGAAGTTGCTGTTGCTGTCTTAATTTTCCAGTTGAGTATGAGAATCAGGTTATTTCTAATTCTTAAACTTAGGTTAGAAATCATTAGTCTAAATTAGGAAGGTAGGCAGGTAATTAGGGTTTTGGCTTCATGACAAAAATTTCCTTTCTGCAATAAATTGATTATGCTTAATAAATATTTGAATTTAAGAATGAATAATTGAATAAAGTTTAAATTCTTTCTTATGCTTTTTAAAAATTATATAAAAATTAAGATTCTTTAAACCAAAATGACTCAGTGGTTATTTTCCTAAATGATTGTGACATCAGTAATTGGTTATTGTGATTCAGCTGGTCTTAATCACTATGAACTAATTTCTTACATGAATGATTCATCGACAAAACAATGAGCAGGAATATCTTAATAAATAACTAAAAGAAAGCGACAAGTTAAGGTAATAAGATATCCCGGCTCCTTCCAGCGGTACATAAATGGTGTTCTCCATTTAGTTCTCATGCTTCTCCTAGGAGTACAGAATTTCATAAAGGTGTAAAGGAAATCCAGGTGTGTACGTGTGTGTTAGGCGATGTTTATGGGCCCCATCGTCATGTGGATGTGAGAAAATATAGTTTGCCCCTGGATGACCTATAAGTGACCTGGGAGGAGAATAGTTTTTATTGTATGCGCTGCATCAGATTTCTTGGTAGCAGAGTTATGGTTTTCTATAGATTAGTTTAGTGATTATTGTTTATTGATTATTGATTATTTTTGATGACTAACACTATATGTTGAGTCGTGTTATGTTATATGTGAGTTTTCACGCTTCTGGGATGTAGGAAGTGGAACACGTGTGGCAAGAGAAGTCACATGGAATTTGGCACATGGTCTGAATTCATTTTGGTAATAACACAGGTTGTGTTATGTTAGGGATTTTCTGTGCGAAAAGTGTGTAATTGAAATAGCAAATCACGTTTACTTGTGAAACTTTGGCCTTAATTCTCAGGAGCCTAGTCTCCACATGTGTCTTATCCCCAGAGAAACGAGTAAATTGTTTGCTTGAAAGAAGGGTAAGGTAGAGGGAAGTGCTACTTTATCGGCGAGAGTAAATAATTCTGTGGTAGGGTAGAGGTAAGCGCTGCCTACTGGAAATACAGGATTCTTGTGTAAAAGGACAAAGCTGTCACTTTTGTTTAGCGAATCAGACTATGGAATTGTTTTAATTGTTGTAACTAACGAAGAAAACAGCGAAAAGAAAAAAATTGCCGATAAATTTTGTAAAGGAGGGGTAAAAGAGTAGAAGTGACGTGGAACAGTGCCGTGCTAGGATTGGATAGTGCGCTAGTCACGTGAACACAGAGCAGGAGTGACGTAGAAAGTGCCGCGCTAGGATTGGTTGGTTCGCGGACGGAGGGAATTGTTCTGATTGGTACGTTAGTGTGAGTCGCGCTGTAATTGGTCAAAGTTCCGTACACAGAACAGCGTTAGCGTAAAGAGAAAAACAAATAGAAAACATGCCGTATTACGAGTATGAAAGGGAGAGAACGTCATGGACAACAAAATTGAAGAATTTCTTTAAGAAAGACAAAAAGGTTGTGACTAGAGAGGGACAAGTAATTCCTCCGCCGAAATCAGCAGCTTCACATATGATGCTGAAATATGGATATCATACGTGCATATGGTTGGAAAATTGGGCAAAATATACGAAGAATGATGGTGCTTTAGCTTTCCCTGAGAATGGTTCATTTAGTGTAGCGGTTTTGCGAAATTTGCGAGAAAAAATGTGTAAATTGGAACCTAGACCTAGACCAACACAGTTTGAGGCTTTGACGGAATGGGAAGATGAGATGTATGAACGAGAGAGATTCAGAGGAATGAGAGATCATGAGTTTATGCCTGGAAGATTGTGGGGAGTAAATCATGAGGACAGAATAAAACGATGGAGATGTGCTAACATGACAGGAGGTTTGTTTCCAGCTTTTACAGTTGAGGAAGGGACTAAGAAAAAACGGACTGAGAAAAAGAAACATATAGAGAGAGAAAAGTATATGCATGAGAGCGAAACGGATGACGAGTTGCTGGAAGATATTTTAAATAGAAATCCACCTCCGTATCAGCAGAGTTCTACAGTGGTGACACCAAATGCGCCGCTAATAGAGACTATGCGAAATAAAAGCCCGGAAAAGAGAATTGAAGTAAATAGGTCACAAGAACAAATGAGAACTTCTCAAAATGAAGGAATAGAAAGCGACAATGCAAGCGAATTAGCAAGGACCACAAAAGAACTAACTGAGAAGATTAGAGAATTAACGAAAAATATGGAAGCAGTCACTGTGCCTGTAACAATAGGTCCAGTAATACCCGTTTTTGAGAATCAGAAAATTGATGAACGATCTTTGGTGATTCCCATGAGTTCACAATTTCAGAGAGAAAAAGAAAGGATGGAACAAAGTGCAAGTACAAGTAATTTGGCTAGTACTTACAGACCAAGTCCACCTACAAATTTGACGGTAAATGAGTGCAATGGTAGGAAAATGCATATGGTAACAGAATCTGCAACAGAAACCCCTGAAAAGAGTGGTAATTGGATAGAACTAAATAATACACCCATAGGTCCGACTCCTGATGAGTTAAATGAGTGGATGAAGGCATTTAAAATAAAAGAACCAGAAGAAAAACCATTAGATGTAATTAGGTTAAAAATCGATATGGAAGAATTAATTCTAGGAACAATTGGTACCGAAAAGATAAAAAATTACCAGGATGATGAAATAATGTTTCTGTGCAAAAGTATTACATGGAGGGCAAAGAATTTACATGACAAACTAGAAGAAGTAGCCAGTGAGATTGGAATAGACTTTGCAAAAGTGAAAACGTTGCAGAAACCATACAGAGTAGACTTTTGTGAAAAGGATATTGAAAATTTGAACACGGCAGGAAGGCTGACACAGATAAAGGAGTTAATTGTGTTGTTGAGAAAATGGGGTGATGTGGACAGATGGAAGGTTAGATGGACAAAGAAGAATGAGAAAACTACAGACAAAGGTTCATTGGCCTTTATGATAACTGAAAAAGAATCTGTTGCCAAAGAATACCCCATGAGAGAAACTCCAGGTGGTAGTTACGTGCATGTTCCCTGGACTAGGCAGGACATACTGTCATTTACCAATGACTTTCCAAAGTTAAGAGAGAAGCCAGTTGAGTGGTACCGACAAGTAGAGAGGTTTGTAAAAGTCTCAAAAGTGTTGTGGATAGATTTAGATGGATTGTTTGACATAGTGGTACCAACAGATTTGTGGTCAGAATGTAAGATTACAGTTGACTGGCCAACTACAGAATATCCAAGAGATCCTAAGACAGGAGCTCCAGGTCCTGATGTGATGAAGAAGTACGATAAGGTGATTACCTTTTTGAAGAATAAGATTCCTCCTAAAGAGACAGATTGGGTAAAAATCGATAGAACTACACAGGAAAGTAAGGAGTCTGTACATGCATATTATGAGCGATTGTTATTAGTTTTCAAACAGTATAGTGGTTATGAAGAATTGAGTGAAAAAGACATGAGTCATTTTGTATACCGATTTGTGTTTGGCCTGAAACAAGAAATAAGTGATATGATTAAGCAACACATGATAAACTGGCAGAATGGAAGTGTAGATGAGGTGCTGAGGTATGCTAAGTATTGTAGTGATGAAATAGAGAGTAAACAGCGTAAGTTGAAAGAGAAGGCAATGTGGGCACAGGTGAAGGTGGCAGAAAAACAAGAAGCTCAATTGGACAATAATAATGGAAATGAAACAGGACAGAATAAAATGCGACCGAACATAGGTAAAGGAAAGGGTCAAGTGAGTCTAGAAGAGGCAAAGAAGAAATGGCCATGTCATAATTGCGGAAAATTAGGGCATTGGAGAAACGAGTGTAAGTTCCCACCTAAACCTAATCCGGAACATCAATCATTAACTCCACAGGTGCAGAATGAGGTAGTTGTTCAACAAAGTCAGGTGCCGCAACCACCACTTCCCAACACTGTTAACCAGCAAAGATACAGTACAGAAACAGGATTCTACGGAGGAGAGCAGGTAACACAGTTGCCGCGAGCAGCTAACATTTCTCAGTATTGGTTGCGTCAGAGTGAGGATGACCCGGATGAAAGATTCTGACGGTGCCCAGGAGAGGGGAAAGAGTGCGTGCTTGGCGCAACTCTAGAGGTAGATCAGTCTGGTCCCTTTGTGGATGGAGAAGTGAATGGTGCAAATGTAACATTCCTTGTCGATACTGGAGCTACCCGTTCTACTGTTAGATCAGTGGAAATTCCAAACCTTCCTCTCTCAGGTGAATACATCCAAGTAGTAGGAGTAGCCAATCAGCAGATTAAAACCCCACTTACTGAATTGGTGGAAGTAAAAATTGGTTCTTTTAGCAAAATGCATAAATTCGTAGTGTGCGATTGTAGTCCTGTAAATCTTTTGGGTCGTGACCTTTTGTGCAAGATGAATTGCACAATTTATTGTACGCCAGATGGAATCGGATTTCAGACTTCAGATGAAGATGTTTTGTATAAAGTAACTTTGATGAATCAGGAACCTGAAACGAATGGTTTGTTTCCTGCATTTGATGCAGAAAAACTTCCAGAAGAACTAAAAAGTGCAGTAAAAGAAAGTGTGTGGGATTTTACAGGAGAAGACATTGGATTAATGAAAGAAGTTGATCCCGTAAAAGTGACAGTAAAAGAAGGGACAACTTACCCGAATACGCCACAGTACAAATTAACTCCAGAAATAATTGAAGGAATAACTCCTGTGATAAATAAGATGATTGAACAGGGAATTCTAAAAGAAATCATGAGCAGTCCATGTAATTCACCTATTATGGGACTGAAAAAGCCAAATGGAACATATAGAATAGTACAGGATTTGAGAAAGATCAACAAAATAGTTGTGCCCTGTTGTCCAATAGTGCCAAACCCTGCAGTAATTCTATATCAAATTCCACATGAAGCTGAGTGGTACACTGTGATAGATTTGTGTCACGCATTTTTCTCTATTCCTTTGCATCCAGATAGCCAGCCATTATTTGCGTTCCGGTTTGGAGAACGTATTTTGGCATGGTGCCGAATTCCTCAAGGGTATACAGAAAGCCCCTCAATCTTTAATCAGATTCTAAAGAAATCTCTGGAAGATTTGAAAATGCCAGAAAAATCAGTGATGGTGCAGTATATCGATGACCTGTTGGTGGCATCGAAAACCAAAGAAGCATGTGTAAGTGATACAATTGCTTTACTGAACCATCTAGAGAAAAGAGGACATAAAGTGTCTCCTTCAAAATTACAGTTTTGTCAGAAAGAAGTCCAGTATTTAGGGCATAAAATTGAGAAAGGAGTGCGAAAGATAGCGACAGAAAGAGTAAGAATGATTCAAGGAATGAGAGCACCAATGACTCAAAGAGAGGTAAGAATGTTTTTGGGAATGGTTGGATATTGTCGACAGTGGATAAGTGGTTTCTCTTTGATTGCAAAACCATTACAAAAATTGACCAAGAAAGATGTAAAAGACCCTTTTGAGTTAAACAAAGAAGAAATGAAATCTTTCAAAGAATTGAAAAAGAAACTGTGTGAGGCACCTGCATTAGGCATGCCTGATTATGAGAAGGATTTTGAGTTGTACTGCAGTGAAAGAGATGGATGTGCGTTTTCAGTACTGGTACAAAAACATGGAACGACAAAAAGACCGATTGCTTATTTTTCAGCTGTTTTAGATCCTATAGCAAAAGCATTGCCTGGATGTCTGAAAGCAGTTGCTGCTACTTGTGTAAGTCTGGAACAAAGTGAAGGTATAGTGATGGGGTATCCACTGAGAGTATATGTTCCCCACTCAGTAGAAATTCTTTTGACAAGAACAAAAACACAGTACATGACACATAGTCGGCTGACTAAGTACGAAAAAGTCATCTTGAGTGCTGAAAATGTGACCATAGATAGATGCATGAATGTAAATCCTTCAACATCATTGCCAGATGAGGAAAATATAATTGAACAGGACGAAGTAGATCATGATTGTCTGAACGTGCTGGAATATTGCACGAAACCAAGAGCTGACATAAAAGATGAACCGTTAAAGGAATCTGATTATGTCATGTTTGTGGATGGCTCATGCTTGAGAACAAAAGAAGGAGTTTTAAGCGCAGCTTACGCGGTGTGCACAGTGGCAACTGTAATGGAAGCGTCTTGTCTGAAAGGAATAAGGTCTGCACAAGTTGCGGAACTGATTGCTTTGATTCAAGCATGTAAATTAGGAAGAAATGTACGAGTCACGATTGTGACCGATAGCCAATATGGTTTCGGCATCGTACATGACTTCGGTCAGATTTGGTCACAAAGAGGATTTTTGACATCTGCAGGAACACCTATCAGAAATGGAGATTTTGTTAAAAAGCTGCTTGAGGCGATACAGTTGCCTAAACAAATAGCTGTAGTGAAGTGCAAAGCGCATAAGAAAAACGAAGATTACATAGCCGTTGGCAATAATTATGCTGATGAAATCGCTAAATATTGTGCAGAGAACATGGTGTCCATGAACAAAAATAGAGAAAGGGAGCATGTCTCTTGTCCTTTGCTTTTTACTAATACTGTCGAGACATGGGATGAAGTAAGGCAGTTACAAGAAACTGCAAGAGATGAGGAAAAAGATTACTGGATAAAAGCAGGATGTAGAAGACAGGAAAATAATGGTGTGTGGGTATACAGAGATGAAAGACCAGTTATGCCTGATAGCATGATTGCAGACATGGCACGGATGTACCATGGACAAGCTCATATTGGGAGAGATGCAATGATCAGACTTTTTAGACAAACCTGGTATAACCCAAAATTCAGAGCCATTGCTGAAAGTCTTTGTCAAAGATGTCTTATTTGTCAGCAGTTTAACCCAGGAAGAAAAACAGTAGTGAGTCTAGGAACAATAGGACGAGAAGGAGGTCCATTCACTAGGATGCAGTTGGACTTTATAGAGATGCCCCCTAGTAACAGACTAAGATATGTTCTAGTGGTCGTCTGTTTGTTCTCTCGTTGGGTGGAGGCATACCCCACAAGAAGGAATGATGGAACAACAGTGGCAAAACTTATGCTGCGAGAGTTCATTCCAAGGTATGGTTTTCCAGTCACGGTTGAGACAGATAGAGGAACACATTTTCAAAATGAGTTGATCCAATTGATTTGTGAAGCATTGAGTATTAAACAAAAACTACATTGTGCTTACAGACCAGAGGCTTCTGGGGTAGTAGAGCAGATTAATGGAACAATTAAAAACAGATTGGGAAAAATGTGTCAAGCTACAGGACTCAAATGGCCGGATGCACTGCCTCTTGTTCTGATGACCATCAGAAGCATCCCTGAAAAGAAAACTGGACTCAGTCCTCATGAGATGATCATGGGACGAGCAATGAGACAAGCACACGTACCTGTCAACAAGTTATTAACTATAACTGATGATCTAGTACTGGATTATTGCAAAGGACTGGCTGATGTGGTGCGTTCTGTGTTTCATCAGGTTGGACCGGATGCGACCACTCTTGAAAGAAAACCAGCCCACGACTTGAATCCAGGAGACTGGGTCCGTATAAAAATCCACAGGAGAAGAAACTGTCTAGTTCCTCGCTGGGACGAACCACGACAGGTAATCCTAGTAACAACGACTGCAGTCAAGTGTGCAGGAGTGAAGAACTGGGTCCATGCCAGCCACACAATCAGAGTTCAAGAACCTACTGATCGACATGTGAGTCGACGTCTGGAAGTGTGGGATAAAAGTTTAACGGCTGGGACAACAAGGATAAGAGAAAGGGTGCCAGAACTTGAAGATCGACCTGAAAGTCGACATCTGGAAACCCCAACGGCAAACACCTCTAGAGAAGAAGAAGAAGAAGAAGAAGAAGAAAGAAATTCAGAAATTCCAGAACTTGAAGATCGACCTGTAAGTCGACATCTGGAAATATCTGACACAAATTCAGAATCTGATGATTCAGTTGAAAACCGTGAAGAATTCCAAAGGAGAACTTGGGGTTATAAACCAATTAGAGAAGAAACTGAGCAAGAAATTGAGTTAGATGAACAACCAAGTACAAGTTATGGTGGAAATCCTTCAGAAATAATATTAATAGATGAAGTAGGGAAAGAAGTACACAAAAAGTTAGAAAATCGAGAAGAACCCCGAGGAGCAATAGGGACAGATAGAGAAACAGAAGAACAGGGAAATTTAGAAGCAGAAAGGGAGGAAAACACCAAATCGGAAGAACACCGAGGAGGGACAGTAATAAGGGAAAACAAGAAGGAAAAGACAGATCCACCAGTAGGAGATGACGAGATCATAAGTTTCAAAATAAGAGACAATAGTGAAACAGTTGAAACAGAAACAGAAGAAAGTGGAGAAGAGGAAAAGGCAAAAACTGAATCAAGAAAAAGAAATTGGAAATCAGAAAGAGAAGAAAGAGAAGGTGAAGCCAAAAGGCCAAGAAAAGGAGATAATTGGCCCAACAGCTATATAAGAAAATTGAGATATAGAATAATAAGAGCGGGAGACGAAAGTGCTGAACAAGTGAATGAAGTAACAAGTCAAAAGGGACAAGAAAAACCCAGTGGAAAAAGATTACAAAAGTCCAAAAGGACAAAGAAAGTGAATGCAAAGTATAAGTCACCTGAGTGGCTGTATATTGCACTGACAGATTACAAAGAAGAAGAAAACACTCACGAGAACCAGAGACTGAGAAGTCGGATGGGAAAAGGTGAGATGCAACAAACTTGAAGTGAAGACTTATAGTGCTTCTGCCGGACATGACAATTTTACTGGATGTGACAAATCACCGGATGTGACAACGAAAGAATTCTGGAGAGAATTAAAAGAAAGTACCAAGCAAAGACTTTTTGAGAGCAGAGTGGCATCTGAGTCATTTCTGAGGTGTAGTGACACAATTTTCTGAAACTTAACAAATAGAAAAAAGAAAAATGGAAAATAATAGGGATAGAAGAGATAAATGTGAGTTTATAAAAAGATGGTGCAAAATGTGCTGCTTTTGTACAGGGTTATTAATGACCATATGGATAGTTTTAGCAATCACAATTCCTATTAGTTTAGCTGTGATAGAAGCAAAGAATGATACTAAACCAGAAAAAGAAACTAATATTAAAGAACCAGTTATTTTAAGAAGTAGTGCAGAGTTACATAAGGATAAGTCAGTAACAGACTTTTCAAAAAATGTTTTTACAAAATTGTTGTACGAATATGTAGAGACAATGGATGTGAGAGATTGTTATGTTTGTATGCAGTTGCCTGCATCAGTGTCAGAAGGTGTGACTTATCATCACCTACCTCTAACTTATGGAATAACATGTAGTGTAATTGCAAGTTTATTTTATAAAACAGGTAGATTAGAATCTTATTATACTGACATAGATAAGATTTTTGCAAACATTCCAGTAGTACCAGAACTTAACAAAGTAAAACCAGCAAAAGTTTTAGGAGAATTTTTTTAGAACATAGAAAATTAACGTTAGAAGAAATAGTTAGTAACAACCTTACCTGTGAGTTAAAGAAAGAAGAAAAAGTATTTTTAGAAATGGTTGAAGAAAGAAGAATGAAATTTCAAAAAGAAGCAATAAAAGAGGAAGGAAAACATCTATGGACGTTTGAGGAAGGAAATCATGAAGGGAAAAAGATAAATGCAGCAATGACATTAGATTGGCCGCAAACAGGAAAGTTGTGTATTAGGAGAAATAAGACAGTCTATGACAATTACTTTGTAGGTTCCAGTATCTGCCATGACAATTATCAAATTCTGGGAGGTTGGGGATTCAAAGGTGGAAAAGATCCAATATTTCCAGGTATCTATTATATTTGTGGGAATAGAGCTTATTACAGGTTACCGGACCATTGGTATGGAACTTGCTATGTAGGCCTGGTCTTTCCAAAAATCTTTCACATGGACAGAGAAGAAAAGGGAACATACAAGATGATTAATAGCTTTACACGTAGAAAGAGGGAAAGTTTTTCAGAAATTGTAGGTGATATTTTTGGAGCATTGATACCAGCAGTGGGAATATCTTTGAATGCATTTAAAATTCGGAAGTTATCCACAGTAGTAGATCGTTTGTCTACAGATACTGCGGGAGGGTTCTTAATGGTAAATACCGAAATGGTTGCCATGAGAGCTATGGTGATGCAAAATCGGCTTGCCCTTGATATTCTTTTGGCAAAAGAGGGTGGAGTCTGTGGAATGTTGAAAGTCCAACATTGTTGTACTTACATTCCTGATAAAAGTGAAAATATACAGAAGTATATTACAAATATTACAAATTTGCACAAAGAACTAGTTCCACTGGAGGTTGAAAGTGTTTTGGGAAAACTTGGTAGAGGGTTTTCTTCAGTAGCAAATTGGTTGACCAGAATGAGTAGACTAATGATAGGGAAAGTTATAATAATAGCAACTGTAGTAATACTGTTAGCCATGGTGTTGAAAATAGTAATAACGTGTATAAAAAGAAAAGTAAGACAAAATAAGATAAAAAGAAATAACAGAATAATGAAAGAGAGAGAGAGAGAAATGGGTGAAATTGAGTTGGAGAAAATGAAAGAAAGCATGTATAAGGAGACAAAAAGGCAAGATGAAGAAGAAACAGATGTGTAAATGACAGAAAGCAAAGGATAAAAGACATGCTGCCTGAAAAGAAGTATAACTTGGTTTTATGTGGTGATTTAAAAATCACCAAAGGGGGAGTTGATGGAGCAGGGAAAATAAAATTTTTAACCCCTAACAAATTTTATAAATAATTAATAAAATGTTCGTTTAAATGTATTAATCAACACTGTATGTGTGGGAAAGGTAACATGCCAATGTGTGTGCTAAATAATCTATTAATGGATGTCCGTGTGTCTAAATTATAACGTAAAAATAAATGCGTACTAATTAAAAATAAATGCATGTTTTGTGCTTCATAGAAATAAAACGTGTCGTTGCAAAAACAATAGTGATGGTAAGTAAGGAACAGCTTAAATGTTGCTTTCTGCTAGGTAATAACTAATTGGGGTACGTAGATGACGGGAGGGAAACGAAAAGGCTATTTTTCTCTATTTTAATTATGTTTTGTTTGCCTCAAATTAGTGCTTCTAAAGTATAACCGAGTGGCGATATAAAATGGCCGCCAGTGGGAAGATGTGCGCAGGCGCAAGGGGACATGTGACACGGGATGAAGTCGGAGAAAAACTAACCTCGTGATGTTACTGAGAGGCTAGGATGCGAGAAATGGTCAAGGCTGATGTGACCTAATTGAACTGATAGTGTGCCGTGGTGATCAGCAGAAGACCCGTGGGAAACCAGTTTAAGAGAAAGGACAATGACTGCGGAGTTCTCGAATGTATCGAAAGAAGTTACAAATGTACTGATCGAAGCGGATGGAAACATGTCTTGAGCGTATGGGAAAGGAAATGATCCAAGGACCATTGGATCCAAGAGAACTTGATTAAAAGAATGAATAAGATGACATGCATGGACCAATGAAAGAAAAGCGTGTTATTAATGTTGCAACAATTAGTTAGCAAAGTTAGAATTAGGGTATAAGAGGGCCTACTCTTAGTGGGAGGGGGTCAGTCGCAGTCACAGTCAGGAGCGGAGTTGGAGAGTCGTGTTGGTGTTGGTGGCTTCCAGTGCTGGGTGGTCCTGATCGATCCCTTACTGAGCGGGAGATGCTGAAAGACTGTTAGATGAGACGGGTTGCAGGTAGCTGATGCTGACGAGCTGAAGTTGCTGTTGCTGTCTTAATTTTCCAGTTGAGTATGAGAATCAGGTTATTTCTAATTCTTAAACTTAGGTTAGAAATCATTAGTCTAAATTAGGAAGGTAGGCAGGTAATTAGGGTTTTGGCTTCATGACAAAAATTTCCTTTCTGCAATAAATTGATTATGCTTAATAAATATTTGAATTTAAGAATGAATAATTGAATAAAGTTTAAATTCTTTCTTATGCTTTTTAAAAATTATATAAAAATTAAGATTCTTTAAACCAAAATGACTCAGTGGTTATTTTCCTAAATGATTGTGACATCAGTAATTGGTTATTGTGATTCAGCTGGTCTTAATCACTATGAACTAATTTCTTACATGAATGATTCATCGACAAAACAATGAGCAGGAATATCTTAAGAAATAACTAAAAGAAAGCGACAAGTTAAGGTAATAAGATATCCCGGCTCCTTCCAGCGGTACATAAATGGTGTTCTCCATTTAGTTCTCATGCTTCTCCTAGGAGTACAGAATTTCATAAAGGTGTAAAGGAAATCCAGGTGTGTACGTGTGTGTTAGGCGATGTTTATGGGCCCCATCGTCATGTGGATGTGAGAAAATATAGTTTGCCCCTGGATGACCTATAAGTGACCTGGGAGGAGAATAGTTTTTATTGTACGCGCTGCATCAGTGGCTCTCGGAAAGCGGTTGAATGTGGAGCTCCATTTCAAAAGAGGTGGCAGTGGGATTTTGGTCTCAAAGCCCGATCATGTTATGTGATTATTTGTTTTAAGTATCAGAATGTGATTCTCCACCAAAACGTAATTCTGATGGTATGACTGACATTTTATTATCACTTATCAGGAATAACTATTGTGCTGCCACAAAATATTATTTGATGGCAGAAAACCCTAGGTCGATGAAAGACTCAATATACATTAGGTAAGGCAGGCCCAGGAATGATACAGCCGTCATCCCTCAACTTTAGATATTTTATTATGTATACGTTATGAGGGAGAGGTATATGCTCTTTCTGGATCTTCCTCACTATCCTCTTTTCTTCCTCAGCTTCTCTCCTTCCTCCTTTCCTGCTCTCAGTTCTTCTTTCACACACTGTCTGGTTTTTCTTCTGTCTCTCCGCTCTCGCCTCACTAATTACTTTTTACTTTCCTTTCTCTCTCCTTTTACTCTAGCTTCTCTAGGTCTACATTTATTCCCTTCCCCCTACTTTCACTTTTTGTTCTCTTGCATTTCATTCTCTGCTTTCTCCAGTACTCTTCACGCTTCTCATTCCTTGTTTACCCAATCTGTCTGTTTCTCACATCCATCTCTCCTCTTTCCTCACGCTTCCTTTTATATGTTTTCTTTCTTGCGCCTGTCTTTCATGCTTTACACATCTGCCTGCTTCCTTCTTTTCCATTGTTCTTTCCTACTCCTCCAGTTAAGAAAGTGTCTGCACACTGTAATCCATACCTAATACAATAGTGCAATGATGGTTTAAGCACTTGAGAATATTTTTTATTTTGAGCAGTACTGCTATCACCCCACAGAACTGTGTATTCTGAACTCAACTGCCCAGCCCAATTCTCACTCAGACCCCTGGCAAACTGTAGCATGCAATCTTCTCCAGACAGTGGAACTGAAACTAACCCACCCAACCCTCTTCCCTGGGGCTACTAGATCATTAAGTTGCAGGCTTCAGCCAGCACAGGTCACAAAGCTCTGAATCGCTCCCTCACAATGATGCCACTGCTTTGCAATGGCCACAGCTAGGCCTCAAAGTGACAGGCTGGGCAGAATCTCATGTGGTTAAGGCTCAGCCTTAACTCTGATCTGCTGATGGTGTTTCCACCTATGGTGAAACATCATCATTTTGGTCTGCATGTATGTACCTTTTTGAGTAAATTGTATGTTCCTGACTGGGTTGTAATGTTCTAAAATATGAAACAAGCACGGGCAAAACTAATAGGTCTGAAATAACCACCAGCATTTAGGTTTTGTCAATATTTTTATTTTGTCATGTTTATTGGGGAAACTGCCAGGCACACATTAATAAAAAAAAAAAGTTGGCTAAAAGCAAAAATATTTCTGGTCTCAAAAAGCCCACATTGCCACAGTAGTCCTTGGCTTTTAAGGGAATTATTTTTGTGTAGACGTTCTTCTTGTGAAAGGGAAGAATGCCGTAACTGCTGGTTAAGTTAGCAAATGACTGAAGTAGGCTGACTTCTTCCCCTACTGTGCTATAATGGATGGATGAAAAATATGAATGACACAATAACAGACCAATGGGTGAAGAGGGCTAGCTGAAGGCCTCAATAACTAAGTATTTTATACATATAATTTTAGTAAAATCATAAGGTCTTAGCTAACACCAGACTTAAAAATAGAGCTATGAGGCAGGGAGGCTCCCTACATTGTACAGAGATTATATAGTGAGAGCATAGAACCCTATTAGAGGCAGAGACACAATCATGAATGCAAGTGATCACACAGTGAAGTTAGGCAGCTTTATGGTGAAGTTTCTTACTTTAAAGGTCACGTGCAGCTCTTCGGTGATAGGTGGCTATCTAATCTTTTCCAAAGCCTCTTCCTTAAATATATCCACCATTTCCTGAAGGATTGTCGAGTTTCAAAACCAGAAATAGTGTTTTGTTGACATAACTTGAAATTGCGGCTTAGTCCCAACAATAAAGCCCAGGAAATTGCATAAAATGGGATTGGTATTTAAATAAATTATAGTGTGGCTTCTAATCCACAGTTCTGATTTACAAATTTTCCATTTGCAGAAAGTGTGCAAGTTACGCACCAAATATTGCAAATGGGTTGACTTTAATATTCATAAGAGAGGTTGTAATTGCGACCCACTGCGATTGGCTAGAGTTAAAGGCATGGTGGCCTGCTGGGGTCAGCAGACCACCATGTCTGTGATTGCTTTTATAGGAAGTAATTCTTTTTATTTTATTTATGCCCCCATCCCTATTTTCTTAAGTGGAAACTTTTTAAGAGTAGGCAGTGGTTCCATTAAACTACTGCCTACTCCTAACAAACATTTTTGTCAACATTCTCAAAGGGCAAGGGGTCATCTGGAGACCACTTCCCGTTTGCGAATGATTTAACACCAATTTGGAGTAAAAATGTTAATGTTTTGCGACTGGATTTTGGTCGCAAAACATTAATACATCTCTTCAAGAGTGAGTATTTGAAAGGAATGCCCTTAAACTGTCCCTTCCAAATAGTGATTACTTAATGCTAACCTAACCCATTTAACGATTCGGAAAACCATTCGGAAAACCTTGTTGGATAATTATTGGATTTTTGTAAATTACAAAAGTTTTTTAGCGATTACAAACACCCAGATTTCTTGAATCTGGGTGTTTGCATCTGTTAAACCATTTTGTAAATCAGGCCCTAGAAAACATTATGTGATGTAAGTGTCATAAATGAGTAACATTTGATTACTGTGGGTGATGATGGGGCACAGAGTTTGTGGGGTGAAAGTAGCTGAAGACTTGAGGTGGTGATGGGGAAGCAGGCAATAACTTTTTATACAACACTTTTTTTTGTTATGAAAGTTGTAAATGACAGTTGTTAATGTTGCACTCTTTCCTCATACTTCATTTACCAATCTCAGAAGGATGTAAGACTGAGTTTGTGTTGGAGGGTTTCGAATTTGTGACCTGCAGATTACTAGAAATCTGTATGAGTATTTACCTCACAGTTATTTTCCTGATGTCAGAAAAGAAGGTGGGCTGACAAAAGGGAGCAATCTGTCGGGACAGCCTAATGAATGCGACAATACAATGGAACAGACAGTGAGAGTGGATTATGACATGAAGACAGGTATGGATAGTTTGAGTATGGTTCTTGGAAGAGGGTGAGATTGGAGGATATTGGATTGAAAGACTGGTGGCAGAACGTGGAAGTTTGATTGAAGTCAACAGGATATGAGTGACACTGGATAGATGTAGAAGCACTGTTAATAGAATGTAGCTGGGGTGGATCACAGTAGAATTAAATTATAGTTGAGAGAAGGAACAAGTTTCTTTTCCCCCGGTGTATTATATAGCGCAAACTTGACCCGAAGGTATCAGGTGTCGGAACGCTTTACATGAGCACCAGTTGCGTTACACAAGGACACAATCGTTTTTTTAGGCACAGGGAGATTAAGTGATTTGCCCAGAATCACAGGATGTTGATCGTCATTGCTGAGACTCAAACCCGGTTCCCCAGATCTGAGAACGACCGTCCTAGCCGTTAGGCCACATCCTCCCCCCCAGTTGACTTTGCTTGATGGGAGAAGATAACATCAAATAGGAGACAGCTGTGAATTCATGGCATAAGCACTATGGGCAGCCAGGGGATGGGCCACAGATGGGAATAGGTGCAAAGGGTGTGACATAGCTGATGGTTGACAGGGGTGGAAGGAGACGACAGATTGAAGGTGAGGTGTACAGTTGATAGGAAAGGACTTGGGATGCATGATGGGGATTGTTGAGAATAGGGATTTGTGGGAGGAGTGGATGCGGGGCAAGTGAAGGTGGATTTGGGTGACACGAAAGGGTACAAGAAGGGATAGGCTTACATGAGGGGATGAATATTTTTAAAAGGAAAGAGGTTTTGGTGCTAAGACAGGATCACAAAATGGTGATTAACCTAAACATATCCTGAAGATGTCACAGTTAAACCTGGGTATGTTTTCTGTGGTAAGCTGAATTGAATTCCTAGCCAAGTCTGCTTTTTCTGCTTTAGTCTTCACCACCTCCAGGCTCCACCCATCCCTCAGTCCTAAAAAAAACCCTCACTGCCCTTAAACAGCACTCATCCACAACCCTAAAAAACCCTTACCACCCCTACACCCTACCCTTCCCTGAACCCTAAATCGCTTTCTACGTCTAAACTCCATCCAGCCATGAATCCTTGAAACCCTCACCAACCTAAACTCCACCGAATCCCGAATGCTAAAAGCTCACCACCCCTGAACTCTACCCATCACTGAACTTTAAAGACCTTCAGCATCCCTAGACTCCACCCATTCCTAAACCCTAAATTCCCTTTCTATGCCTGAACTCCACCTATTCCTGACCACAAAAAAACCCTCCAGACCCCTAATGATTAGCCATCCTTGAACCCCAAAACAAGCCACTTCTCCTAAACTCCACACAAGTTTAATGTAATTTTGGATTTTTGTTTAAAATTATTGTTCTTTTAAAATGTTTCCTTTACTTTTCGATGTATTTGTTTTTTCTTAATATTGGTTTTCCCAGATTTGGTTTCCTCCAATGTGGTTTCACATTGGAGGTTTTCGTTTTACCATAATTCATATATATCACTCAAGATCATCTTAGAGCAGTGGTTCCCAAACTTTTTCGAACCACAACCCACTTTTTAGAACAACAAAGGTTTGCAACCCACGTACCTTTAATGGACATGAGGTGGGGAGATTTTTTTAAATCCAACTAAAGCATCATGTGGGAGTGCATTTTCATTTACAGGCAGACCTCACATTTTCCATTGAAATGGCCACAACATTTGCACAGGCATACAGTTTTACTGATAAAACTATATAGCACACAAATCATAATGTGTGGAAATCCGATTTCTGTTAATATTTTTCGTTTGTGCATCACCAAGTGAGTATATTGATTTGTTTTGATCATCTTAAAATCTTTCTTTCCAGTACATTTCCAAATTGTTAAAAAAGCTTAATTTTTGCTTTCTTAACTGCTGGATGCATATTGTTAATTTGCAGTTATTTACATTGTGTTGTGTAATGCAAAAATGAACATCCTACATTGTCACTTAATTAACTTAAAAAAACCTCCTCTCACTTTGCAGTTAGAGAAAGAAAAGTAAAGAATCACCGGCAAATGTGACCAGTTCAACACGGAATTTAAAAGAATCTTTATTTATTCTGACTTTCATGACCTACCAAAAATCAGATCACGACTTAATAAAGTCCCATTGAAAAGTTATCTTGGGATTATCCTTGAGTAATGCAGTCTCATTCTGAAGTAATAACAAGATTATTCTGTAATAATACAGCCCCATCCTGAAATACTCACAGAATCATCCTGGAGTAATAACCGCCTAATCCTGAAATCATCATGGGATCATCCTGCTGTAGTCCATGATTATCACATGTTTTCCACTGAAGTAATCAGGAACCCATCCTGCTGTAATCCAACCTAATCCTGAAATCATCACCGGGTCATCCTGCAGTAGTACAAGATCATCACATGTTTTCCACTGAAGTCATCAGGAACTAATTCTGGAGTAGTTTCAGTGATGACTCTGGAGTCATCTCATTGAAATATTACGCCCTATAGGCATACTTCGGGATGGCTTGGGATGACTTCCCCAGATAATTGCAGGAATAGCCTGGCTGAAGTCATCGGATGACTTCAGAATTACTCCAGGATGATCTTCGTTTTTGACTTGGGGCCTTAGAGAGACAGGTCCGCCATCTTCGGCGGTTGGCCACGCCCCCATTCCATTGTCACTATATATCTTTGTAGTAATGAAGAATACTCGTCAAAGTGCTTCGTGGAGGAAGCTTTATTGATACAGCCCCTACACATGTGAAATGCACCGCAGCTCTCGGGCAACTGTCAGTACCAGCATCTTACAACGGATAACATAACGGAATAATGGTAGTACATGGAATGTAGAACGTAGGGAAACCAATGGGAAAGGCTTGATTTGCAGCACGTGCCATTGCGTGCAGGTGAGCTAACGTCATTCACTGTCGCATGCCATGGTCATGGCACGCGGCAGTGCTACCGTTACAACACATCTTCCCCTCTTAGACATTGCAGAACAGATAAGTTAGTCACAAATAAAGTTGTCGTATTTTTTTGGTTTGCTGATGGGTCTACCAAATCTTCCTGAGATACCATGACTGTCAACCACAACATCCGAGTCTGAGTGTGAATCAATTTCATCACTCCGATCAGGTGGGTGGTGATCAGTAGGTGCAGAGGAAGTGGGGACTTCACCATCATCAGAACCACTTTTTCTTGCAAGCAATTCGTCATGCATATTAGATGACCTGTTCACACTACACGGTTCATCATAATCAACCCATAAGTCATTATTGGCATTTCTTTTACAAGGCTGAATTAGCTGTTTGCCGTCAGAGCTACATTTGGCTAGTCTGTTCATGTGCCACACTTTGCCATCACTGAGTTTGACAGAGCAATTATACACTTTACTTATCCGAAGGGGTGTTGAGTATCTACTTTCCCCCTTATTCACTTTCCGTTCAAAGCGAACTTTAGCAAGATCACCTACATTGAATGAGTGATTCTTGACACCATGTCTATTGTCATACCATTCTTTGTAACATTGTTGTGCTTTTTCAATGTTGTTTCTAACGGTTTCAGGTGACCATTCAATCAGTTTTGAAGATTCCATCCAACCTAAGTCCCTGCTGATGGGTTTCCTGCTCCTCATGAGAACAAAAGGAGATTCCTTCGTACTGATATTGGGTGTAATTCTGTAAACCCATATGAGCTTAAAGATCTCTTCTTCCCAGTTGAGATTACTATTTCTGGAAAGTTGTATGTTTCCTTTTAAGACTCTGTTGAAGCGTTCCACAAGGCCATTTCCTTCTGGATGATATAATGAAGTAGTGTTGTGAGTTATGCAATTTCTCTGGAGGAAAGATAGGAATGCTTCAGATGAAAACTGGGGTCCGTTGTCTGTAAGGATGCATTTAGGTAGGCCCTCGCTCATGAATAGTTTATCCAGAAATGAAATGACACATGAACTGTCAGCACTAGGAACAATTTTGATCTCAGGCCATTTTGAAAAATGGTCCATGACCATCAGAATGTACTTCAGTTCACCATCATGGCCTTCAATGGGTCTGGCAATGTCTAACCCTAATCTTTCCCAAGGCATACTGGGGGATGCTAAGGGATGTAGGGGAACTTTGGTTATTTTGAGACTTTTGTCGGAGTCATTGCAATCCTCGCAGTTTCTGACCATAACTTCGATTTGCTTATCTACCCCTGGCCACCAATAGCTGTTTTTGATTCTGAGTTTTGTTTTTGAGATACCAAGATGACCAATGTGGCAGAGTTTGAGTATTCTCTTCCTTAGTGAGTTGGGAGGAATGGCTTTCCCCATTCTGAATAGAATGTTATTTTCATAACTCAATTCATTTCTTAGCTCCCAGAAAATTCTTACCTCCTCGTGGAGAAGTCTTTTGTCTGGCCATTGAGTTTTGATGTAATTGCACACATTTCGTAGAGTGGCATCTTTCAACATGTGATCTCTCCATTCAGTTTTTGTAATGCCAACAAAATCAACATCGAACAGCAAGGCTACTTTCCCAATGTCTTCTTGTTCATCTTCAATACCCTCATTAGGTAAGGGTAGCCTACTTAAAAAGTCAGCTACTTTGTTTTTGACACCAGGCCAGTATTCAACAGTGTAATAATAATCAAGCAATTTAATGGACATTTTGCTAAGTCTGGAAGAGGCATTCTGTAGCCCCGCAGCTGAAAGGATTTTGATGAGGGGTTTGTGATCTGTGCACAAGATTACATTGTAACCCCAGACATACACTCTGAAGTAGTTGAGTGCCCATGAGCAAGCAAGCATTTCACGTTCGATCACTGAATATTTTTCTTCTGCTGGGGTTAGCGAACGAGACGCAAAGGCTACAACCCATTCGTTGTTGTCAGAGTCTTTCTGTGATAGGACAGCGCCAAGCCCTTTGTTGCTGGCATCAGTGGTTACTACAATTTGAGCCATAGGATCAAAACCCTTGAGAAAAGGTGCACCACTTATTTCTTTTTTGATGTTGTCAAAAGCAGTCTGGCACGAATGGGACCAAGAGAATTTCACCTTATTCTTAAGAAGTTGTCGAATGTGGTAAGTCTTTTCAGAAAAGTTTTGTATAAATTTCGAATAGTATTCAGTTAACCCCAGGAAAGCTCTCACATCATCTTTGCTGGTGGGACAGGGTGCTTGGAGAATGGCTTCCACCAGACATTTTTTTGGTTTGAAACCTTCATGACTTATGCAATGACCCAGATAGTGAACACTGGTTTGAGAAAACTTACATTTATCTACTTCAACAGTTAATCCATTACATTTTAAAATCTCACATACATGTTTTAAACGTGCAATATGCTCCGTTTGGTTACTGCCCATGACCAGGATATCGTCTTGGAAAAACTTAATGCCAGCAGCATCCTCAAAAATGGTTGACATTACTCTTTGAAAGAGTGCTGCAGCTGAAGCCAAACCAAACGGTACCCGAGTGAAGTGATAACAACCAAACGGAGTGATAAAGGTAGTGAATTTCCTACTATCAACATGTAACGGTATCTGGTGATAAGCACATTTTAAGTCAATAATTGAAAACAATTTCATGTCTTTGGTTGCAGTGAATATTTTATTAATGCGTGGCAGTGGAAATTTGTCAACAATAATGCTCTTGTTGAGATCTCTTAAATCGATGCAGAGTCTGACCTTACCATTGGGGCGTTTAACGACAACCAAGGGGGAAACCCACTCTGCAGATTCCACTTTCTCAATGACCCCAATGGTGACCAATTTATTAAGTTCAGTTTGCACATCATCTCTGATGGATAACGGTAGGTGTTTTACCTTATGAATGCATGGTGAAGCGTTGTCTTTTAATTCAATTTTATGTTCAAAACGACTGAGTAACCCACTTCCCCAGAGAAAACTTCAGGGTATTGCATGAGTAACTTATCACAAAATTCACTATTGTCATTAATAGACATGACAGGGTCAGAGCTGTTGGGATTGAGAATTATCCCCAACTCAGCTTGATCATACCACCCCAGGACGGATGGCCCTTTTTTCGCTACAAACAGTTTGCACATGGTTTTCCTACTTTTGAATTCAAATTCCAGTTCACGAGTGCCTATGAATTCTATATTATCTCCGGTATAACTTTTGGCAATGACATTAGATTTTTCAAGGGAAGGCCCAATTTTGTTTACAAAAAATTGCTTCCATGTGTTATCATTGACTATTGTAGACGGGGATCCAGAGTTGGCAACAACGTTCATCAACACACCACCCATATTTATTTCACAAATGGGCTTCTTTACTTTCGTGGGATTGACCCCAAGGATGTCATACTCAATAGAAAATATATAGTTGATTTCGTCAGACTCTGATTCTTGAGAGTCATCTGAAGCTATGTAATTTTCACCTAGAATATGTTGAACAGGCTTGCTCTGTTTGTAGGATTTCCTGTTACAAAAATTAGAGAAATGCCCAACCAAACCGCAATAGGTACATTTCTGGTATCTAGCTGGACACTTTTTGAAATCAGCAAGGTGTAGAGGAGATCCACAACGATAGCATTTTCTATTGGACAAGTAACTCGCATTTTTAGAGTACTCGTTTTTTCAGGAGTGCATTCTCCTTTGGGATCTGCGTTCATATTGGTCTTAGTGGTGTTACCTTTACTTTTGTATTTATTAGCTTTTGATGGATTAACTAATTTAACTTCATTAGGCTCCTCAATTACAGCTTTTGCACACCTCCCAGTTAATTCAGCTTTTTTAACTAAAGCTACCACTTCTTTTAACGGAGATTCGCCGTTAACCCAAAGTTTGTCCTGAATGTTGGGGTTACTGGCATGCATTATAATTTGATCCCTTACAAATTCCTCTTGTAATTGCCCAAATCTACAAGTTAAAGCTAAAGTATTCAAGGCTGCCACATACTCATCGATGCTTTCATTTTTACCTTGCTTTCTTCTTGAAAATGTATAGCGATCCACGGCTACACAAACAATGGGTGAAAAATGTGCATCAAGATCCTCCAAAGCGTGCAGGAAAACATCATTACCCTCTCTGACTTTTTTCTCTATTTGATTATAAGTTTTAAGACCACCAGGACCAAGGCAATACAACAAAACTTTCTTTTTTTTATCGGAGGTGAAATCTTCATCTTCTACTGTTTCAATATAATTGCAAAAGTACTCCTTCCACTCTTTCCATGGCATGCACGGTTCACCTTTAAGTGGAAGGAAAGGTTGTGGCTGTGAAAGGTTTAGCGAGCTTAAAGCACGCATGCTGAAAACGGTTGAGTAGAGGTGAGTGGAAAGAGTTAATAGAATATTGCACAGGCAATCAATGGCAATGTGACTTTACAACAGCTAGCTTTGAATATTAACTTGTAACGGGTGTGCGTATCACCGGAAGATGCACGCAGTAAAGATTTATTGAAAGAAGTGAAAGTAACAACTTACACAATGCTGCTGTTGCTGAGGAGGAGTATTTCCACTGAATAATGTATGCGGTAACACAATCTGTAAGCGGCGGTATTAATTTAAATTAATTAGGGGTGAATGAGTCACCGAAAGAATGCGCACCGCGTTGTATGCCCAGCTAGTTTTCTGAGGTGATCTGTGAAATCTAAGATGGCCATCAGACATCGGTTTACGAAGTGATTTTGACATGAAGTTGGGCACGTTGTTTAGAAGCCAGGAGGAGCGTGTCACTGATGACGTATGTTGAAATACATAGTTATCAAGGAGAGAGAGAGGACTAGATAGCCAGTCCGTATCCCCAGGTTATTTATATGTAATCAAAAAGGACTGACTGAATGTGACTATTTGGAGACTCAGGACTGTATGAAGAAGAGAAGAAACATTTGGTTTCTTTATAAAGCCCTCACCCACCAACCTAGTTGGTGGCATGCTTCATCATCGGGCCCACCTAGTGACACCGAATGTGTCCCGGGTGTGCTACAACGCCTGTATTTACAGCGGAGCTGGTATATTTGCTGAGTGTGCTGTGAGAGTGGTGTGAAAGTGAAAAATTTAAAAGCTATTCAGTGGTCCCAGTGCCCAGGAGGGCATGGCATTTAATATCTGGGCCTCTGTTAGCGTTAAAAGCAGGACAGTGGATGCTAGTGGAGCGAGAATTAAGCACTCCTACATCCAGGGTGTGGTCTACATGTTTCAGCCAGGTCTTTCATTAATTCTGGCTTTCCTCAGGACCGAAAAAGTATATATGTGTAAGTGCATGTAGCACTTATGTGAATGTGATTTAAAATGTGTTGCACGCGCTAAGGTGCCTTATATGTGGGAGGGGGATTCCCTCTCCGAGCAATACTGAACGTACAACACATAACAAACAAACATACAGAGGAGAGTATAAGCATACTAGCATAAGTCACAGGGATATATCTTTGCCGATAGTAAAGTGCATAGCTGGCGGAAAAACACGGCAAAAGTGGAACCGTACTGGTGGTGCGGTTTAAAGTGAATTATTTCATTATGCGCTAAAACGTGTGGTGGACTAGGAGGCGGAAATACACATATGTGTAAAATGTGGTCACGCTCCAAATATAACCTCACGCTAGCGTTTTGTAGTATATGCCCCCGTAGAGAAATCCGGCAGAGATTCTGACACTGTAATGATAAAGGGCAGGGCACAACGAGCCATGAGAAACCTGCAAGAGGAAAGCTTACCCGGTAATGGTGAGGTTTCAAGATTACTCACGCCTTTGTGGATCAGGACCTGTGGGAAACCTGTTCAGCTGTCGCGGATCTCCGTGAATGAAGGTCCTAGCCGTGTTGGGTATATAAAGACCTTTTCGGCGTGCTCAGGTGTGGCTAATTGAACCTGTGAGTAGCGTCCCTGAAAATAAAGGAAAAGGAAGAAGGACACGGGAGAAAGACAACACGCTCGCGGTGGGCGTTGGCATGGTAACAGTGCGCTGTGAGCCCTGTGTTCGTCCCGGTAGAGAAGAAAATAGCAAAGAAAGACTACATGCATGTAGTGAGCGTGTAGACATAATGAATATTCTCAATAAGATGTAAGAGAAGTTGTAAATGGTTGCGCAATGTTCTGAAAGTGCTGATGTAAATGAAACGGGTTTATTCCAAAGTTAGGAACATTAATGAACCGTATGTTGAAATACGTCATCATTTCACTGTGAGCTTCCAAGGGCTCCACACCTCTCCGCGTAAATAGCCAAGAAACACGCTCACCGCATTAATGACCGAAGAATAGTGGTCAAAGTCTCGAGGACCGCACAGGAAGCAGGATACCAGTGGAGATGTTCCCTCTTGGCGAAGTGAAGATGACGCGAAGGAGCTGCACATCTGGTAAGGTTAGTTTCATGAAATTTTCTTCCGAAGGATCACGAACGGTGCTGGATGTGAGGGGCTGTAGTAGGTCGCCACTTGTAGTAATGAAGAATACTCGTCAAAGTGGTTCGTGGAAGAAGCTTTATTGATACAGCCCCTACACATGTGAAGGGCACCGCAGCTCTCGGGCAACTGTCAGTACCAGCATCTTACAACGGATAACATAACGGAATAATGGTAGTACATGGAATGTAGAACGTAGGGAAACCAATGGGAAAGGCTTGATTGGCAGCGCGTGCCATCGCGTGCAGGTGAGCTAACGTCATTCATTGTCGCGTGCCATGGTCATGGCACGCGGCAGTGCTACCGTTACAACAATCTTTATGACTGTGGTGTAACCCATTTGCTCTATTGTCCTGCCACAAGGTTCTCTGGAGTGTCTGCATTTCCATTGTGAAAGGTTTTGTAATGTTCCACTGGCTCTTGGGCAAAGCACGTTTAGCTTTGAGAATTGTTTTTGTTTTTCTAAAGAGCTGCATACCACTTTCTGGTAGCCTCAGGAAGCTCGAGTGCGATACAGAAAGAATAGGAGCAAGTCCTGAAAGTAGAAAGCAGCCAAAGAGCTAACAAAAGTATAGTGTCTGCTTGAGTGAGTCCTCATATCAAGATACAGTAAATCTTGAAGCCTTAGTTCAGTGATGTCATTTCTGGCCTGAATATGTTGTAGGTGTCTGATCAGTAAGATATCATAGCAGGTTGGAGGTGGGTGCTCAAGTAATCAATCAAGTAATCAGGGAGGTAAGACACCCCAAACACCAGATTGATGAAGTGCATTTTTAAGTGTTTTGTGAATTTAAGAGTCATTTTAAAGTGTGAAGTGAAATGATAGGGAATTCCCCAGGGAGGAGGTCAGTATATGAAGGAATCTTCCACCTAATTTCCTGTAACACATCGGCTGAATGGAAAGAACATTGCAGACCATAGCAATCTGCTTCAATAGTAAGAGGCACTGCTTGAAGAGATAGTCCAGTGAGCAACCTTGTAGAGTTTTATGAATGAAGCAAATGATTCATAGTTGATAAATTTTAATTTTCATTTTTAACAAAGTGGCCACGGAGGAGTTTCAACCTTGATTGAATGTGGCTGTGGTGATTCAAGCCAAACAGGAAATGAGTCATTGTGACTGATTTGTTTCGTAGGCCAGAGAAGGGACTTTTTTAATGTCCTGGCTCAACATGACCACATCAAGAAAGAATTAGGGTGATTTTCTGAGAAGAGTGGAGGAATGCTCGGATACTTCGAAGCACTTAAGAATGGAAGTTGGCTTAGATACAGAGTTTATTTTGGGGTTAAAGGAGTGCACTTCCAGACTTTGTTCTCTGAGACATGGGAGGGTATCCAGTGTTTCAGTTCAGAATACAGGAAGTGGAGCTGTGTTGATAGTGCCCAAGAGTAGGATTTTAGGTGTCTCCCTGTTTATTGAAGCCCCTTTGCCTGCACTGAGTGGTACACAAGTGATGGGCAGTGAGACACATTGGGTAGGTTTTTTAAACCATCTTCTCGCTTGAAGTCAAAGTGAGTATCATCTGTGAACATTTGGTAATCAATCCCGAGGTTATGCAGAATGATAGTAGGTTGTACCAATTAGGTGTTGAAAAGCGCTGGTGACAAGGCTGAGCTTGCGAGGAATCTTGCTGCGCTGCCCTGCGTCAAAAGAAAAGGGAAGGAATGCGCCATATCTATGAGATTTGGCAAATTTTTGTCCTTTTTCCCCTGCGCTGGTGCACAATGGGCAGCCACGCGCCTAGGCAGGCACCCTTGTGCCATGGTGCATGGGTGTCTGCGTTGTAGGGGTGATTGTTTTTGTGCAGGAGGGGACACCTTCCCGCCCAAAAACAATCACAAGGGGTGTTTTCCTCTTTCTATGTGTGCTGCAGAATGCAGCACACATAGGGGTATATTTACTACGAAACTGTCGGAGCGCGGCATTAAGCCAAAAAGGCTCACACCGCTCTCCAACAGTTTCCAAATGCAGGGATGCACCGTATTCACAATAAATACGGTGCAACCCTGCCATTCCCCTAGCACTGGCACTAAATGTAGCTGCCTAGCTACAACGCAGGCACTCCTGCACCATTGTGCAAGGGTGCCTGCACTGCAAGGAAAGATTGTTTATGTGCAGGAAGGTGTCCCTTCCTGCACATAAGCAATCAGTAATGGCGTTTTGTAACTTTTATGTGCCCTGGAGAATGCAGCACACATAGAAGTTGCAACTCGCCATTTTTTTTTTATGATTGTTTATGTGCAGGAAGGAACACCTTCCTGCGTTTATGTGCAGGAAAGAACACCTTCCTGCACATAAACAATCAATTGTGTTTTGCTGTTTCTATGTGTGCTGCACAATGCAGCACACATAGGGGCATATTTACTAGGAAACTGTCGGAGCGCGGCATTAAGCCAAAAAGGCTCACACCGCTCTCCAACAGTTTCCAAATGCAGGGATGCGCCGTATTCACAATAAATACGGTGCAACCCTGCCATTCCCCTAGCACTGGCACTAAATGTAGCTGCCTAGCTACAACGCAGGCACTCCTGCACCATTGTGCAAGGGTGCCTGCACTGCAAGGAAAGATTGTTTATGTGCAGGAAGGTGTCCCTTCCTGCACATAAGCAATCAGTAATGGCGTTTTGTAACTTTTATGTGTCCTGCAGAATGCAGCACACATAGAAGTTGCAACTCGCCATTTTTTTTTAATGATTGTTTATGTGCAGGAAGGAACACCTTCCTGCGTTTATGTGCAGGAAAGAACACCTTCCTGCACATAAACAATCAATTGTGTTTTGCTGTTTCTATGTGTGCTGCACAATGCAGCACACATAGAAACAGCAAAAACGAGGAGAAATAAAGCATTTCTCCTCGTTTCACCATGTTAAGACCAGGTTTTCCCTGGTCTTAATTTTGGTGCTGCCCCATATTTACTCCACTGTTGTAAATATGGGGCAGCGTCAAAATCAATGAGTGTAGTGGTGGAACGCCACCACAACACCCATTGTCCACCATTTTACGCTAAGTGTAGCGTGAAAGTGGGCCTTATTCACAAGGTGGCGTTAAGCGACATTAAGTGGCTTAACACTGCCTTGTGAATAAGGCGAAGCCCCTATCGCCACAGGAATGTCGGAAAAACTGACGTTCCTGAGGCGATTGGGGCTTGTAAATATGCCCCATAGAAAGAGGAAGAAATTAGAAGAAAAAAGGATATTTCTCCTCGTTGCGCCTCCCTTACGCCACCCCTGGGGGGGGGGGGGGCTAGAATCTGACGCGTTCTCAGGTTTACGATTCCTTGTAAATCTGGGAATGTTTCAGATTCCATGGGTGTTGCGTGGGATCACCACCAGCAATACCCATAGAACACCCCTTTCATGGAGTGTTCTGCGTGCAAGGAGCACATATTTGTAAGGCCATGGAAAGCCACGCAAAGTGGCTTTGCATGGCCTTGTAAATATGCTGCAGCAAATTGCACCACCGGAGCATAAAAAAAAGTGACGCTCCAGTGGCACAAAAGTGCCGCTAGGGGCCTCGTAAATGAGGCACCTTAGTTGTGACTGACAACATCTTTAAATATAGAACAATTCTTTAGAAAAGTTATTTACCACAGCGATGTAGGCTTTGAATTATTTCTTTTTTTGCCTTCGTACTAGCTAGTTTAAAACCTCGGTAGTGCACATATGGTCAGATATTTTTTAAGAATGGGTGGTCATGGTTCAGGGGTTGTTTGTAATCATTGCAAACTCACTTTTAATATAGAAATTTACTTAGAAGTGATATGTCCAAGAAAGAAGCTTTAAACTCTTGATGGGACATTCAGGAAACAGGAAAAACAGTAGGTTGATAGTGTGACATCTTAGTGAGTTGGTTTAGTACCAACAAATTTAAACTGAGAATCTCCATACCTTCAAAGATATTTTGAGTGGGTGCATTATAATAATTATTTTTGGGGGGTTTTATATAGCGCTAGCTAGACCCGGG
Source organism: Calotriton arnoldi (assembly GCA_963921515.1). NCBI lineage: Eukaryota > Metazoa > Chordata > Amphibia > Caudata > Salamandridae > Calotriton > Calotriton arnoldi. The sequence continues at coordinate 1,129,658 of CAWUFW010005242.1, forward strand.
GGTATCAGAGCGCCTCACATGTTATGTGAAATAATTTACAATAGTTACAAGAGGGTATTCATGCGGATCAAAGAGCCAGAGAGAAAAGGTGTATATAGGTAGTCCAAGTAGATGCAAAAATACATAACAGTAAAATGTGAAGGCAGTGGCATTGGTGACAGATTGGAGACTGAAAGAGTCAGGCGACCTCCTCTATGGATCCTGCAGAGGAGGTTTGGATCATTGAGAAACGTGGATCAGCTTGTTAAGCAGTAGAGATTTAAGATCCCATTTGAAGCAAGAAAAGGAGGGGTTGCAGCAGAGGTCCTTAGGGAGTGAGTTCCAGATCCTAGGGGCATTTCTTTAGAAGGAGTGTGTCAGGATGATTTCTTCTTAAGTTTAGGAGGTACGAAAAGAAGAGAGTTGGAGCTTCTCAGATCCTGGCTTCTTTCTGCTCTCGATAGTTTCTAGGAAATTCATTTTTTTTTTAATGTAGGGCTTTATGGGTGATACAGGCTGTCTTGTAGATGCATCTTCCTTCATTAGGAAGCCAACTGAGATTCTTAAGGGCAGGTGAGATATGGTCAAACCGGTTGATTCCTGTTATGAGCCTGGCATCCGCATTGAGAATTGCTTTTAGGGACGCACTGTGACTTTTTGGAGTTCCTGTGAGGATGAGATTGCCATAGTCAAGTTTCGCGAGGACTAGTTATTGAACTACTGTCCTAAGATCGTCAGGGGGTATAAACAGTTTGATTTTCTTGAGATGCTTTAGCACATAGGTTGCTCCTTTGGCTGAATTGTTGGTGTGCTCCTTCATTGACAAGGTTTTGTCCAGGGTGATATCCAAGGACATTTCGGAGTTGGACAGTGTGGGAGAACAGTTTAGTACATCCATGTTTTTAAGCCATTCTTGAATAGGTAATGTATTATTTTTAGGGGAGAGGCGTAGTAATTCCGTCTTGTTGGGATTCAGCTTAAGGTGGTTGGCGTTTAGCCAAGTTTGCGTCTTAACTAGTGTGTCATTAAGATGCCAGATGTCACTGGGGTATTTTATTTTGTAGTAGAGTTGTGTGTCGTCGGCATGTAGATGATATTTGATCCCAGATTGGATCAGAATAACTGTGAGTGGTTCCATGAAGAGATTAAATAGGGCTGGAGAGAGGATGGAGCCTTGAGGTACACCTTGTGGTACTGGTGCGGGCTTCGAAAGGCAGTTGTTGATTTTTAGTTGCTGAGAGCAATGTTGCAGATAGGATGTGAACCATATCAAGTTGGTGTTATTGATCCCAGTGCAGTTTTTTAGTGTTTCAAGTAAAGCTGGGTGATGTACAGTATCAAATGCTGCAGATAGGTTGAGTAGGATTTGGAGGCAGGAGTCGCCATTGTCTAAGGATCGGTGGATTTCTTCTGATATATTGAGCATAGTAGTTTCTGTGCTGCAGCCTTTCCTGAATCCTGGTTGGAAAATGTCGGGGAGGTTGAATTCCTCTATGTGTTGGTTGAATTGTAGTAGTACACTCTTCTCCAACATGTTGGCTAGGAAAGGAAGGTTGGTGATGGGTCAGAGGTTATTGATTGAGGTCATTGGGGTCCGCTCCTGGTTTTTTGAGAATGGGTTTGACCTGGCCTAGTTGAAGGGAGTCAGGTAAGCAGCCTGAAGAGAGAGAGGCATTGATGATTTTGGTCCAAAACGGGGAGATGATCTGGTTGAGGTTCTGTACTAGGGTGGAGAGGAGGGGATTAGTAATGTGGGATGTAGGCTTCAAGTTCACAATTATTTTGAAGACTTCTTCTTCTGTCATAGGTTTGAAGTCAGTCCACTTAGCTTTGTTTTTCAGTTGTAGGAGATCATCATTGTCTATATTTTTTCTTGGATCACTCCAGTCTTTAGTTAAGTCTGAAGTTAAGTTACCGGGATGACCTGTGTGTCAGTGGAGCAAGCAGGCTGGCAAGTTAGACTGATGTCAGGGATTAGGGATCTTTCAATTTTAGTAATTTTGCCAGAGAAGAAGTTGGCTATTTCTTTACAGCGTTTGTTGGTGGTTGTTGTTTTATGTTGGGAGGAAATGGTAGTTTGCTGTTTTATTATGTTAAAGAGCTCCCTTGGTCTGCTTTTCGCACAGTCAAGTTGATGGCGAAAGAAAGCTGTTTTTTGCCTGAAGATGTGTTTCTTGTAGGAGAGCTGCCCAGAACGTAGGAGTGAGAGGTGTGCCATTGAGGTCATCTGTCTCCATAACCTTTCAGTATGTCTAAGTTTTCTCCTCTCATTGTTAAGGTCTGAGTTGAACCAGGCTATAAGAGTCTCTTGTTCTGATTTTCAAATCTCCAAGAATAAAAATTTGATTAGAGATTCTTAATACGTTTTAAGCAAGGACAACTGGGGCCATGTCGCAGAAAGTAGTAAATGAAATTACAGTTGGGTATTGGTTCATCAGTAAGATCAATATAGGGCTTGGTCAAGTTGTCAGTTATCAAGACAAGGTCATGAGGCTCACATTCCTGGTCTGTAGGCATCAAGGAAGCTGAATTTAAAACAGGACAGACTAGATTACTATGGATGGCAGATAACACAAACATTTAGTATGAGGACAATCTGGCTGTTGATAAATGTTGAGTTTTAGTGGTGAACAGAAAGCCAGCTACAGTATTGGGCATAACATTGGGCACAGCTACAATGATGTTAGTAGAAAGAACAATATTTTCAGAAGCTTCTTTGAGTTAAACTGCAGACTCTATAGCTCTCTAGCATGGGAAAGCCCAGCAGTGACTGCATGAGGGGCAGATGAATATCATGCTATAGACTTTTTTTGATCCACTGACACTGCACCAGTAACCTGATGGGAACCCATCCTTTTCATGACAGTACAAAGTGAACAGTTTTCTAACTTTGGGTAGCCCCAGAGAAGGGGCAGATGAAAGAGCTTGTTTCAAACTTACAAGGGTTTGTTGTGCTTCCCTAAGCCAATGCAAAGGTTCTGTGGTATCTCTCTTAGCATAATCTTGGAGAGGTGTAACTAGAAAAGCCAAACTTAGGGGCATATTTACAAGGGAAGTGGCTTAACGCCTCACTCTGCATCTTCAGAAACGCAAGGCTGCACCCTATTTACAAGAATATGGTGCAGCCCTGCGTTTCCCCTTCTGCTGGTGCTACTCTTAGCAGCCTAGCGCCAACGCAGGCACCCTTGCACCATAGTGCAAGGGTGTCTGCGTGCAGGGGAAGATTGTTTATGTGCAGGAAGGTCCCCCTTCCTGCACATTAACAATCTTTAAATGCCGTTTCCTAACTTCTATGTGTGCTGCTTAATGCAGCACACATAGAAGATGCAATACGCCATTTTTAAAAACATTATGTTTTTGTGCAGAAAGGGGATCTTCCTTTACATAAACAATCATTGGCCTTTTGCTGTTTTCATGTGTGCTGCACAATGCACATTAGAAAAGATTATATTAGTGGCAACCATATGCAAAATTACCAGCAGTGATCACCTCAGTTCATCCGACATGGTTGCAGCAGTAATTTAAAAATGGCTTTGTCAATGTGGAGGGCCACTAGGTGGGTAATACACAACAGCCACATGCTGCAATGCACCTGGCACCAAGGTAATATTATTAGTAAGAAGTCTCCCCAACACCACATGATTTATCACTGAAATGTCGAATTTGAATATATTTTGGAAATTCAACCATTTTTCTCCAAAAATCGGTTTTTGAAATCTAAAAATACACATTTTATTTGTCTTTTCATTTTAGCTTCCTTTCCTTTTAGCGACATGCAGGGGAGTAGCTCTCCTGACATGCGCGAGGCTGCTAGGCCCCGGTCTCAATTTGATCACCCCGGCCACTCTCTTCCTGATTGGTAGGTTAACTCCGATGTCTCCCCTGAGGCAGCTTATTATAATATGGTTGTCGCGCGGACGCGCCGGACCTGGCCTCCGATGAGAGATCCCTCTTGGCTATTGTTGATCTCACGCCCGTCTGAATGGGACTCACCACTTCTTCCGGAGTGTCCTGTAATACTCACCGTTTGCTTGTTACTCTTTTCCTTTCCTTGTAACACCTTCAGGTGCGGGAGATGCCTGGCTCCCTGTGTTTTTAGAAACCTACTTTGTTTCCTTGTAGCACTCTATAGTGCAGGGAGGGGCCTGGCTCCCCTAGTTCTTAACAACTATTTGTGTTCATGTTTTCAGTTGTCTTTTCATTTTAGCTTCCTTTCCTTTTAGCAACGTACAGTGGAGTAGCTTCACTGACGTGTGCGGGGCTGCTAGGCCCTGGTCTCAATTTGATCGTCCCACTCATCTCTTCCTGAGTGGCGGGTTAAGTCCGACGCCTCTCCTGAGGCAGCCTATTTGAATATGGCCAACACGCGGACATGCAGTGGACGGGTGCAGCGGGTATGCCGCTGGCGCGCCTAAAGCAAGCCCGTCTGCGGCCGGCCAGTGCCAGGGGCGGAGGAGGATTAGACGCAGGCAGCGCTGGTGAATGCTGCAATGATGGAGAATATGTCCTCGAATATTCAGAGTCCGGTGATGAATAGATGCGCCTCCTCTTTTTCCTGGACTCCTCAAGTCTAGAAGATGGAGATAAAGACTTCAACGACGAATGCCTCGACGTCGACCTGCTCGTCGACGGTGAATGTTGACGGTGCTTTGATGTGCGGGAGCGCCTCGACGTCGAGCTTTCAGTGTGCCTCAACGGCGATCTTCGGTGCCTCGACGGCGAGCTCCGTGCTCGGCTCGACGTCGCTCGGCATCCATGCCTCGACGTCGATCTCGACGTCGATCTCCGTGACCGCTTCGACGTCGACTTGTGAGGTGTACGCCTCGACGTCGATCTTCACTGTTGGTGTCTCGACGGAGACCTACTTGGAGCCTTCGACGTCGTCCTCTGGCGCTTGCTCGACGCCGTGTCTTGAATCGACGGCGAGCATATCAGGGCCATACCTCTCCTCGACATCGATGTCGACCGATGTAGTCTCCGTGTTCCCCTCTTCCTGGGACGCTCTGTGGAAGTTGTTAACAGAGACTTGGTAGAGGTTCTACCCTCTCCAAGTCCTGAGGTCCCACCTTCAGACTGAAGCCTTCTCCGCTCCTCTGTGCCATGGAGACAAATCTTCTCCCGGTCTCTCAGGGTACGCTTGGTGAAGTTCCTGCAGTGTTGACATGACTCAGGAACATGACTGTCTGTAAGACAGATGATATAGACCTCATGTGGGTCTGTTTTGGCCTTCTTTCTCCCACAAGCTGGGCATTTGTCAAAGAGGGATGGCATTTCTTGACAAAATGCTGTTAATTTCGGTCAGGAAAAAACAGAAAAAGGCAGGCAGAAACAAAAAACGTCGAGTGAAACGTTTAAAGTTGAAATTCAATGAAGAAATTTGAAGAAAAAAAACAATTTGGTCGAGCTCAATGCTCCAGGATCCTGTCAGCAGGAGCCGGAAAAAAGAACTGAAGTAACTGCCACTTGCTATGCATGATGGGATACTGGTGATTCCTGGTCCCTTAAAGGTACAGTGTTCTTTTTTAGACATACAATGACAGCCTACGAGGCTACTCTGCCCTGCTCCCTTCATCTCTATCATAAAGATAAAAAAGGGGTTTGTGAGAGATATTTCTACAGACTAACACTGAAATTATCTCAAATGTATTTATTCTGGACCCTTTTTCTCTTCAGGATGAAGAACCTGGCCAGTGTAGCCTAGGTAAATAGGCTGCATAATCTGTCTCTTTTTCTTAAGTGTCTTTGCAGGCCTTCCTGAAGTAAGGCGAAAATTCTACACTTAAGAAGATATATATATATATATATATATATATATAACAACTGGTCCGGGGTCCCCGCGCATGGACGGGACTATTCAGCGCTTATGACTATCATGGAAATTCCTCTGCGAGAGAAAAGAAGTTACACGTAAGAAACCATTCCTTCTCTACTCAAATCCTTATCTTCTCTTGAAAGGGTATCCACAATTGCCACTCCATCTATAGAAAATTGTCTCTTTTTATCTCCTCAAAAGTTGCTAAGATCTATAATGCTTTTCCCATGACAGTAGATAAGGAAGACTATCCAGCGACATGCGACCACCCTGATGATATGGTTGGTTTTCTTTGGATGAACTCAATTCTCTCCTTCTGACTATCAAATCAGGTTCGCCGCTTGACCCAGCCCTGCCCAAAATTCTTCCCTCTGGCACTACTGTTATTCTTCCCCATCTATTAAAACTGATTACTAAGTCTATCAACTTAAGTTCAGTTCCTAAGAAAAGAAAAACCTCACACTGGATCCCTCTGTCTTAGAGAATCTCACACCGATATCCCTACTACCTTTCTGTGAAAAAAGTTTAGAGAAACATGTGAACAATTTGCTGACCACTTTTATAGAATACACCGAAGCGCTTCATCCATCTCAATCAGGTTTTAGGGCTAATCACACCAATGAGTCGGCTCTTCTCCTCTCGGAGGAAGTCCTCAGACAGAATGCGGATAAAGGTAAGACTTCCGCCCTTATATTACTGGACCTAAGTGCTGCCTTTAACACCGTATCCCACGGCCTACTAATTCACAGGCTTCAGGAGTGCAGGATCGGTGGAATGGCAGGATCGAACCTTTCAGGTCACTCAAAAGCTCTATGTTTCCGAGACCTCCACCTTGACTCAAGGAGTTCCACAAGGATCTATCCTGAGTCTGACCTTGTTCGATATTTACATTCGACCACTAGCCGATATTATTGACAAATATAAGGTTCAATTGGTGTCGTATGCTGACGACACCCAACTTATTGTTACTCTCTCGGAACCCGACTATATCTCAGCAGATAATTTCAGATCATGTCTGGCAGAGGTCGCCACTTGGATGGCCGACAGCTGCCTGAAATTGAACGCGAATAAAACAGAATTTCTGAGAGTAGAGAGAACCCCTTTGATCTGGACCTCAGCCTGGTGGCCTGTCTGCCTTGGCCAGCCCCCGGAACCTAAACAGAAAGGTAAAAATCTAGGAGTTTGGATTGATTCCAAACTCTCCTTCGAAGATCAAATCAGAAACACTGTGGGCAGGTGCTTCGGTACCCTTAAGACCCTTAGAAAAATCTTAGACTTAATTCCGAGGAAGTCTTGTAAATCCATTGCACATGCTCCTATCACTGCCCAACTGGACTATTGCAATGTCCTGTATCTGGGGGCTATCCAAGGGCAGCCTGAACTCGCTTCAGAGAGTACAAAATGCCACGGATCGGCTTGTGCTTAATCTTCCCAGAAGATCCTCTGCTTCGGAAGGTCACAATCAGTTGCACTGGCTTCCAGTAACCCAAATAATTAAGTTCAAAGCCATGTGCTTCTGCCGCCACATTCTTCACCAGCAAGGTCCCAAATATCTGTATTCCATGATCCAACCATACATCTCTGCTGGTCACGATCTCAGATCATCTGCAGCAAAACTAGATATTTTGCCTAGGGTAATGAAAGCCAGACTGGGGGTGCATTCTTTCTCCTTTTTGGCCTCCAAAATGTGGAACTCCCTCCCTTATGATCTGAGAGCGGCACCATCAGAGAAACTTTTCAGATGTAAACTGAAAACCTGGCTCTTTCGCGCCTATTGATAACTTCCCCGTTGTCTTTTGTTTTTGATTCATTGTGATCTCTTTTTTGTCCATTGGTCAGGGCCTCAGCACATGGACACACTGTCTGGTGTAACCAGGCGCTTTACAAAACGCATTATTAGTATTTTTAATATTATTATTATTATCATTAAAAAGCTACTGTAAGGTGCTATAGGAAAATGAACACTAAATCTTCATTTCTCGCCTTACAATACCAACTTCTAAATGAGGCTATGCTTACTTGACCATTCAGGCAAAATGTGTAATGTACATTATTGAAATCCAAAATGGCTGCTGGTTTAAAATGCATGTTAATGTGCATTCATGCAAAGCATTTGATAATACTCTAAGCAGACTGAAAAATGATTGCATGTGAGCTAATACAAGCAGATCTAAAATATGTTTTCATTCCCACCTTTTTCACCATGAGGTGAAAACTCACAATAACTCAATAGAATACAGTCTAATCATTTGAGTATGAAAATCTCCATCATTACATTTCTCTTTCTTTCATAATTGACGTTATCATCAGCAGCAGTATCAAGTGGATAAGCTTGGGCAACATTTTTATTTCTGCACGCACGTTGGATGATGCATTCGCTTAGTTAAATCAAAATGAAGAGGGTCATTACTATTGCCATTACTATTTCAAAAATCTCCATTCCCCATTTCCCAAATAATCCAGATATCAAGGACCAGACACCGCTCCAGTTCACTTGTAAGCTGCCATTAGTTTTGTGTAATTCCTTAATGCTACTCTTGATTTGATCTATCTGTTCAAGGATGCTTAGGAAACTGTTAGTTATATGTGTATAACATTCTCACCATACTAAACCCCCTTTTGTTCGCTATGGCATAGTCCAGAGCCATTCTATTCTGCAAAAACATGGTTTTCTTAGGTCTAGCTGGTCAGTTGTCAGGCGCAAAGCTTTGGTATTGGCATTTTCTTCTAGTATTTCGGCATTGTGTCTAGGTTTTCAGATAGCCTGCGCTACACCATAGTGGAGAAACAAAATAGAGAAGAATCTGTTTGTTTCAGGCATCTTGTGGCTTCTCCATAGTCATTGAAGCCTCTGCAGAATTTTGTGCAGGAAAGGGCACCATCCTGCACAAAAACAATCCTAAGAGGCGTTTTCCTCTTTCTGTGTGTGCTGCAGAATGCCCATCTATCCATCATGTCACAGCCAACCATTCCATTGGAATGGACAGCTCAATTAGCCTTTCCTTTTTAGGTCGAGCGTAGACAGCGCTTGCGCTGCCGCTTAGCGACCTGTTGTATTGGTTTGTGGAGTTTAACTCCTCCCACTTCTTGCCATTGCTTTTCAGTTGTCTGTCAGTGTCCTTTAAAAATCCTTGCTTGCTAGTGGTCAGTCCTGCCTCTTTGCCTCTCCTTTTTCTCTTCCGTTCCTTCCAGCAGCAGGAACTAAGTTACTGTATCATTACGCTGTTGCGCTGTATCTGTTACTTGGGGGACTATTTTTTTTCTTGGTTTCCTGCTCTGTTACTGTTTACCTGTGTTCAGCTTCAGAGCCATAGCTGCTTATACTGTAATATATCATTCCTCCTTCTCACCTCCTCCTAATGTCACAGTTGTATTAGTGCTGCCTGCTGCACCGTGCCCGCTCCGTTGCTCGTATTTTTTCTAGGCTTTTTTGCAATTTTTCATGTCGATCGTCAGTTAGGCTTCTTTTGGTTAGATGTTAGTTTGATTTTGGGCTTCCTTTTAAGGGGGTTTGGGCTGGTTTTACATTTTGTTTGCTAAGCTGTATGGCCAGGTTCCTGTGGAGTGCATGATTCATTGCAGACACTCCCATTCTCCCTTGTTAAACCTGGTGGCAGATTCCCATGCCATGGTCCTTTCTTATTTCCTAAACGCGCCTGCTTGTTTATACCCTCTGCTTCCACGCTGCTTTGTTGTTCTCACCAGTATATTTAATTCTTCACAGTTTATGGTAGCAGGCTACTCATTTAGGAGGTTTATGTTTTTCTCGATAAACAGTTTGTAGGTCGCGCTTCCCTAAATAAACAGCGCTGATTTGAAAACCTATTTTCTAGTATAGTCATTTCATTACTAATGTTTCTCTTTGAAGATGGCCACCAATGTTGTTCTCTGCCAACATGGCCTACTGCTTGTTCCTCTTGTCCTTCTTCAATGTCTATGAATCGCCTGCAAACACCGCAAACTTTCATGTGGTTGCGCAGCAGCAACAATTCTATGTCGGGACCGGAGGCTCAGATTATGCTTCTCTATTCTTTACCACTTTATTTTTCAGCAGCCAATCACAATAAACTTTGAGAAAACACTACATATCCCATGATACTCTAATCATGTGATCAACCATAGAGTGGGTGCCCTATATAACACCTTTCTCACATAAACGTGTCCTCTTGCTTTGCTGCTTCGCAGCCAGTGAAGTGCACTTCATCTTTATTTACCTTTGTTATGTAATGCCTTATACTTATAGCATTGTTTATTAATGATCTTAAAGATTGCTTATATTTATGCAAATGCATGATGGCTTTTGTTATCTTTGCTTATGTGTAGGCATATGTATGATTGTTTGGTTAAATCTATTGTAGATTCAGCGTGACCCTCCTGCATTAATTTTACACGTCGCGGGGCTGCGCTGAGTGAATGCAAGGGAGCGATTAGCCTCCCAGCGGGGCGCTTGCTGTCCCCGCTTGACTGAAGTGGAGCGGGAGTTCGGGAGCGAGCCCGCGCATCTGCCTGACGCGCGGTCCTCTTTTATTATTACTACCACACGCTGGGCAGCCCCGCGCATGCGCGGCGGCCATTTCAAATCCTCAGAGGCTTAAACTGAATGCGCGAGGAGACGCGTATAAACTGCTCCTGTTCCCTGGCCCGCGTGATTGCTCCCTGCTGACGCCCTGTGGATAAAACTGCTCAGGGTTGGAAAATTGTAACAGGCTTGACCAAGAGCGGTGTAAGCAGGCACTCCCTCCACAAATATATTCTGGTAAATATCCTTGCCTGCTTTAGGGGTATATTTTTACTACTCCCCCTGCTTTAAACCACCGTGGGGCTGGTTGGGCTATATCTTCCTCCTGGGACCGTGTTCTCTGCTTGGCAGCTCTAAGTATAATGGCAGAATATTATGAGGAAGATTTTTACTACGATGGCCCTACTGAGTCATTGGAGCTAGATATGGGGGTACAACACTCAGTCATCAGGGCACTGGTTAAAGCCATTGAACCCCTAAAATGCCACCTCTGTGGCTACGCAGAGCAACAAGGGTGGTTGCCAAACCCTCAGGTGAGGGCCAAGTCCAGTAGCAAGTCCCCCAAGGGCCCCCATGCAGAGGACTTTGTGAATCTGGCTGATTCACTGGCTGCTGAACACACCTATAGTGTCCCTAGTGAACCTTTAGTGCTAGACCCCTTGCAGGAGGATGAAACTGCATCTTCATCTAACCAAGATTCCGACCAGGAGGAGGCCCCTGGACCCAGCAAGCGTAAACGCAAAATGCGCCACGCTGAGCCACGCCCACAACCGAAGCTGCTCCCATTTGAGCCCACCGACATTATGCACCCTAAATCCTCAGCCTGGCTTCCGCCTCAAGAGGTGGCAGACTATGTGCAGGCCCATTTGCGCAAGGCCTTCGATAAACACGTGCGGGCGAGGCTGCGCTCGGAGTGTCCCAGACCTGATTTACCGGGGTAAGTCACGGAGACCCCAGAGGTAGACCCTAACCTGGTCACATATCTTAAAAAGTTCACAAAGGACCCAAAAAAGGGGATTGACAGGGCCGGGCGATCCTTCCAAGACAAGCTACTGGATATGTCTGGGCCTCTGACAAAATCCTGGAGCTTGGATTTTGCGCAAAGGAATCAGCCATGGCCATTGATCCTAACGAGCTCATAGGGTGGGCACAGCGTGCAGTCTGTCAATTGGGCAATGTCAATTGTGCCATGTCCAGGGAGAGACGAAGGTCCATCCTGCTAAAGCTGGACCCCAAGCTCACCGAGCTAGGATCCTCGGAAGCAGGTCCGATGGCACAGGGGTTGCTATTTGGCCAGTCCTTTTTGACGGAACTCTCAAGGTTCGTTGCTACCTTCAGCAATCTGGACAAAGCGCAGGGATCCCTTCGTAAGGTGTTCAGACCGGTTTTTGGCAGGGCCAGACGATTCAGAGGTTGTCAGTTCGGCCATTGGTACCAGTAGGGCCCTCAAAGGGATTATTATCAACAGCAGCGGGGAGAATAGCAGGACCCAAACAACCCCACCTTCTACCCCTCCCGCCTGGCCAACCGAAACCGCTTCAAGAAGGGTCGCTATGCAGGATCCCAAGGAGCCAGTCAGGATGCAGGAGCCACAGGTGAGACTGATTCTATGTTCAGAAGTGGTGGATTCAGTTTTTTCTGCAGGCTTGGCAAGCGATCACTCAAGATGCTGGAGTCCTAGAGACTGTGCAGGGCTATAACTAGAGCTGCACAGCTCTCACAGACAACTGTTTCCCCCCGTAATGTCTTTTTCCCATCACAAGCAAGATTTTATCTCCTCCAAGGTTCAAACCTTCTTACAAAAGGGAGCGTTGGTAAGTACAGACCCTCATCCTCATGGATTTCTCAGTTGTGTCTTCCTGGTGGAGAAGAAAGGGGGCGGCTCACGATTGGCACTAAATCTAGAGGAATTCAATGGCTGGGTGGTATACCGTCACTTCAAGATGGAGGGCATCCATCTGTTGCAGGATCTTCGCCGACAGGGAGATTGGATGGTCCGACTGGATCAGGAGGATGCGTATCTTTTCGTCCCCATTTTCCCGCCCCACTGACTCTTTCTGCAGTTTATATGGCAAGACGACAAATACAAATTCCTCCCCTTCGGCCTGTCCTCCGCTCCGTGGTGCTTCACAAAGCTCCTACGTCCAGTAGTAGAGTTGTTGAGGGCTCGGAGTGTCCAGTTAATTATTTACCTAGACGACATCATCATCATGGCACAATGCCCTCGTCTAGTGATCACTCACCTGCAATGATCGATCTCCCTGCTCCAGGAATTGGGTTTCATTGTGAACGCACAGAAATCGGTTCTGACCCTGGCCCAAAACATAGAGTTTCTGGGATTTCAGATAGAATCTCTCTCTCTCAATCAATCAATCAATCATATCATTTGTAAAGCGCACTACTCACCCTTGAGGGTCTAAAGGCGCTGGGGTGGGGAATGCTGCTACTGCACGAAAAGCCAGGTCTTGAGGAGTTTTCTGAAGGTCAGCAGGTCTTGGGTCTGCCGTAGGTGGATGGGGAGGGTGTTCCAGGTCTTGGCGGCGAGGTGGGAGAAGGATCTGCCACCGGAGGTCGCTCTTCGGAAGCGGGGGACTGTGGCGAGGTCGGCAGAGCGGAGCTGGCGGGTGGGGGTGTAGAAGCTGAGTCGTCTGTTGAGGTACGTTGGTCCGGTGTTGTGGAGTGCCTTGTGTGCGTGGGTGAGGAGCTTGAAGGTTATCCTCTTGTTGACCGGGAGCCAGTGCAGGTCTCTTAGGTGGGGTGTGATGTGGCTGCGGCGAGGGATATCGAGGATCAGGCGTGCAGAGGCGTTCTGGATGCGTTGGAGCCGTCTCAGGAGTTTGGCCGAGGCTCCTGCGTAGAGGGCGTTTCCATAGTCCAACCTGCTGCTGACGAGGGCCTGGGTGACCGTTCTTCTCGTTTCAGTGGGGATCCACTTGTAGATCCTGCGGAGCATGCGGAGGGTGTTGAAGCAGGCGGAGGACACAGCGTTGACCTGTTTAGTCATGGAGAGGGTGGAGTCGAAGATGACCCCTAGGTTGCGTGCGTGGTCGGTGGGTGTTGGGGCGGTTCCCAGTGCGGTCGGCCACCAGGAGTCGTCCCAGGCCGAAGGGGTGGATCCGAGGATGAGGACCTCCGTCTCGTGCCGAGTTCAGCTTCAGTCGGCTGTTCCTCATCCATTCAGCGACGGCCTTCATTCCTTCGTGAAGGTTGGTTTTGGCGGTTTGGGGGTCCTTGGTGAGGGAGAGGATCAGCTGGGTGTCATCGGCGTAGGAGATGATGTTGAGGTCGTGCCGACGGGCGATGTGGGCGAGCGGTGCCATGTAGATGTTAAACAGAGTTGGGCTGAGCGAAGAGCCCTGGGGTACGCCGCAAATGATCTCGGTGGCTTGGGAGCGGAAGGGGGGAAGGCGGACGCTCTGTGTTCTGCCGGAGAGGAAGGAGGTGGTCCAGTCCAGGGCCTTCTCTTGGATCCCGGCGTTGTGGAGACGTGTTCGTAGTGTGTGGTGGCAGACCGTGTCGAAGGCGGCTGACAGGTCCAGGAGGATGAGGGCCGCCGTTTCTCCGTTGTCCAGCAAATGCCACCTGATTCTTACGCCTCAGAAGGTCAAGAATATCAAGAAGGAGTTGAGATCGATTCTGAGCAGACAGACTGTATCATTGTGATCGATTGCCCGGGTAGTGGGGTTGCTGGCCTCTTCAATACAAGCCATTTTTCCTGGCCCCCTGCACTACTGTGCGCTGCAGAGACTCAAGATTCAGCATCTCCGGAAAGGCCTCAGCTATGCCGAACAGATTTTCCTCTCCGAGGAAGCGAGGTCGGAGAGGTCATGGTGGTTGGATCACATGGAGGCCTGGAATGGCAGAGCGATCTTTGGCTCCACTCTGGAAATTGTGATCGAGTCAGATGCCAGCCGGTGGGGTTGGGGAGCCAGGTGCAGCCCAGTTTCCACGGGGGCCGCTGGTCGCAAGATGAACTCTCTCTACACATCAATTGTTTGGAACTCCTGGCGGGCTGCTTTGCATTCGCAGTCTCTCACCGGTGAAGACGGATTGCTGCATCCTGCTGCGCATGGACAATGTCTCAGCGGTTCGCTATGTGAACAAGCTGGGGGGGACGCAATCTTGCATCCTGGCAGAGATTGCCAACGACTTTTGGCACTTTTGTCTTCTGCATCGGATCTTAGTAGTTGCAGAATATCTTCCGGGCCAGGGCAACACAGTGGCGGCCTGTCATCTGCGGGATTTCAGCGACTGGAGACTCATCCAAGAGTTTTCCAGGCGTTGAATCGTCTATGGGGCCCATGCATGATAGACCCGTTTGCCTCACGTCTGAATCAGCAGACCCCAGTCTTCTTCAGTTGGCGCCCAGACCCAGAAGCCCTGGCCATGGATGCCTTTCTTCAGGACTGTTATTCCAGCCTGTGTTACGCATTTCCCCGTTCCTGATTATTCCCAGAGTGTTGGCACAAGTGCGACGTCAACGAGCGGAACTAGTGTTAGTAACGCCCTTGTGGAGTGCGCAAGCCTGGTTCCCAGTTCTCTTGGAATTGACTTGTGCCTGCCCAATCCGGATTCCCTTTCGTTGGAATCTTTCTGGATCCAGGGGGACTTCCACATCCATTGATCTTGTCACGCCACTTCTCCCTAGTGGCTTGGAGGGTTTCCGGGACAGATGGAATGTCCCAGGTCTTTCGCGAGAGGCTAACAAATTCATCAATCAGGCCTGCTCTGCTAACACCCACAAACGATATTCCTCCGCTTGGAAACGTTGGGGTAGCTGGTGCCGTGAACAGGACGCTAATCCCGTTAGAGCCCATTACTCTTTGGTGTTTAATTTTCTGTCTTCCCTCGCCTCTGCAGGTGTGTCATACAGAACAATTAATAACTTTAGATCGGCCATTTCGGCAGGGCACACTCCAGTAGATGGTAAACCGATTGGGGAGCATCCTATAGTGTGCAAGCTTTTGAGGGACATCCATATGGTCCGTCCGCCTTGTCCTAAGTACTCGGTGTTGTGGGATGTCTCCATTGTCCTACGATTTTTGGAGTCATGGCCGAGCAATAAATATCTGTCGTGAAAGCAGCTATCAGCCAAGCTTACCTTGCTGCTTTGTCTTGTTTCATGTAAGAGTGTCTGACATCCATGCATTAGATTTGGCAGGACGTACTTTTTCCCCTGAAGGGGTCACTTTCGCCATTTCTAGACGCACCAAATGCAAGACTGATTCGGTTTCCTATCCTGCATTTCCGGATAATCCTAAACTGTGTGTGGTACAATGTTTGAAGGCGTACGAGGTGAGTACTGCAGAGTTTCGTTCTGACATGAGAGGGCAATTGTTGATCGCCTTGCAGGAACCCTATCGCCCGTGACCCCAGCTATGCTGGCTAGATGGGTGCGTTGGCTTATGGGCGAATCAGGCATTGATGTGTCCATGTTTGGGGCCCATTCAGCGCATTCAAACTCCACTGCTAGTTAATTATTAAATCCACTCACAGTAAAGAGGGGGGAAGGGGATTGGGACAACAAGAGAGACTGCCACTGCTGTGCCCCTTCCTCACTGGAATCCTAGTAAGGGGCTTCTCAGGCACCTGCAATCACAAACACACAATTACTACTTCTACACAGACCCCCCTCTTTTTCCACTTAACTCTTGTAACCACTCCCCCCTAGCGTATTTCCTATTACCTGTATAACTCAGTGGACTAGCTGCTCTCTTTTAGTTAGAATAACAATCGAACTTGTTGAACCTTATACTTTCTCTTTAAGTTCTTTTTCTTATAGTCCTTTCTTTATTGCTGCTGGCTGCTGAACTTCAGGTGGTAAGTACAAATATATATATATCTATATCTACTGAATCATTGTGGTAATGCGGAAGTTCATATGTATTTTTTAAATATTGAGTTGTAGACAGTCTCAAGCTGCGTAGCACAAGTTTACTTTCCAAAATATACTGTTGCCTTGAATCAAAGGTTTACAAGTCTCTTTGCTAAATATTTCAGATTAGTACTCCTCTCACCAAACTGCCGGAATGCGAGAAGATTAGTTGTCTCTGGAGAAATATAGAGAATTGAACTTACTTAGTCTTCTTCAATCTTTCCTTCTTCCTTCTAAGAAAACGAATAACCCAAACTGAGTCACTCACCAAGCTCCGAAGTCTGCTGTGCTCCGTAAATACCAGAATAGAGGGACTCTGGAATTCTCTCAACTGGCAACTGGAAATGCATTACTCAAGGAGATTGACAGGCAGAGATACGCTACGAAAAGCGCTACTCCCCTGACAAGATTCCTGTCAGAACATGCGTGGTAACAGAAACACTACCTTCTCCACAGAGCTAGACGGTTGAAGTGCGCTGAGCGCAAGGCGCGCGAGCGCGATTACACAACACTTCAAAAAGAGGCTGAAACACTAGAACGCTCACCTACAAAGAAAAGCACAGGCGGCTGCCATCTTGAAATAACACCTGCGGACCAGCATGGTTCTGCTTGCACTAACTTCTTAAGAGTCTTTGTGAAATAAATCGGTGAAATTTTCCCCAAGGGTATCTGGGCAACCTCTTAAACCTTGAACCAATAAGAGAGTGAAATAGAGCAGATTTGGAACGGAAACTCCCAGCCCTGACAGCGTGGTGCAATGGCTTCAAAATCTTTTGCTTTGGGTTCTACACTCTCTGATATTTTGAAAGCAGCCGACTGGTCGGCAGTGTCTACATTTAAAACATTCTATTGTAAACCCATTGTTGATGTAGCTTCTGTGGTGGTTGCTAAGCTTTAAACAAGCATAATTGGTGCCTCCGGTCCTGGCATAGAATTACACATTTGCAACCATTTGTGAAAAGAATTTTCAATTCTATTAAGGACACGGAGGCGAGGATTATCCCAACCAATGTGTAATGTGTTGTACAGCTCTTGTATGTAATGGATCTGTTTCCTAATGTTCCCTCCCTAATTTGAATGTCCTGGCCTTTGTGACATGTTGGTGAAACCAGTGTTACGGCTTGCTTTTGCTTGTATCAGGTTCCGATGGAAAATGATCGCTAGAGTGGCAGAGCTTCCTGGGCTATGGGCCATTGGTTTGAGGAAGACCTGGTTCTCCATGGAGAGGTCTGACCGACTTCTGTATGTTCTTCTGTTCCTGTTGGTCGGAGTGATGAAGCAGACCCACGTTGGGCCTTACCTTGACTGTACCTGAGAAAGGACTTCCTGTCGTTACAGGATCCGGATTTTGGATGTTTCTGGCTTTGGATAAATCTGAATTGCATTAACTGTTTTCTGAGACCTTTACAAAGAAAGAGGATACGTTTATGTGAGAAAGGTGTTATATAGGGCGCCTACTCTATGGTTGATGACGTGATTAGAGTATCATGGGATATGTAGTGTTTTCTCAAAGTTTACTGTGATTGGCTTCTGACAAATAAAGTGGTAAAGAATAGAGAAGCATAATCCTGGCCTCCGTGTCCTTAATAGAATTGAAAATTCTTGTCACGAATGCTTGCAAATTTTTAATTGTCCCCACAAGTGTTGAGCTAGTTCCTGGGGGCGGCTGAGTTCACGCCCATCAGAGTAGCACTGACCATATTGAAGAGCGGTCACCCTGTGGATTAGCTTTTTTAGATACCAAAAACCTCCCCCCAAACTTTTTGAGGGGGACATTCAGTGTGCCAAAGAAACAGTGAATACAAATTAGTTTTGTACATTTTCTATTTAGATTAAACAATAAAAATGTTTTAGGAATGTTTGAATTTTTAAAATAGCGTTTTATATCAAAATTGCAGCATAATTGTTTTTAGCGCATGCTTTTTTAATCTTTATGGGTGTGTGTCATTAAGTTTGATTCTCAAAAACGGAGCCAGTGGCAGTTGAACGTGGCTGCCATAATTACATTGCAAAGGTTTCTATTTGTTTTCTTGGTTCTGACGACACATGAGCAAATGACTTCTTTTGGGAGCTGCTCAATGGAGCAGAGCTAGTGTATGGTTTGGCTTTATTAGAAACACCAGCTATGCCTCCTTTTACAACACAGAACCTTTTCTTTAAAGGTCACCAAAGAGAAGTTCAAAGTTATATATTAGTAATGACTCCTTCCAGACTTAAAACGCGAAAAGACAGGCATCAAGCGAGTCTGACGCTCTGCGTTCTTCCAAGACAAAACAAAAGAACCCCTACATGTACTCCTGACATAGGGTAAATATGAAAGTGTGTGCACCCATTTCACACAATCCTATGACGTATTTATTTGGTATCTGCGGGCTCCTGTTCATGGCTGGTATGCAAGTGTCGGTGCCTTGTGCTTCGAACTGTTCGGCGGGTGGACAGTGGTGTTTGCCGGGGTATGTTGTTGTATGTATCACCCAGTGGTCCCTTGCAATGGAAGCTGACTGCTGACAAATAGACTCTAACCCGGTTCTCCAAGTCCACAGCTCTTTACGTTACGACATATCTTTATAGTAGCAGTGCTTGCTTTTAAGTCACAATGTGCCAGTGCATATGTACGCAGATATCGCCATACACCCGCAGTCCTCTCCTTCACCCCTGTCTGCAAATAGGAGATGAGAGGGAATGGCAACCCTAGGCGGGGATAGCATCTCTGTACCCGGCCACCTCCCATCGAGGACTTCGCCATCGTGAAGCCCATCACCCACGGGGCGTTTGGCAAGGCGTACTAGAAGGTCCATTGGTAAATTGTATCCAATGAAGGTAAGACCTAAAATATTGCATGCACTGTTGCTTCCCTCAACCTCCCAGCACTTATGGTCCCAGGTTACTTCCTGCCCGACCGTCAACGAGGCATAGTATATCACAGGGGACCCTCTCTGTTTCTCCCAAAATACGGGACGGTTTTCGAGAATGTTTCCTCATAAACAACAGATCAGTCATAAATCACATGACCTTTTGACATTCATGGGAGGAAACCGCTTGTGCTATTTACACATTTAGTAGGCCTCGATTCACAACGAAGCATCCAGCTAGCTCAGAATGGATTCCTAGGCGCACCAGCTTGGTCCTGTTAGCTCTTTCAGTTTTTATATTTTTTTTAAAACCCATGTATTCGAAACTGAAGCCCATCTCAGTCTCGAGAGCCCTGCTTAGTGCATTCCAAAGAGCAAGAAGGAGTATTCAGAGAGGGCCATATTAAAGGAGATCATTCGCTTTAATGGAAATACTTTAAGGACCCTTTTAAAGGGCATTTGTTGTGGAGGAGTAGAAGCTGTGGGGTTACCTTGCTAGTGGCTGCGGCGTTAGTGATGTAGAGTGCATCCTGAATGCACTCGAGTTATACAATGTTCCCTCTTTGGGTGACTTTGAAAAAGGAGCAGCTACCAAACTGATGTTTGATATGGGACTAAACAGTTAAGCACCGTAAAAGTAAACACAACAGCAAATGGATTTTCTATGCACATCTGTTTATTTTAGGAGGCAAAAACATTGGTCTTATGTGTGGGTTTGGATATGGGACTTGACGTCATGTGGTTGATCAGCGTAATGCTCAACCTGTTCCTTCTTCTCTCTTATATTCTCAGTTGCTAATAGATTTGTTGTAGATGTTCAAATAGAGGGACATCAGAGGAGCTTATCATATTCAATTCAGGGTCACTAATACAAATCTATATTTGATTGAAATTGGAATTCTTAATTTTCAAATAACACAGCTCAAATGGGGCCTTACCTGTGAAGCACAGGGAGTGCTTGATTCACCTACTAGTTTGTACCTTATGGAGATGCTCCTGTCCCACCATATGCAAAAGGAGCCCCTGGGTCGTCTCACGTGAGTCTTCCTCACAAAAGAGAGGTGGCGTTCTGTAGCGTCGTGAACTCCCTGCTTTAGCAGCTTCTGGGCCCCGCTGGCCGACGACAATACCCCACATATGGGGCAGCAATCAGCTGGCGCTTGTGTTGGTTTACAGAGCCTGCTTGGTTCCCACGTGGCAGTGAGAAGAAGCAGTGCTACATCATGGTGGTTGCGGTCCACAGACCTACTTCTTTTTCTGGAATCATCTGTTTAGGGCCACAGTCCCCTAAGAGCCCCCCACAGCTTTTGGGGGGGGGGGGGTAGGTAATTCAGGGTGCATTTGAGGTGTTCAAGTGGGAGGCTGAACTGCAACCACAGGTGTTCATTATGTACACAAAGCAGCCTTAAATGGAGAGCACAGGACAGAACCTGGAGACATGCCTGAGGGTCCACTTGTTATCTGTCGCTGCATCCCTAGCGAAAGGTTTTCTCTATGTAAGGCATCTGTTTAGGTCGAGCCTGGGCAGCGCATGTGCTGCTCTGCGAGCCATGCTGCATTGGAGTATGGAAGAGAAGCCTCTCCCTATCTCCGCCTATATTTAACATTGGCATGTGTAATTGTCCTTCGTAAATGCTGGATTCTGATTCATTATTAGGCTTGTTAGTCCCTCCTTAGTACCGCCTTGTCTTCATTCGTAACCTCCCACGAGGACTGGCCCTTTTACTTTGGTTGTTACACAGTGAGTCTTTTTTAGTCTGTAAGCACTATTTTCTTTAAATAGTTTCTCCTACTGCAGGCACGACATGCTTTCCTGCAACATTCAGCGTGCCATGCGCGCTTTCACTTTCTAAGCAGCCCGGGACAATGGCGGCCGCTTCTTTGAATAGGTCTTGCATGTACAAGAGTTTGAGGTATTAGCTTTGTACTTGACAATACCATTTATTTATGTGTTAAGTATCAAAATATATAAATAAAAGGCATTGTCATTCACAATGCCAATAGCTTAAACTCTCACAAATGCGAGACCTATTGCATTGCAAATGCTTGTTTCTACCTGTTCCCACTACTGCAAAACCTTTGCTGGCTAGAAAACCCACAACAAGATCCAGATCCTGGCTGAAGGTACATACTGCAAATCTTTCATCAGCACTCTAGTCAGTCACCCTATCCCCACAATGGGGCCTACCTGAAGGAACCATAATGTTTTAGACCTGGATCTCCGAGGCTGTCAGGATTATTGCTCCTTTCACATCACGCACCAACCACACCAAGGGCAGTATCTCCCTTGGCTTTCCAACAACCTTAGACTGGCCATGCGAGAGTGCCAGAAACTAGAATACCACTGACACAGCTCCTATTACCCCTTAGCCAAAGCAGCCTCTACAAAAAATAATCATTGACTCATTTGACAAGCTAAAATGAGTTTTTACTATAATAGTATTGGATCCTCCAACTGCTCATCATGCAAAATATTAATCATTGTCAAAAGTCTGCTACATCCTCCAGTTTTCAATAATAATTACATTACGCCTTCTTGAGAGTTTTGCTCTCAGTTTTCTGAATTTGTGTCCCAGAACATTATCACTGTTTAGTCCACATTCAAATACCAAGAGCAGCCAAACTCACATCCCGTAGTCCTGAAGAGCCCTCCCTGCATGTTGCTTTGTATTTTTCCGCCAACTCCAGTTCCCCTCTGGACTCTTGCCCACCTCACATCATGGCATTTGCTTCTGCCATCATAGCTCCTACACTTTTTGAACTATGTAACACCTCTGTCAGCTCTACCACAGTTCCTGAAGACGGGAAGCATGCCCATGACATCCCTCTCCTTAAGAAACCCAAGGGAGGCCCATCCATCCTGAACAACTACTGCCTATCTAAATATTATTTGTCAACTCTGCTCCTATCTATAGAATAATAATTTATTGGACCCCTCACAAATATGCTTGCGGCCTCTGCATAGTTTAGAGTCGGCTGTGGTGGCCTGTTGTTGATTACCGAGAATGCTGCTGGATAAAGGACACTCAGCTGCCCTGATCCTTCTTGATCTTTCATTAGCGTTGAAAAAGGTTTCTGACAATGTTTCTATTCAGAGACTTTTCAAACAGAGGGGCAGATTTACTAACCAGTCATGCATCACAACGCAGCAAGACAACTTGCTGCATTGTGTTACAGAGAGAAGGCAGAAATGCACCATATTAACTAAGATATGGCTCATTCCTGCTCTCTCCTTGCACTGGTGCACTGAGTGGAACCTAGCGCCAATGCAGGCACCCTAGTGCCGTGGTGCAAGGGTGTCTGCATTACAGCCAGCATTGTTTTTTGCAGGAAGTTACTCCTTCCTGCACAAAAGCAGTCCTCTGAGGCTTTTTCATGTTTCTATGTGTGGTGCGGAATGCAGCACATGTAGAAAGAAGAAAACATGAGAAATTAACATATGTCTTCTAGCCACGTAGGTCCACTCTTTCCATTTCAATATTGTCTCCTATGCTGATGACACTCAAATAATTGTATCTATTTTGGACAACCCCAATCCTACAACGTTCAATTTTCATGAGTGCCTGAAGCAGTTGCCCCGGTGGATAAGTGCCAGCTGCCTGAAGCTTATTAGTGTCAAATCTGAAATGTTACTATCGGGGAAATTGGCAAAGGATATCTGTTCACCAGCTGAGCTTGGTATGGGCATACCCTGCAACTTAGGGCGAACAGTTGGCAAGGTATGCCCAGACGTGGGTCCCTTGCTCACTTTGCCACTGGATTCAAGCTAGCCTGACTGATGAGGGGTGAAGCACCGAAACCGGTCCCAGGATGCTTGTTTCCTGTCCAGGGAAGACCTGGCTTGGCAGTTCGGGCTAGACTGTTCCCACGAGGAACAGGGTCAATACTGATTTGCATATACCTGGGTTTGAACTGAA
The DNA here is from genome assembly GCA_963921515.1 of Calotriton arnoldi. Classification (NCBI taxonomy): domain Eukaryota; kingdom Metazoa; phylum Chordata; class Amphibia; order Caudata; family Salamandridae; genus Calotriton; species Calotriton arnoldi. Next base: position 1,152,612 of record CAWUFW010005242.1, read on the forward strand.
GTGGTGAAGTGAGCTAAAGAACGATGATGGATTAAACCCAGATCTGTGACTTGGGGTGAGTGTCTGAAAAGTTTCAGTGCTCCGTCCATCATCTCCTTGTGTTTTCTTTGTTTAATCCATCAGGTTATCTACAATACAGGTCTGTGAATGTCTCTACACATTCTTATCATGGGTGTCCAGAATTATGCCTTTGCAACTTGTATCATGCTTGCCAACAGGTGTGCAAAATTTGTCATGCCAATGTCACTGGTGACGTTTTGTTGGTGAAAAGAAAACATGATTCGTGGGGGCACAGATTTCAGATTTAAAGGCAGCCAAGTTAGTCCCGATGAGGGTCAATTTGAAATTTTCTTGGAGCCATAGCACCATGCATCTGCTTAGAAGTCACCTTCAGTCACTTCAGGAATCCAGATAACAAGAAAGCATAGTCACCTTTCCCTATATAATTATAGTTGGGGAAGAGAGGGACTGCCGCACCAATCAGATCCTTTACTCTGTCAAGAGAGTGTGGCTAGGCTCTTTGGGGGCTACCTGGCTCAGCCATCTACCAGAGTCATCGTCTCATACCCTGAATGGGGAACTGTAGACCAGGGAAGTCTCCCATCTCCTGCAGGTTTGAAAGCGCTGACAGGTTGCAATCAGTGATGTGGCAGACCCAGGACACGGACCCTGGACCATGTTCTCTGAGCAGCAACCTCTGGATTCCTAGGCTACCTGAGATACTCTTTTGTAGGCCCAGAGAAGAATTCCCTCCTCAGAAAGAGATCAAATATCTCTAACCAGAACCTTGAGCAGAGTTCGGGCGAGCTGGAGTAGCATTCCTATGGGTTTGGCCATCCTGTGGTGTCACAAAGGGCCCAGGCACGGGAGGGGTCCCCTGCTTCGGCAAGGTGGGAAGCTCTGACTAGGTCCTAAGTCAGAGTTGCAGTAGGCCTATGATGCAGCCACCTGGAATCACAGGTTAGATCAAGGACACATAATTCACTGGATGACTCTTCATTTTAAATGGCAAACTCAACTTTAGAGCCTCTGAATTGAACACCTTTGTGATGGAAGATATACCAATAAAACAAGGGTGAAACATTCTTTTTCAGTTTCAGATGTCTAGTAGAGAGCTGTACAGGATAACCAACTAGATGTGTGGGCGCAACTCATCTTTCTTTGTAAGCTTGCTTCTTGTAATAAGCTTTGGCTTGAGCTAAAGCTTCTAATACCTAATGGTGTACATCAAATTGTGGACCTGATTACAAATCAATTGGTGCGTTATCTCCCCAGATCTGATGCCCATTGGTGCAGTGAAACTGCAAAATGGTTGGTACAGTAAAACTACAAACGGCTCATAGTTACGGGGCCTTTGACCACAATATTACTTAAATAACTGTAGAAATTCTAGAGCTAATACATGCCAACAAGTGCTGACCTCCCAGGATGCATGTATTTATCAGACCAAGGTCAATCTGGGTACACCTGGTTGCTTTAATGACTGTAGATAGCCCCAGGTCATTCTCTAAAACCAATAATGGTGATGATGCATTCGGATGTCTGCTCTGTCAACTTTCATTGGTGACCATAGGTAATTGGCAAACAGGGTTCAATTCTGTAGAATGAGTCTGAGAAATGTCTACCACACGGAAGGAAGCCAGCAGATCTTCAAATGATCCACTCCAGACCAGGTAGAAGTCTTGTGCTCTTCTCTTCCTGAAAGAAGCCTCAGTGAGAGGTCCATTAAATGCTCTTGTAGGCACACTTGGCCTGGTCCCTACCCTGTGTAGAGTAACACCAGCCCACTGGACCAGCAAAATTTAAATGTATATTAAAGCTTGTCTGCTCCAAAATCACATTTTGGCTAAAACATCACCAGTGACTTTTTATATGCAACACAGATCTGCCAATGAACATGTAGGGGTGTGAAAGCTCTCTGTCCTGCATTTGAATCACGTCCTTTTTGTAAATAAAATGTCACCAAGCTGGCTTAATTAATTTTCCACGCCCCTAGATCTTCTATTTACAATGTTTCACAGTTGTGAAACTATCAGGCCCTCCTAAGGATTTATAGAAATTCAAAAAACAAAATCCTGTAGCAAATAGCAGCAGCAATCTTGAATATAATTAGTATATATGTTGAGTGGTAATTGTTCTCTCTCCTAACCTGACAAGAAAAGATCTAAAAACTAAATATGCGGAACACTAAACATGTGGCAGTAACATTCTCATCCTTTACCTTAACCCCTTAGCTGCTAAGGCTTTTCCACACCAGAGCTGAGCCCTTTTTTGGCTAATTGGGGTACTCCACCCTTATGCCTCCATAACATTGTTTCCACAAATTTGTGTCCTTTTTTCCACAGAATCATGGGGATCCTGCAGGTACACAAGGTTTGTGGATTCTCACGGAGGGGACCGAGAAACTAGCCAAATTATAGTTACAATTTGGGGGTTTCGGCAAAAATAGGCTATGCATGAAAGTGTCTGTTCTTTCCTAAAAATGGCATCAATGAAAAGCTTGCTGTGCTAAAATCACCACCTTCCCAGATTTCAGAAACAAGCAGATCTGAATCAATAAATGTTTTTAATTTAATCTCAGTTTTGGCATTTTTCTAAGAGGTAGCCTATTTTCCTATTGTTTGTGCTGGAAACAGCTGCGAAATCCTTAGGTGACTCCAGAAAGCTGTACATAACTGTAAAGTAGACAACATTTTGAATCCAGCCAGGGATAATTTGTGTAGAATCCCGCAAGGTTTTATCAAAGAAACTACCTGTTGAAATGAAAACAATATTCAAAATGAGTTGGAAAAAAGTCATTTGGACAAGATTTTCATCTATAAACTTCTTGTCACAATGGTCCATTTACAAAAGCAGTATACATTGTCTGCTAGACCCTTCTGGTCATTAGGATATATAAGGTTTGTAGGTTCTCCAAGAACCAGAGGTACACAGAGCCAACAACTGAGCTGACCCTTGCAATGGTAGTCCATTGGCCAGTGTACAGAGCAATTCATGTGGTAAAATAAAGAGTGAAGAATTGACATTTCTGAAATACACACCAGATACTGAGTTTAGGAGCAGTGGTTATTTGTACATCTCTGAGATTATGATTACCCATACTAGCGAGTAATTCAGAGGACACTTAGCAAAATGTCTTCTTTCTGCAACACTTACATTTGGAAGGCAAAACTGCAGAGCAATAGAATTGGTAATTGGTGACAAATGTTCTTCTATTCTGTGTTCCCACATGCCTCTTTATAAAGTAGTATCTCACTTGTGTGCCTGTGACTACCACCTATGATACAATATACCCCAAGCCTCAACATGGGGACATCATATTTTACACAGCAGAATCCATGTTTTTTTACAAAGTGGGTAGCTGTAGCTTTTGGGCCCGAACTCGGCACCCTCTCGGGAAAACCTGCCAAACCATGGCTTTTCTCAAAATTAGACACCCGGGGGTATCCAGGGTGGCGAGACTTATATGGCTCTCACCAGACTTTTTTTACCCAGAAGCCCTTGCAAACCTCAAAAATTGTCTAAAAGTGTACACTTTCCTTACATTTTTGTGACATAAACTCCCGGAATCTGCAGGAATCCATAAAATTCCTATTGCCCAGTGATCCCTCACTTGTTCCAATAAAAATGTTACCCTACTTGTGTGGCTGGGGCTTGTTCCTGCAACACGAATGGATCAAAAAGGATCAATGGGAGTCCCCTCATGAGAACTATGTACTGTCTAAAAACCAGATGGCCCTTGAACAGGACCAGAGACTCGTCCACAGATATATCTTGACTTGTATCATAGATTTCTGAGAAACAATCAACTAGATGGTCAACGACAGGCTCAATGTTCCTGGTGCATGTTATCCACAGTTGCTCTTTCTAATTTAACAGTCTCTTACTATTGATGCATTATATCACCTCATAAGCAACTCTTCCCTTTTCCAGGGAATGTACGATTGCACTTTCTTCATAGAGGAAGATGCACTTGCAGCCAACCCTTTGATCAAGCAGAACAATGCAAAGAAGCAGCTGCATGCTGCTTTCTACGTGCTCTGGTAGTACACACAGGTCAACAAACAAGAGTTTTGCAGCTGTATTCATGGTGTTAAGTGCTGGCAGGCCTCTGCACCCACAGTTCAAATCTTAAGCGTCATTGTGTGAGCGACCTGCACCAGCCTTCAGGAGATGTTTCTAGCAATCAACCCTGCTGTGCTCCAGAAATTCATGTGTGCAGTGAAAGTCTATCAAAAACCCCTGCCTGCAATGGGCAAAGCATATTCATAGGTTTACCAATCCATAGCACTGAAAGTTGCAAAGCGTATTGGTACAGTCTCAGGAATGACTGTAGTCAGAAGAAAGGTAGGCGACCAAATGCATACTTGACGCAGAAAGGACTGACAGCATAATCCCACACTCCAAAGCACTGCTTCATGGACTTCCAAATCCGGGACAGATTTTGATGTGGTGTTGATAAGGGATACTATAACAGAGCAGGTAAAGAAATTCTGCCTTTATTAGTGGTGTTGATTCTTATAAGGAGTTTGTTTTCTGGAATCTCTAAACTTCCTCACTATGGTATGTCACTTACAACTCACTTTCTTTTCCTTGGCTTAGAATATAGCAGAATTATATAGACATAGATAGAAAATGGAGGTCAGATTTTCGAAAGTGACCACAAAATCTACTTTCCAGAAACATGAAACAGGCTCTTTCCTAGTACATGATTTTGATGTTTTTGAGAAGCTAGGAAAGCAGTGGAAATCTACCTTTGTGACAGCCATTTTCTGCCTGTAGTTTTTGATTTAAACCATTAAAGACATACTAATGGCACGATCTCTGATTCTTTGCTTGTCCTGGAACTAACTTAAACCAAGGCTCATGCCATAAGGCAGAAGGTAGTTGTAAATCATTATTTGTCTCTGTCATCAACACAAGCTGCCTGATAAATTAGATAATGTGTTACAGAAATTAGAAAGATTAATGTCACATCATTTTTCTAGTCTGATTATTTCAATTGGAGATTTCAATTCAATCTTATTCATAGAAAAGGTCACTTTAGATAGTGATCTTGAAAGAGACGCATACTCTGCATTTCCCCCAAAGCTTTATCAATATTAAAGACAATGCCCAACAAATTAGAAGATCTTTGATGTGCTAAACCAGTAGTGATATAAGACCTTTCTCATCCTCACTCTGTTTTTTAAGTCATGATGTTACAAAGCTAAACAATTATAGCACTTAAAAATCTTAGTAGTAAGCATTTCCAATAGAATAAGAATCTAAGTGTATGCTTGGAATTGCTTTGGGTAAATTCAAAGTTCAGTTCAGCTCTGACTATTCTAAAATGTAAATATATTTAATCTTTCTGTCCGAACTTCACTTTAAGCAACATTTATGAAATCCATCTATATTTAATGCCCGGTCCCTTGAATAGCATGAAAATAAATGCACAATTTCTGAAAAAGCTTTTCATGTGAATGGTGGCTTTGATGATGGCAAAAAAGATTTAAAACCGAGTTTAGGAAACTCCTTAGGGATCTCCTTAAGTGTTGGGTGGGCAAGGGTAAGGATACTTTAGTTCGATTTTTTAAAAGGTGGCTCATACAGCATACCAACAAACAGGGATCCATTAAAATGAACCGTGGTGTTCGTCGAGGGTGTGTCCTTGCTCCCTTTTTATTTTGTCTCTATATTAATGACCTAGAAAGATACATTAACCAAGGGAACGTGGATGTTCCTAAGATAGGTACTAGAAATCTTCCGGCATTACTTTATGCCGATGACTGTGTTCTAATGTCCAGACCCAGTGTGTGCCTACAGAAGCTTGTTACTAGATTTAACGATTTTATGACCGAACTGGGCCTAAAGACTAACACAGCAAAGTCCTACACTAGGGTGGCAGGTAAATCTCCCCCCATTTTAAAATCATGTTTTATTAACAACGAAAGGCTGTCCTATGTCCCACATTTTTCGTACTTGGGAATCCTGTTTGATCAGAAAAGCACCTGGCACCATCTAGTCAAAACAAGGGTCAGTAGTTTTAATCAAAACCTGGAGGCGTTATTTAGGTTTACGAAGAAGTTAGGCTCAAGACCGATTAATTCAATCTTTAATATTTATAAGGCTCGCTTGTGTTCTGTTGCATTGTATGGGGCTGGAGTATTGGGCTTCTGCAATCCGGCTCGTCTCCAAGCAGCTGAGAACAATTTCATGAGACGCTTGTTGACAGTCCCTAGTAGTCTCCCTGCTACCATCTGTCACAGTGAACTTGGTTTGACCCCTTTGTCCTATCGCATACAAACTGCACCAATTTTATTGTGGCATTCAATCTGGGCAAAGGTGGAGCCAGCCCTTAATGTGCAATTATCTTAGACTGTTTTAAACTTGATCACATGTTGAAGATACCCTGGTTTAGCTACATAAAAAAAAAGTTGGAGACAATGGGGCTGGCGGACTGTTTTCACAGCCCAGTGCACATTGTAAAGATCCCAAAAATCAAGCTGAAAAAGGACTACTTGACCTGTTTAAAGTTGTCTAGTGAGCCCCTATAGATGGTGAAAAAGAGAGTCTCTGAACACTTGCTTCTAGTATGTTCTCCAGGTGTTGAGTCTTATTTCTCTTTTTATTTCTGTCACACTAAATTGTTTTATCTCATTAGATTCAGGTTTGGCATCTCGCACCTTCTGGTTTCTTATTCTCGTAAAGCCTACTGTGATGCTAAACTGGATCTTTGCCCTTGTGATTCTAAATCTACACAGAGCACGCTCCACTTCCTGTTTTTTTGTCAACTTTATTCCAAGCCAAGGCGCGATTTTATTATTCCCATTTAAAAAAAATTAAATATCAGGAAGTGTTGGCTAGCTCTATATCACCTCCAGCTCTTACATGATGAATTTATTTGTTTAATGGTTTACAGATATATCACTACAGCTGTCCGTTTACGCAATGTTGTTGGGAAATGATTCCTTTTACTTGGCTTTTAATTAATTACTTCTGGATTTTATGGTCTATTGGACCGGTGTTTATCACAGAATTCATTACACGCTGTTTGTAGGTCATGCTGCTATTTCGTAGAAATATTAACTTAATTCATTACCTCTGTCATATTCTGATTATGAATTACCACTGACATGAAGTGTACCATACATTGTCTGCATTATATTTTTATCTGCTTTTAAAAAAAAAATATTCTTATGATGTATTCTTTTATGGCTGCAAGTCAGCCGAATAAAGATATTTGATTGACCATCAGTGACTCCAATTATTATCACCTGATACCAATGCTAGATGTTGAGAGGAAAACTTTTACTAGACTATTGATGCCTAAACCTGAATTTTGGTCACAAAAGAGTCAGTTCATCGAAACAAGTTTCAGTGGAAAATGTCCTACATTAGACAACATCATATCACAGATATTATTAACTAGAAAAGATTCTAGCTCAAATGATGACCATCTTCTTGCACACCATATTGACAAGAGTGCTGCGTTAAACAAAGTTGATTGGGAACAACTGTGGTTTAAGCTTATGTCTTGGGGAATTGATAATTCACTATTGAATTTGTTTAGAGAGCTCAATCAAAAGGCCTGGCTCAGGATGAAATGTACTCTACCTCTAAAAACAGCCCGTCAAATTCTCAACATGGTACACAGTAACAACTGCTCCCTGAGCATTTGTAGATAAAAAATGCCCAAAACTCAATGTACTGCACTCCCAGAACCATGGATTTGTCGAACCTCCCTATTTGCACACAATAATGACTTAACTCACAGCACATACAGGTATAAGATATAACTCGGAGCCACTAAACCAGCAGGTACTATCATTCCTCAAACTGCTTTGTATCATGATCAATAAGAAAAGGTTCTTGACTAAAATATTTTTGCTTTACAATAAAGGCTTTGATTTTCCTGGACCTTCACTCGGTGATCCTTTATTTCAATATCATAGATACAAGTTCACCAGCAAAACAATACACAGCATATTAACATGTAAAAATGTGCCTCAAAGTCTTTAGTATTTGTTTGTCTGCATCAAGGTTGATAACCTGGACAGTGACCAAAAAAGCAAAAAAAAATGCTTTCACACACACACACAACCATAGAAGAATGTTTTGAATTGTATTATGAACCCTGTGTTTTCATTTGATTTGACCTGACCTGATCTAATCTGGAGTTGTGAGGATTTGGGTGTATTATTTGTTATTGTTGTGTGACCTTACCTTGTCATGCACTCACAAAAACTGTCTTGGGTCCAGTCATGCTCGTCTGTAAAACCTTAAGCTCAACCCTGGATAGCTTCAAGCAGCAAGGATTAAACAAAGGAACTAGTGTAAAGCATTTAACAGTATCAAACAACAAAATTGGAAAGCCACACAACACCAAATAAAAATCCAACACCAGTTTATAAAACTATTATATTTTTATGAATTTTAAGAGTCCAAGATGAGCAAAATCCACCAGGAGGTTCCAGAGATACAGATTTTTAAAGAAAAATGTAATCTCAGTTTAACCACAAACAAGCATTGGCAACTGTAAAGTTTGTAAATATCTGGCACGACTTGGGTAACCAAATCCGGCAGGGAGAAGGTCTGGGGGCCAGTAAGGAGTATTTGGACAGTTACTTGGTCACCAAAGAGTTTTCCAGTCTAGTTTCAATAGAGTGGTCCTGATGCTGCGGATGCAGGAGATCGAACATGCTCAAGGATACTCTGGGTGCTCTGGGGTCAATGAGGGTGCCTTTGCAGTTATTCCTCGGTCCACTGGTCAGGACTTTGGCCACAGAGGTTGGGGTCCCACGAAGTCCTCTTTGAGACAGTAGAAGGCCAGCTGCTGCTGGGCTACCGGTCTCTGTCCACAGCAGTCCCAGCAATATCCTTTGGTGGAAGCTGGTGTCCCTATTAGGCAACCAATCTGGACTCAGACAACACTCCCAGGTCAGGCAGCCTCGAGTGCAACTTTTGGCCATTGAGGATCGGTCTCTTAGGGGGCCCAGCGGCAGTCAGTGGAGAGTCTCCCGAAGTTGCTACTGACTTGCCGAGTTGGCTACTTCAGCTTTGATGGTGCTGGTTCCAGTGAGTCAGCTGACTGAGCCTTAAAGTCTCTTCTTTGGTCTGGGGCTAGGGAGTGACATTTCCCCCAGACAGGAGCCACGGCACAGTCCTCTTTGCTTGCCCAAAGTGCAGCAGGTGCAGTCCAGCAGACAGAGCAGCCTCTCTTTGCCAAGTCCAAGGGTCAGAAGGGCAGTCCTTCTTCGGTCCTTTCTCCAGTTCTGGTGTGATCTGAGAATCAGGGTGTCATGGGTGCCATATTTATGCCCAGAATGTACCCTGGGGGGATTATGCGGTCACTAGCCAATGGGATACCAGGTCACCTCCTGTAGTGTAGCTCCTATTTCCCTAATAGGCTCTGTGCATTGGAATAATATCCCCTATAGGTTTGACATAGGACTAAGGTCAGTATGTCCCTATCGAGTATATTAAACTTAATTACTTGTGCCAGCTAGCTCAGAGGCCACTAGAAACTCCTTGATAAACAAGAAGGGAGTAGTTTCTGGCAGCCGCAAAACATGACAACTTTGTTTCCCTTTAGAATCAGAACGTGTCCCATAGTCGTGGAAACAATAGATAACTATTTCACTCAGCTCACTCGTGCATACTTAGTTTTCCTCAAAGTTACACAGAAAGAATAGACGGGCGTTTCAATAAAAGATTTATTGAACAGTCTTGTTTCTCGTGTAAGTAATATGTGCTGTTACGATCACAAGACAGTATGCAAGATAAATAATGTACAGCGTAAGCAGTAGAAATAAATAATACTGTGCTAGCATGATCTTTAGTAGATATTCATTTACATAAATAACATAGACTAAAAATGCGAGTACTCATACGATGCGTTTCTAAGCTAGTTCTACCCCAATGTACCTAACCTAACCTAGGTGTAGGGAGAGGTATGAAGTAGGTGAAGTATTCCTTACTATGGCAAACTAAGAGTATGTTAAGCCTAGTATGCCAAGAGTCCCTCTAGGTTTCTAGTCAGCTCCATACCTTAAGAATGAGAGAGGTGGGAATCTCTTGCCAGACTCGAACTCCAACACCCCGCGAGGGAAGTCAGATCACTGGAAGCTGGACTCTCTGCGTGCAGGGATGACAGCGTCTTCTCAGTGCGTCAGGCCGGGAAACGGGCTCCTCTGAAGTCGAGGTCTCTTCTGATTTACAGGGGCTAGGGAAGGTATATTTATACCTGAGAGGTACCTCAGAGTGTTAGCATTGACGTGAATCGGACAGCGGAAGACGTCATGAATGAACCCCTAAGGTATAACGGTTCATGCATAATAGATGAGTCCTTGAAGAAATCAATAGTCCTGTGCTAGGGAAACTCCCGAAGCCTAAGGGTCTGTTCTTCAAGAACTCGTTGTGACGTTAGGGTGGACGGATGTCTGAGACCATGCCTGTATTTGGAGTGCACGGTTTAATGCCTAAATAAGGACTGGGATTTCATGCCTATATAAGGGCAGGGTGAATTGTGCCTATATAAGGACATGATACAGGAAAACCTACATACGGACACCCTAAGAGGAATACAACACCCACTCCACTTTCGTGCGTAGGATAATACTAAATGCTAAACATTTAAAAATGCTAAACATTAAATGGAGTACCGCATTAAAAACATATTAAAATGCAAAAGGTACTGTACATATTAAGCATTGCTTTTCATTTCAGGCATATATTTTGAAATTAAATGCAATTTGAATGAAATTAGCAGTAATATTTACATTTGACAGAAAATGATCGATAAGTTTGTTCAAAAATCAAAGTCATTTCATGTCATTAATGATTCTTGTAGACAAATAGGATGACAAAATATCTGAGGAAGTACCGCGAAGTCTGTACTATAAGGCTAGTTCTACTTCAAGCAGATTGAATTGCCATTTAGTTTGAAAAAATGGGAAAAAGTTCAATTTGGGAAGAGTTCCAAGTTTTGAAATATGAAGGCCAAATTTTACTGCGTCTCTGGTACACCGTAGGTTGAATCAGAGTCAGTGTACGGGTCTGGTGTAAACATGAGATCATCTATTTCTGTAGACAAAATATCGTCCACTGAAGTTGGTGTCAGTTGGAACACCTCGTGTAGTAGATTAATTGCACAGAGATGTGAAGCATCGCTTTCAGCATAGGATGCCGCAGCAATGTTCGCGTCCGTTGTTACCTGTGTGCCTGTAGATCCATCTCGTACCTCAGCAGCAGCCGGAAGCGACTGTGAGATCTCAATGAATGCCGTCATCAGTATTGGTAGCCTCTGGGGACAACACATAGCATGGGCCGTAATCGGGTCCAGCAGAGTATCGATATCCGTTGGCGTTGCTGATGGAAATGTTAGACAGGTGTCTAACACGCATTCTTCACCGCATAGCAGGCATCGTAGGACAGGTAAGATGCAATCTTGCCAGATTGGTCTGAATGACAGGAACCACGTGGTATTCAGGTCCCGTAGACGAGTCATGCCCAAAGCTGTACTATTCGCTCACTGCACTTTCGTTCAAGGAGAGCTTTCTCCATTTCGCTCGGAGTGATGTCTGCGAATAGGCTGGCCATAGCGTAATAGCAGGAAGAGAAATAGAATTCCGGCAACAAGTGCTAGAATTAATGGTATGCCACCAAACACCGAATGTGCAAAGTTCGGGATGATTCCGAGTATTGCCTGGAAAGGTGCTAACAGACCGGAGCAGATGCTCTTAAATACATGTACAATTCCGCTTGTATCTGACATGTTAAAGATACGTCCTATCATTTCCACGAAATGTATAGGGCAGTTTGTACGTATTAAAGTCTGTATCTCAGCCGAAGTCCTTGCTACTTGTAGATCATAGGTTTCTTTGGCCGAGGTCAAAGGCACTGTTTGCTGTAAAAGCATGGCTTTCATCCTGCTCAAAGTATCAAATCTTATAGAAGAGACGTTCAGCGAAGGCCACAAAGGCGACTCCCTGACTGTGTCTATTGGGGCAAACAATACTTGCATACAGCAAGTGACCCTGGAGTTGACCGTTACTAGATATGGGATGCCTGGCAACATGCCGCAGCAACTCCGATCATTCAACATGAGGTAACTCCCATTCGAAAGTTGTCCAAACATTGGATTAATCACAGCAGCTGGTGTACCCTGCTGGTGGCAAGACAAATTTGCCACAGAACCATTGCAAGCCCCGTGTAAAGAAATGTCCTGACATATAAGTGAACCACTCAGTGCACTTTTACAGTGTGTACCGCTCAAAAACACTTCACGATCCCCACTCCAACATCTATATGTATTCGGTAAATCCCAAGATGTCTTAATGTATTCCTTACCCAACCTTTCATATTTGCCTGCTTTCATTTGTCTGAGGCAATACTGAAACTGAAAAGTAGTCCCAGGTAATGTGATTTTGCCATGAATGAGCCATTCTGTAGCTGGTTTTTCTGCCACTGTGAATGGTAACTTTTCCAGTTTTTCAATGCTCAACACTGTATACCTTGCTCCTCTTTGTGCCAGTTCGATCTGTTTATCAGTTAGATTGTATTCTGCAAACAGAGCCGACGTGTTGATGAAACGCCAAGGCACATAGCCCGCACGCAAAGATTGCAGCGTCCAGCTTAATAACACAATAGAACGTAATTGAGATTGGCCTTGCTGTAACATCGCCAAATCTTGTTCTAGTATGTCGATAGCAGAGGATACAATGTTGTCCAATGAATATATTCTGGAGGACAAAGTTGTTAACCCATTGTCGACCACAGTGAGTGTTTTCTCCAAATTAATACGATCAAGTTCACGTATTCGTTCTGCGGCCTCCATCTGTGACACTTTCCATGCTTCATTATAAGCAGCGTAAATGCCGGCATATATGAAACGTTTTTGACGCGGTTTTCTTGGTCCAAGCAAGAATTCCCTAAGGTCTGCGTCTTCTGTAAGTAAGGATAAGTGTTGTTTCACATCCTGTAGTGTAGATTTCTGCAGCCAATCGAGGCATAATTTACCTACACTGTATATTGTTACTACCCCCGGATGCTGTCTTTGGACGTATCTTGGGTCTGGCCTATGAATAGTAAATCCCTGAGTTTTATTCAAGAATCTTTCCTGACAGTTGTTTGTGTCTATGGGCCAGATCAACCATTTTTTCCAATCAGGATTAGATCTGTTGAGTTGTAGTATTTGGTCAACTGTAACCGCTGCCTGTGTTTTGTTATCACTTGCAGGTGTTGGTACAGAAGGTGTTTTCATCTCTTTTATCTTGGCTAGTCCAAGACAAGATGTTTGTTGGACAGTTTCATTCAAAAACATTATTTGTTCAGGGATGATACAGGCTCTAAATAAAGCTTCTAACCCCTGCACTTGCCAATCTTTAGTACCCCAGACAGTTTTTGTGTCTATTGTGTCTTTCCATAAGTCAAAACCCTGTCTAGACAGTTGGGCAATAAATGTTGCAGAGTAAATCTGTTTTGTATTAGTTAACATCATTTTCAGCCCTGTTTTGTTTACATTTTTATAGTAAAACGTTTCTGGATCAGATGTATTGTAACCTGAAAAATATGGAAACTTGTTAGCAAATGTTTTTGAACTACCTTGTGGTGGTGTAGGACAATGCTCCCATTGGTTAAACATAAACACATTTCTAGGGTATGCAGATTTATGCAAATAATGATGACCATAGTGGTTATAGCAATACAGCTGTTCATAGTCTGATGAACCCTCTAAAAATTCATTTTTAGAAAATGCAGCAGATTTTTCTAGGTCAAACATTATGTCATTAACAGTCTCAAAGTCCCAATCATCAGAATAGGTACTGGACGAAATTAGATCACTTAGTGAAATTTTAAACAAATGTGGAATGTTCAATTGTTCCGTCGGACCAAAGATATCAAAATCTGTTTTGTCCCACACTATACCATCCTGTATAGGAACGGCTGTGATGTTCACTGTTGACAAGTCTCTTGCTTCACGATGGGAAGATTTATGAGGTTTCAAAAGTACGTTCACATCTTTTCCTTCAGTATTCACATGGATGTATCTGCCACTTATAAGCACGCTCACAGTTGTAACCAAAGCTAGCCAGAGCAGGAAAACAAATAGTCCAGATGTAATCCAGAGTTCAATCCATGGAGAAACCAAATAAGTCTTTTTCAGAAAGTGAAGAAAGTCTTGTACTTGCTGCTTGAGTTTGAATGATGCTGGCGTCGTTTCAGGTTCACTCGGATCTTCTGAGAACGTATCAAAGTTAATGAAATAGCCAGAAGCAGTTCTGTCAATTGTTGGAATTGCATCAGGATTTGTAGAAATCGCTGGAACCAGTTGATCACGTGCTACATTGGTGTAGACAGGTGTATTTGGATGAACTGTTACTTGATTTTCAAGAGGGATGAGTTCCATAGCATTGTTGCTCAGTCCTTCATCTGTTACAGCCGAATTCCCAATTGTTATCAGTCTTTCAGTCTGAACCTCTTGGATAGTAGCGAGAGGAGTGTGTCTGCTACTAGGTCTGAGTCCACGAGGCCTACTACTTGGTATTGGCCACATACTGTGGTTTGATGAGGTCGATGGACACAAATCTTTTCTCCTTTCTTCCAGCAAGGGGCGGCAGAAGTACTGTTCTTGTTCCTTGAACTGCTAGGACAGGTACTGGTTGTCTGTAAGAAGGTCCAAATTCCTTCTTGTCCGCAATCTTTTCTCTGACTAGATCCCCAACTTTTGGAATCCAGACAGGCCTTGCTGGGACCGCCGGTTTTTCCCCAGTGGTGGTTGGCTGCAGGAATACGTTGCTTTGTTTCGATCTTAGTTCATTGAGTTCCTGTAAAACAGCCAAACGATCTTTGATATCAAACGTTTTATTTTCCACCACTGTGCCTACGTGATCGAGGTCTGTTACCCACATTCTTGTCCCAAATAGGACCTCATATGGAGTGACCCCCCCCCTAGAGAACTTCTTGGCAGATTGTTTAATGAACGTTGGACCCCATACAGATGTTTGACCCACCCATCACCCAAACCTAATACCCTAGCTGTTATAGACTGCTTTATGTCCCGGTTTTTCCTTTCCACAACCGAATTTCCCTCAGGATGGAATGGAGAGGAGTACCGCAATGCAACGCCCAGACTGGCCATGGCTTCTTTGTAAGCCCGAGAGCTAAACGCAGGGCCCTGGTCAGAATGTAGCGTGCCTATTGCGTATGTGCCGATAAAGTCTCGCAAATCTTTTTTAACAGTTCGAGCGTCAGCCGAGCGCTGAGGCCATATCCATAGGAACCTTGATTCAGTATTTGTGGGATTTGCATTTGTCCAGAAGGACGCATGCGCGTAGATAGTCTAATGCTGTCTAACAGTGGTGTCTGTACTGGGCAGCTGCATTCGCAGCATGGTGTCTGGTGGCTTTCTCGCTGTAATTTACAGTCTAAGCAGTTATTGATGAATATGTGAATTTCTGTATTCATTCCAGGCCACCAGTACATCTCTTTTAACGTCAAAATTGTTTTAGAGATCCCTTGATGTGACAGACCCTCCCCCAAATGTGTTTCATAAATCAAAGCTGCTCTACGTTCCATGTTTGGAATTACCCTATCCCCCACTCCAGGGATTCGAGCAAAAGGAACGTTGTTCGCATCAATTACATAAGAGTACTTGAGTGGATACTTCTTTGGTAACGCTGCACTGCTGCCCTTGCTTGAAGCATTGACAGCCAACATTATCTCACCGTCTATTTTCGTTTTTGAACGAGTGATCGCAGCTACGGAAGCCGTCTGAACAGCCCCCTTTGCGGCTTCGTCAGCCAATGAATTCCCTGCAACGTGAACGCCATCACGTTGATGACTCAGTGTGTGGATCACGTGAGCCTTTGGTAGTTCGTTTTTCAACTGAACTACTTGTTCCCAAAGCATTTTGTGCTTTATTGTGCCACCTTTCGCATCTTTGAAACCATTTTCAAGCCAGTTTTGTATATATTCATTATGCGACTGAACACAGTAAAAGGAATCGCACACTATCAGTGTGGGGAATTCTCGATCTGTACTTTCAAGTGCCAGTTTGAATGCTTGTAGTTCAGCTCGCTGAGCTGTACAATCTCCTAGAGACTGGGTTTTTGTGACCATAGGTCTGAAGATGCCATCTCGCATGCGACCTTTAACGATTGCACACGCTGCACTGTAAGCTTGCTTACTTCCTGTTGCGGGCTGTGCGGATCCGTCAGTGTAAATTATGAATTCGTACTGATCGAGAGGCAGAATTTCAGTGGGCAGAGGACATTCTTGTTCATATTGCAGGAATGCTTGTGTTTTTAAATCTGGGTCAAAAACATATTTAACATCTGTTGCAGCAAGAGAATTAACCCATTGTATCCATCTTGGATGTAGTGCTTTAGCATTTGGAATGCTTGCTTTTGTGACCGCTTCTAAAGCTGGTACTGGGGTTACGACAATAATGCGTTTCCCTTGTGCTAGGGCTCTTTCTTTTGCTACAGTGGTTTGAACTGCTGTCAGAATTTTTTCAGTTGAAGTGAAGCGCATTTCTGCTTGTGTATACAAATGAGATTTGTATGCGATTGGTATTTTTTCACCCTCATTAAATGTTAAGTAGGTGAATCCGCATTGACCCGAAATTATTCGGATCACCAGGTTGCGTTGACTTACGCGTGTTTGTAAGTGATTTGTTGCTAACATGTTAGCCTGGAGTGAACGCAAGATTTCTGTGTGTTCGTTTGTCCAATTTTTGATTGAAAAATCAGGTTTGATTAATGCGTAGAGAGGTTTAACCCTTTCTGCGTAATTTAGAATGTATGTTCTTCCAAAATTGAGGAAACCCAGGATGGATTGTAAGTTTTTTAGCGTTTTTGGACGTTGGATCAGCGCACATTTCTCTAGAAAGTTAGCTGCCAAGCTCTTGCCTTCACTTGAAAGCTCATATCCTAGAAATAGGACATTGAGATGGGCAATTCGGGACTTTTTAAAGTTGAACTTGTAGCCCTCAGAGGCGAAGCCCAGTATAATGGTGCTCACCCTGTTCAAGTGTTTGTCCAGGTCATCGTCTGTCAGATAGATGTCATCGACATAGGACAATGCCTCATTGTCATAAATTTGTAGTAACTCCGTTACCCTCGCTGAGAATAAACCTGGGCTGTTCTTGAACCCTTGTGGGAGTCGACAAAATTGACGCTGGCTCCCCATTATGGAGAATGTTGTTAAGTACCTGCTTTCAGGTGCTATGTTTTGACAAAAGAAACCATTTGAGATGTCTAGTGTGGTTTTATATTTTTACGCACAATGTTATTCATTAATGCTGTGCTATGTGCATTTTGCACTGCAAATGTTTTAGAACAAGTGTTTAAGTGTCTGTAATCCAAAACTAGACGATATGTATTGTCTGGTTTGGAGACAGGAAACAAAGGATTGTTCATTGAGGAGGTGCATGTTTCAATCACCCCTTGGTATTCAAGTTGATCTAAGATCTCCCTGACCTGTTTTTTAGCTTCTTGCTTTATCGGGTACTGCCTTTGTGCAGTTGGTTCATGTTTCAGATGTATTTTATGGTGAGGTGAGTCCTCATCCAATCCTACATGATTTTTATATAATGCTGGGGCCTGGGCTACTGCCCATTTCCTGGCATATGTATATTTTAGGTGAATTGGAATGTGGTTGGAGAAGGCAGGCATAATAATGTCCTCGCCGTGTAGGCACTCCCTGACAAATTGTGGTGGCCAGTCTTTTTCTGCTAGAAGTATGTCATAGCCCCTTGATAGTCTTTCCCAAAAAAGTGCTTTCACCTGTCTAGGTATGTCTCCCTCCATCCGGAGTGTTATTTCATATAACTTTTGTGGAGTACTAACCCTGGTGTCTACAGTCTCAACTGTAACGTACTCATTCAAGTCCACTATCTCCAGAAGTTCCTTCAGGTTCTGGCGAGCTATTGTGACTTCTGCTGCACTGTCCAGCATTGTCTGAGCCCATTCTCCGTTCTTGAGTTGTGTTCTCAGTATTCTCGGCATGTCTGATCTTTAGACCTGCTACTTTCTTTTTGGAGAATTGAGGTTTTGTTTTATTTTTTGGAGCGTGTTTCTCTTCCTTGGATTTTACGCGTTCTTCTCTATGTTCTGACCGTCCTCTTCTTTCCGAAGTCTGTGATGAGATCTGAAAGGTACGAGAGGAACGTGTATCAGTATCTTGATACCTGTCAGGTTTTTTCAAATTATCCCTATTCCTGAGGTTATACCTCCTTTCAGAGGGCTCCTTTTGAGGAGACCTACCTCGGGATTGAGAACGTTTCTCGTTTGAATTTTGTTTATTAGTCTCCCACCTCTTTTTAGAAGATGTAGGATTTTGTTTAATTGAGTCCTTCTCAGGACTTTCAGATAGTTTTGGCTTCACTGGTCTTCCACCCAAACTATCTCTGCCTAATTCTGCATAAGATTGTTCTATCATTCTGGGTAGCTCTGTTTGATGTTCTGTAACATCAAATTCCCTTAATTTTTGGCGGATCGCCACTGCTGCTGCCTCCCCTTTAATATTAGATAATATTATTGTTGAGACCTGGTCGAAATTTTTCAGTAATTTCATACCTAAATTCAGAGCAGGCTCTGCCCCGTATTTGTTTTGAATTTGTTTCAGGACATCTGGTATTACCGCAATTGACGGAATGCCATGTGTTTTAGTATAGATGGCAGCAAAGACTGAGCCCCAAGTGGTGCAGTCTTCCAGTTGTGGTGTGATCCCCATTGGTAAACAGATGGTTAGGATTCTGTGTTTCTCATATGGGCTAGTATTTGGAAATACGGCTTCGATTTGAGTAATTTTTTGAGCTATCCAGAATGGAATTTGCTCACGTTTTGTGGGCATTTTACCCATGACTGCGTATAGAGTCTGTGGTGTAATTTTTAGTGTATTCCCCTGTTGAGGAGTTTGATTTGTAAGTGTCAATGGTGGTTGGACTGTGAAAGTCTGCATGACATATTGGACCACTTGTCTGTAGATTTTTATTAACTCTGTAAGTTGAGTAAGTAGTTCCTCGTCTGACATTATTTCAAGTTCAGGATGAGGTGGGTAGCCGGCTAGAATCGGCCATGTTGCTCCTGGTCTACCTAGTGGACCGAGCCTGGTAATGTTTCTGTGATGTTTTAGGGCGCCTTTAAACCAGAGCTGATGCTCCTGGTATGTTAATGGAATTTCAATATCCTCGAAAGGAATGTATTCCTCTGGTGGATCATCTTCTTTGTAGAAGTGAAACAGTTTAGTTACTGAATTTGATTCAGGAAATATTACCCATGAATAGAATACCTCTGTCTGAAAGGATTCGTGTGCCTCTATCACGAAAACCGCTCTACCGCCTCTTGGTGGTAGGCCATGTTTTATGAGTTTTAGAGTGATGGCTCTTCTTAAGTTTGGATAGATGTCTATAACACCCTCCTCGGTTTCATTTAAACTGGTAATGTTAAAAGCTGCTGCTTGGGCTGGATGTGCCGCAGCACCAGTGTCATTGTCGGAGTCAGGCATTTTGTTTTTTGAAAAATGTAGAACAAGTTTCAAGGAAACAAAGATAAGGTGCACAATATTTTGGAACACTGTATCCTTCAACGTTGAGCAAACCAAACAGCTAATATATAGGGTACTTCCCTATGTAGCCGTGGCGAATACTTAACCCTGCCTACTCCAGACGTCTTTTGGAGTATATGGGTAGGGGTCTCTGAGAGAAAAAGCACGGAGTATCTAACGCTAAATTACCGCCTTACCAAACGTTGGGCGCCATGTAGTGTAGCTCCTATTTCCCTAATAGGCTCTGCGCATTGGAATAATATCCCCTATAGGTTTGACATAGGACTAAGGTCAGTATGTCCCTATCGAGTATATTAAACTTAATTACTTGTGCCAGCTAGCTCAGAGGCCACTAGAAACTCCTTGATAAACAAGAAGGGAGTAGTTTCTGGCAGCCGCAAAACATGACAACTTTGTTTCCCTTTAGAATCAGAACGTGTCCCAGAGTCGTGGAAACAATAGATAACTATTTCACTCAGCTCACTCGTGCATACTTAGTTTTTCTCAAAGTTACACAGAAAGAATAGACGGGCGTTTCAATAAAAGATTTATTGAACAGTCTTGTTTCTCGTGTAAGTAATATGTGCTGTTACGATCACAAGACAGTATGCAAGATAAATAATGTACAGCGTAAGCAGTAGAAATAAATAATACTGCGCTAGCATGATCTTTAGTAGATATTCATTTACATAAATAACATAGACTAAAAATGCGAGTACTCATACGATGCGTTTCTAAGCTAGTTCTACCCCAATGTACCTAACCTAACCTAGGTGTAGGGAGAGGTATGAAGTAGGTGAAGTATTCCTTACTATGGTATACTAAGAGTATGTTAAGCCTAGTATGCCTAGTATGCCAAGAGTCCCTCTAGGTTTCTAGTCAGCTCCATACCTTAAGAATGAGAGAGGTGGGAATCTCTTGCCAGACTCGAACTCCAACACCCCGCGAGGGAAGTCAGATCACTGGAAGCTGGACTCTCTGCGTGCAGGGATGACAGCGTCTTCTCAGTGCGTCAGGCCGGGAAACGGGCTCCTCTGAAGTCGAGGTCTCCTCTGATTTACAGGGGCTAGGGAAGGTATATTTATACCTGAGAGGTACCTCAGAGTGTTAGCATTGACGTGAATCGGACAGCGGAAGACGTCATGAATGAACCCCTAAGGTATAACGGTTCATGCATAATAGATGAGTCCTTGAAGAAATCAATAGTCCTGTGCTAGGGAAACTCCCGAAGCCTAAGGGTCTGTTCTTCAAGAACTCGTTGTGACGTTAGGGTGGACGGATGTCTGAGACCATGCCTGTGTTTGGAGTGCACGGTTTAATGCCTAAATAAGGACTGGGATTTCATGCCTATATAAGGGCAGGGTGAATTGTGCCTATATAAGGACATGATATAGGAAAACCTATATACGGACACCCTAAGAGGAATACAACACTTCTGTTCTGTGATGACTTTCTGGCTATGTGTGGCATCTAGCAATCCCATAGTGCACTATTCTCCCCACTCTAAAGATGTCTGAACCCTGCCTCTGATGTTAGGAGCTTGGTAGCCCACCCTAGTGGTGTGGCTACCTCTTGGCGGAATGGCCATTGAAAAAACGGTTTGGGCACTGGTCTCCCCTCCCTGTCCCCCCCCGCCAGCCTGTCTACTTGAACAAAGGGCAGCTCTTCAAGAGTGTGCACACCATTTGCCCACCAAAACGCCGCTTTACCTTTGAAGCTCACCTTTTGGGCCTACACCCTGAGTGGCTTCCTGCGAAGGGGAGGTAGCACCTTGTTGTGTAGCAGGCTGCTTCTTTTACTAAGCCTGAGAGCCATTCACACGACTCCCCAGAAGGGCGAAAATGTATCTAGTGGCCAGTGATGATATGAGGCCACTGGACAATCTGGGTTACAGAGTAGCAACAACCTAAAAGCTGCCTTTCTATAACAGTGGCATTAAATTCCACTTGGGCATCAAATCGGGTTTAATGCCACGATAAATTTGATATCTTATAGTACGCATCTCATTAGTCCCATTCAGTAGTTAGCCGGACTCAGTGGTCAGCCAGTAACTCTGTATTAGCCAATGGGGCTACTAACTCTCCAACAGCAAAACAACAGTTTGGAAGTATTGCTGTCAGGGCATATATATGAAATACATGTACCACTTAATAATATACAGCTCCCTGCCCTAGGGCTCGGTAGAGCTTCCTCAGGGGAGAATTAAATATATTGTAAGGAAGTGGGACATTTGCCTTTTTTTGTTGAGTTTTATATAGCGCAAACTCGACCCGAAGGTATCAGAGCGCTTTATGCAAGCACCAGTTGCATTACAGACGGACACGTTCATTTTGTTAGGCACTGGGAGATTACATGATTTGCCCAGAATCACAGGATGTTGAGCGTCCCTG
This sequence comes from Calotriton arnoldi, assembly GCA_963921515.1. Taxonomy (NCBI): domain Eukaryota; kingdom Metazoa; phylum Chordata; class Amphibia; order Caudata; family Salamandridae; genus Calotriton; species Calotriton arnoldi. The sequence goes on from CAWUFW010005242.1 coordinate 1,174,535, forward strand.
CCAAGACTTGAACCTGGTTCCCCAGCTTCGAGGTTGACCACTCTAACCAATAGGCCACATCCTCTCACCCTTTGGTTTGAATGGCAAAGTCAAACTAGCAGTGTTAGCACTGCCCTTCCAGTCTGCAGTGGCAGGCTGGGAGATATTGTGTGCTTTGTCACATAAAGGGTGACACAATCTGTGCTGCAGCCTGGGGTGGACACTCTGCCTTACATGCCCTGGGTACCATATACTAGGGACTTATAAGTAAGTCAGTCTCTGCCAATTGAGGGTAGCCACCGTGCACTCTCGGAGTTGAAAAAAGCAGCAGAATTATTCCAAAAATGTGAAGGTGAATATATAAAAAGTGGCATTTCCTTACAGGAGTGATAACTGGTATCTGTGATTACAGATACTAGAGTTTGCAGACAAATGGTTGTTTACGCTTTTAGAGACTATAGGGCGCTCAAATGTTTTTTGGTCCTCTGTAAATGTTGGTAATCGTGATTATGGGCATTTTTTGCAACTTTCACAAATGGTGTCCTGCAATCATCTGTGCTTTGTTTTATTACTTGACATGAAATATATTTCTGGCATTTCATTTAATCTGGAGTGATGCTTGTACCTGTGATTAAGAGTGCCAACATATCCGTAGATACTTCAGACACCATGAAGGAGGTGGGTCTGGCATGTACTTGTTAAATTTATTTCAGTAAGCTGAGTCTACACAATTAGAAGGCATGTGATTAGATATTCTGTTACACCGGTATTTTGGATTATGACTATTGAAGTCTGCGTGAACACAGTAGGATGATTGGATAGACAATTAAAATCTGTGATTAGAGTAAATTAATCCATCACAAAGCCTTCATATGATTAGATCTGGGATGATACTGGTACCTGGGATCAAAGGTACTGGGATCTGCTCTAAGACTGCCAATTGATTGGATTTTGGGAGTGGTTGGTATCTAAGATCAATGGCAGTGATAATACACAAACACAGATATGTGTTTGGATATTGTGGAATTAGGAATATTGACGAGTACTAGAGCTTCAGCTGACTTCATATTATTAGATTTGGAATTATGCTGGTACTTGGAGTCCAACATACTGAATTATGCTCAAACACTGGCATATGACTGGATCTTGGATAATGTTGATATGTGGAACAACAGGTATCAATGTCTACAAGGACACTTATATGATTATTGATGGACCAGCTTTGTCACAGGTGTGGATGAATCATCCCGAAGTTTCTGGAATGCACCTGTTTGTTTGGCTCTTAACCCTGTCTAACATGTGTTCTGTGTTTCCTGTTTCCTGCAGGCTGCTCTGAACATGCTCACAAAGTGCCAGTCATTGGGATACAAATCAGATGGCATCCTGTGCACCGCCATCCATCCTGGCTGGGTCCAGACTGACCTTGGAGGACCAAATGTAAGTCAAATATATATTCCTGTGGGCGTGTGTACTGATATGGTCTCCACCAAACTAAACGCACAGGGGCTTATTTACAAGCCCCTTGCGCCGCCGGTGCGTCACTTTTTGTGACGCACTGGCGGCACATCTGGCTACCCCATATTTACAAGGACATGTACAACCAACCTGCGTGGCTTTCGGTGTCCTTGTAAATACGGCCCCTTTCACGCAGCACTATGGGGTTGCTGTGGGTGTTCGCACGCAACACCCATGGCGTTGTCGCATTTCCAGATTTACGAGAAATCGTTAACCTGGAAATGCGTCAGAATGCTACCCCTCCCCAGGGAGGCGTAGGGAGGTGCAACGAGGAGAAATGTTTTCATTTCCCCACATTTTTCTCCTATTTCTATGTGTGCTGCAGAATTGTGATTGTTTTGTGCAGGAAGGTGTCCCTTCCTGGCACAGAAATAATCATCCAGGCAACGCAGGCACCCTTGACCCATGGTGCAAAGGTGCCTGCGTTAGCGCATGGCAGCCCATTGTGCGCCGGCGCAGGGGAAAAGGGCAGGAATGCGCCGTATCTAATAGATATGGCACATTCTTGGCCTTTTCTTTTGCCGTAGGGGAGCGCAGCAGGAAGGCCTGCGGCGCTGCCCTTTGGCAAAACCTCATAAATGAGACCCCACAGATTCTTACCTAGGTCATGCAGTCAGCTTCCTATATTTAAAGACTAGTGTTTGCTGGCCATTGTAGAGTTAGCATCATCACCACAGGTTCTCTGACCTATGGAGCCGACAACGTGGGCATTACTTTGGATGTGCAGACATGAAGACAGACAGATAGTTGGATATACTTGGCTGGGCTGCTTCCTCACAGTAGTTTTATCAAGTTTCAGAATCCAGATGATGTTCTGCAGTTCATGTTCAATGTTCTAACAAAGTACGCTGTTGATACACAGGGGGTATCAGCGATTTATTTGATTTTATCCGATGACAAGATGCCATTCATTCCTATGCTTAGAGGGCTGACCTGATTTTCCTTCGTAATGATGTCTAGTATGTTACTGTCTGTTTTGTGCTGGAGCATGTCGTCAGTTGAAGATCATGGTCCTCATTTACAGTGAGACTGCACCACAGGAGCGTCACTTTTTGCAATGCTCCGGTGGAGCAGGAGCCTGTTATATATTTACCAGGCATCACTAAACCACATTGCGTGGCTTAATGCGGCCTTGTAAATATTGTTCCCTTTAACGCAGTTATCTGTGTTAAAGGTGCATTCGCAATGGGTGTTGCTGGGGGTGTTCCCAGCAAAATCCATGGCTTTTTGACACTGCCCCAGATTTACAAGAAATCGTAACTCTGAGGCAGCACCAAGGCGTAGCGAGGAGAAATACCTTTACTGCTTCTGCAGCACACATAGAAAGAGGAAAAAGCCTTTTGTGATTGTTTTTGTGCATTAAGGATTCCCTTCTTGCGCAAAAACAATCATCCCTGTGACACCCTTGCACCATGGTGCAAAGGTGCTTGCGTTGGCGCACGGCAGCCCATTGTGCGCCAGTGCAGGGGAAAAGGGCAGGAATGCGCTGTATCTAATGGATAAGGCGCATTCCTGCCCTTTTCTTTTGCCTTAGGGCAGCCCAGCAGGAAGGCCTGAAGGGCTGCCCGATGGCAAAATCTTGTAAATAAGGCCCCAAGTGCTGATATTCTTAGGGCACACCCTGTAGATTTGCCATAGCCACCGGTGGTGACATATTTAGATTTCATATTGTCGATTTGCATTAAAGCAGTCATTGCAATTTAGAACAAGTAAACTATAAAAGAGTTTGAAAATAAAAATTATAAGAAATCACAAAACATTACATTACATTAAAATATCTATATCTAACAGTGTCACTTCTTAGGCCTTCATTACATGTGGATCAGTAGATTCCAATATGGCCCTTATCTCCTGTCACCGCACATATCAGTATGAAGAGTTTTGTGATAAATATCTGAAGGTTAAACCTGCGATATTTATCAGAGGAAGAATGCTTAGTAAATATTGGAACAAGGGGATTTTGGTGCGGTAAGCAGCAAACTCCACATGTTATTCCCCAGAAACTCGTGATAGGTGATAATCATTGCACCACTTAAATATTAAACACTTTGGTTTCGGTTTTTATCGGGTTTGACATCCGAAAGTGGCCAACTCATAGTGAGAACCTTAGTTTACAAGGCTATACTATTCTTAGAATAGTAAGGCTTAGAACCTAAACAAGCATTTGTAATGCAATAGGTCTCGCATTTACGAGAGTTTGAGATATTGGCATTGTAAATGACAATTGCTTTTATTTATGTGTTGTTTTTAAAACAGATAAATAAAAGGCATTGTCATTTACAATGCCAATAGCTTAAAGTCTTGCAAATGCGAGACCTATTGCATTGCAAATGCCTTCAGCGTCCGTGCTACAAAAATAATTAAAAAAGTGTTAGGAGAGAGTGTGTTCTGCCTGTAACAGCAGGCAGGACAAAGCTATTTGAGAAAATAGTGGTCGGAGGCTGTAATTAAAGCCTACTGAGTAACAACACACGTAACGGGGTGTCGACATGGGAGGTTACAAAATGAGACAAGACGGTACTAAGGAGGGACTACTAAGCCTATTGACCAATGAACAGCCACAGTTTACAGTGGACAATGACACAAGCCAATGAAAAAATGGGTGGAGAGTGGGAGGAGTTTTAAGTCCCTATCTGAATACAGCATGCCTCGCAGAGCAGCACATGCGCTGCCCAAGCTCGACCTAAAAACAACCAGCCCCCATCTCATGGTTCAGAAGTTAAAAATAAATAAAAATCAGCCGTTGAAGGGATGAAATCAGCCCCTGGTGCCACTCCACCTGCTGCACTTCGGATAGCTACGCCCCTGGTTCGGTACTGTTGCGAAACGAGATATGGGATTCCGAGCAATTTGACCAAAGTAGCAGATAAGGTTGTTTTTTAAAGGAAAGTTCGCGAATCTAGAATTGTTTCTGGGGTGTCCTGGGGCCATCTGAGAATGCTATAGAACACAAAGCCCATTCATTCAGAGGTGTCTGGAGACACTAGCATCCTTCTATGAGGCACGTTTGTGGAGCTAGGTGATTTGTTTCTCAGCTTGGAAGCTGGTGAAAGAGCTATGGGGCACATGCATCAAGAAATGCTTTTGCGAGTCCCTAATTGCGATTATTAAGGAATCGCAATTAGGGACTCGCAAAAGCCTATGCATGTAGAAATCGCTATTAAAATAGCGATTTCTAAACATTCCTTAATTGCGACTCGCAAATTGGGAGTCGCAATTAAGGAATAGCTTCCCATTCATTCCTGTGGGCCTACAGGCCCATAGGAATGAATGGGAAATTGCATGCGCAATTTGCGAGTACCAATAGGTACTCGCAAATTGCGCATGCAATTTCATAGGTGCAAAGGTGTCAAAATGACACCCTGTTGAACCCCTGAAATTGTGATGTGCACCCATAGTTAGGTACACACATGCCCCAAGGGCATGTGTGTGTGACTTAAAACCTTGAAAAATGCACTAAAGTGCTTTTTTCAAGGTATTAGCAAAATACAGACCAGAGTAATTTCTCTGTATTTTGCGGCCCCAAATAGCTTAATTCGCTATTTCTAAGGGGTACATGCATTGCATTTAAGGAATCGCAAATTGCAATTCTCGAATGCAATCGCATTTAAGAAATCGCAATGAATTGCGATTCCTTAAATTGCGAGTGCCCAACACCTTGATGCATCGCAAAGGCCGATTTTTGCGAATCGCACCGTGTGTGCTCGCAAAAAACGTTGATGCATGTGCCTGTAAGAGAACTAATGCGTGATCACATAACATGTAAAGCGCTCTGATACATACAGGTCTAGCTAGCTCTATATAAAACTCAAAATAATACTAATAACAGGCTCCAAATTCATCCTTCAGGGGTCAATCTAATGAGTACCACTGAGTTGGGTAGTAATGTACGTCATCACTGCCTACATACCAAACAAATGGTAGACCGCGCTATTTAAATGCAGTTAATTGTGTTATTTTTTCTGCCACAGCCTTACATAAGTTCGCTCAACAATACTTTTTCCGGGATAACTAAACATAATTCCACATTAAAAGTAGTACTTTTGGTGTGCACATTCTTTGTACTGGCTGCGTTTTCAAACTTGAAACGGCGAAAACTATTTCATGTTTCTCAGGCCACACATAGTGAACTCACCCCGCAGCTGGTGAAACGAGGTGCAAGTGGCACCGAGTGGTGAAAACCAGAGGTGAAATGGGAAACACTGAATAAAAGGTGCAGCCTCTGGAGTGTTGTGGCAGATTTAACACCTGAGCTGTGCCAAGGCTGAGGTGCGAATTGCGGCAGCACAAGCTACAGTAAGGTCCCTATGAGAGGACTGCAGCAACCTGCGGCAGATGAAGAGCGCAAATAACAAAAGAGAAGAGGGAACATGAAAAGCCAAACAAGGAAGGGGAAGAAAGGATCAGGTTGCAGACTCTATGGTCAGAGATCAAAAGATAGCAACACAAGAGGAGCCTTCAAGTGACGAAGCGCTGATTGTCTGCCCTGCAGATGGGCGCGGGGAGGAAGGAAACGGAAGGAATGGCAGGCTGCAATGATAAGCGTCATTCAATATGTGTGGGAGAATGGGCGAGGGGCACTCACTGCAGCTGCGCTGCCGCTGTGCACCAAAAGGCTGCACAGCTGAATCAATAAACACGTGCCCGCAGTGGGATTGCTCATGTCTGGGCTTTAATAGGAAAGTTATAAGAATACATCACACAGGAGGAGGTCGCCAAAAGTTAGGCAAATTTGCACACACGATAACGGCATGGCCCCGCCCACTCTCATCTGGCGTCTAACTTGGGCACACTCAAAGAAAGATAACAAGCATCTGCAATGCAATATGTCTCGCATTTACGAGAAAGTTTAATCTATTGGCATTGTAAATGACAATGCCTTTTATTTATGTGTTGTTTTTAAAACGGATAAATAAAAGCCATTGTCATTTTCAATGTCAATAGCTTAAACTTTCGCAAAAAGCAAGACCTATTGCATTGCAAATGCGTGCCATAAAATTTTTAAAAAGCATTAGAGAGAGTATGTCCTGCCTGCAACAGCAGGCAGGACAAAGCAATGTGAGAAAATAGTACTCAGAGGCTGTAATTAAAGCCTCACTGAGCAACAACACACGTAACAGGGGGTGTTGCCATGGGAGGTTACAAAATGAGACAAGGCGGTACTAAGGAAGGACTACTAAACCTTTTGACCAATGAACAGCCACAGTTTACAGTGGACATTGACAACAGCCAATGAAAAATGTGGGCGGAGCTTCAAGTCCATACCTCAATAAAGCATGCCTCGCAGAGCAGCGCATGCCCTGCCCAGGCTCGACCTAAAAATCTTGAAATAAACTTCACCAACACAGACAGATAAAGGTAGGCTTTAGACTTCTGAGAATTTCTTTCTCCTCACTCTCAGTGTAGCCCAGATATTTTTGGTCACTTCTTATGGCACATGTAAGTGTTGTTTGGGCACACAGCAATAAAACTTCAGCACAAGAGGATAAATTAAAATAAAAAACAAAGGTTTTAACCTCGTTGTCCTCCAAAAACTGTCATGTGTACAGCAAAACATGAAAAGTTCACCTGTTTCTTTGGTAAGTAAGTCACAACAGCAATGATCAACATTTACATGTCCAGACCAATATTTCATAGAAAAAGCAGCCGAGGAGGAACTGCAGATGCAAATGTCTAAGGTCTGATGGATTAGCTAAGCTAAGATGGTGCTCATGACCCTCAAAAGTCTTAGGCTCAGATATACTAACACTTTGCACTGGCTTTGCATTACTTTTGTGATGGAACCCCAAACAAAGTGTCATGGCAGGATTTATTTCCAACCCAAAACATGATTTTATTGGAAAGGTTCATAAACTATCCGAAAGTAGTGCTTTTCTCTGCATTGAGCTGAGCTACTCTACGTCAAGGAGCCACACCCTGGCGGTACATGGGCATTCCCAAACAACCACCCATGGGTTTTGATGTAAATCCCTATCTAAAAATATTTGTATACTGGGACTTGTGGCAAAACATTTGCACTTCCTCAACGTAGGCATAACAGTGGAGCAAGGTTTTTTTCCAACCTTATTTGTGTTTTTCTCTGAGGTAGTAACAAAAGAAAGAAAACAAGGTACATTTTGTCCTGTGGTACATAAGAAGGGCCAGAACACGGACCTTGCCCACTTTTCAGTCTTACAAGTTTGTAGGGATAACACACATCCATTCTCTTTCTCACATTATTTCCAGTAGTGTCACTTCCCATCAGGTAGCAGCCCTCCTCACCTAATTAGATTGGATCATCTGTAGCACTTAACTATCCCCCTGCAGTGAGGATCTATAATAGTGTCTCTTGTTGTGGGGTGTCAGCCCATGTGTCACCATTTCCTTCTGCTGCAGTATCGTTCAACAGTGGAGCCAGGTTTACAAGTCTCCACGTTTTCCTAAGCTTGACAGAACGTACACAACCTTGTACATTACAGGGCTGGGAGAGAAGAAAAGGCTAAAATACAGATTTGTACTAGCCTTGCTCAGTCTCTATATCTTTTGCAACAACCAGTGTTTGCAACAGTTCTGTTCATTTATGCTAGACACTCCATTGAGTAATTCTAGCTTATTCCATAATTGGGTACAACCTATGTCATACAATACAGCTTTCACATGCCTTAAGCAAGAAACAACAGGAATCCAGGTTATTCTATTATATCAGTCTGTGTATTTCTTTAGATTGTTTTCCGTTCTTGTCTTCACGCTAATGAAGGAGCCTGGGCCCACCTGCTCGGTTCAAACCAATGTCGGATCTCCGATGGTTCTTTTTAGCAGCATGAATGCGTAGAGGGAAGGAAAGGTCATAAGTCACTTGAAATACAGTGTAACACAAACGGCTACACAGGAACCCAAATCAACAACCGATTGAAGGTTAGTCAGTTTTATTTCAAATTCAAAAGTAGTTGCACATACACAAGTCTTAGCATGAGAGTATAGAAGTACAAGGGAAATAACAGGAAGCTGAACCTCCTAAAAAGGTTCACCCCATGGAGCATAAAAAGAACAATAAGTTCAATGATGATTATGCATGAGATGAGAAAACAAAAGTTCAAGTTTCCTTGCATTGGCACTTCTTCTGTATGCAGCACTTAATTCTAATTATCCCTACTCTAGCTCTAAAGTGACATCCCTAAGTTAAGGTATAAGCAAAGTACAATAGAGAGAAAAGGTGTCAGTTTGCAAAGCCTTCCTAAGAAGTCACTCCGCCATAGGATGGGTCTGGGGCATGAAACCACAAGCAAAAGAAAGAAAGCACATTAGTGCGCAGGTGCTCTCTGTCAGAAGGGCAAGCAGGAATGGAGATGACTGTCCCTCTCTACATGGCATCATGTACACAAAGTTGTATTGATCAAATGTCCCATAATGCTGTTCTTCTCATAGGCTTCACAATAGGCTCAGCCACAAACATTTCCATGACGTCGACTCCCTTCACGGCCTTCTCTACACATGCCCCTCTGCAGTAGCTTGTCCTTGGTCTCCTCTCCTTCTCCCATGTGAAAACACCTTCCTCCACCTTATCTCCTGCAGCCAAGCTAACTGTAAGTCCTTCATTCTGCAACCTCGTCTAATGAAACAATACCCCTACTCTTCACTAGTAAACGTTATCCACCTGCAACACAAACGTGAGACAGAAATATTCTATCAATTTTGCATATGAGTTTGAACATTACTTTCAGAAACAAATACACTCCAAATGCATTACAAATTGAGGCCTACAACTTAAGCTAAATTAATACATTCATCATACTATGTAGGTTAGAAAACACATTGGTCGTTAACATTCGATAAGAGCAATTCTTTTGACTACATTAATACACATCTTGCATCTAAGTCATTAGCCTAAAAGCATTTATCATAATTAATACATCATTGAATCACATTTACTAGTGAGACCTTGGAAAATGAGTTGCATTGGTTACAATGGTCAGTACACGTTCTAAGCAATAATTACTGAGCCTTACATTAGATCGCATTAACTTTCACAGTAACATGTTAATGCTTCACATTTCTTCTAACAGCTAATTCTCTCATAATGTTGAATAATATGTGAGTGCGTTCTACAAATGGTTACACTGTAAGATACAAATGTTCCACTCTATCATTCCCCCTATCTGATGACGTTCAGTCACAATCACCCTACCTACTGTGGTTGCCATTCTCCGTTGCCTAACCCATACACCTCAGATTAGTGTAGTAGCTGTCCTGCAGCCTCTCTATTGTTTTGTCCTTTTCTCTTTGATCTCTTTCCCTTTGTTTCACTCTATGCCACCTATATCCCCTCACCATACCAATCAGCATAATAACAAAGATGATGATAATCAGCATTGGCCGCCCGATATATCCAAACAATCCACTTTCCAGACTTACAAACCACCTTCAACTGCACCAAATCCTTGTCCTACCTTATCCCAAACACCCTCAGTGGCTAGGTCCTTCAATTCTTGATGTAAGTGTGTTATGTTACTAATGTACCTCTGAAAATCTTTACTCCTGTCAAGGATATAAGTACAGCACTGTTGGACCTTGAGCATTCAAAAGACTCGCCTTCTTTTGCGAGCAAAACATCTAAAGCAAGCTAGTTCTGCTTCACCATAGCCCTAACCAAAACCATCTCGCCATCTAAAAGCAATAGAGATCTAGCAGTATCAGTAGACAGTTTATCAACTATGGTAGACAATTTCCTAATCTTGATATCATTCAACACCACTCCTAACCTGGGTATTATAGCTCCAAAGATGTCTCCCACGACCTCTCCAGCACTCAATCCACGTTTCTGTCTAAGACTTGTTTCACCACTTAAAGCCTCCAAATCCTCCACATGGTATATCTTTGGAAACACCACAGCTAGGTAACAAGTACCGTACCACCTACTAGGCAATCTCAAATATGACTTCTTCCCACATACAAAATAAACTCCTGGAATAACATGGGCAGTGTAATCCAGAAACATTTTCCATGGGCCATGAACCAGAAACGTGTGGTCACACACGCTTGCTCCCCAAACATAGAACTATATTAATTCTCAGCCTGCTTAATACACAATCTCACCCTGTGTTGCCAGTCCAAAGCTAGCGGTCCTGAACTCCCTGACGCACGATGATCCAACTCCTCCTTTGTCCAATCAGGAGATTTGTAAGGTTTATGCCCTTCGCTCACTACAACTCTATATCTATCTTCTACTTGATCTAAGAACTTCTTTTCTATATCGGTTAGTCTAGAAGTTGAATTGTCTCTGCGAGCATAAGCAGTGTCTAGTGTAGCAGTGGGTACAAAATAACTCCCTATCATCTGAATTATCTTTCTTGTATCATAATTGTTTAAATGCTTGTAAACTGGTACTTCAGACAGTACTACATTGTAATTGAATTGGAAAAGTAATATACATAGTGGCCTTTTTTATAAAACATGCTAAGGAGAAAACTACAACTGATGCCATAAGTCACAGGTAAGTGGTGATAGGTGATGCCTTCCTCTACTGATGCGGGTAACTGCATGCAAACATAGCAATCTCTAGCTTCCATGGTGTCTACATACTCATACAATAGCCTAGCATAAGCATTAAGGGTGTAACCGCCCTTAGACAAATCTATAAGGAGATGTTGCTCTCCTTTAGTCGCAGAATCTTTGACTGATCCTAGATTACCTCATTTTGGAACCCCTGGCATAGGTGTAGCCACCTCAGGGACAGCAACCATTGTCCCTCCCCTGAAGACCTAGAAACTGACTCTACTATCAGTACCACTACAATAGTTATAAGTGTACAATCAAGTGTAATCAATTTGCGCCTATGGTTCGGATTTCCAGACTCCATTTTAAACAGATTCAGACCCAACTTCGAGTGAGAACACAACAGCCACAGAGCCTCTTTTCTCCGTTAAGTTCCACTTGAGTAAAGCAGGAAACACAAAAGTCTCTTAAGTGGGTCTTGAACACTTTTTCTCTCTCTTTTTTTTTCTTTCAGTTTTTTTTTTCTTTTACTACTTTTTCTATGTAAACAAGTTCGTAAGACTTCCTAATTTTATTCTTCGTCCACTCGGGTCTAGGTAATCTTCTTCTTAAGCACTTTTAATAAAGTTCATTCAACATTTCCAATAAGTACTGAACCTAATTGTTGTTCAATCAGTTACAACAGATCAGCTCTCAGTTCTGCCTCTTCTGCCGATGCTGGTTCTATGCCCAAAGAAGGGAAAACGATGTCATTCAGAATCAGAGATCGTAGGCCACTCAATCTTGGTGGATAGAGAACAGCCAATGAAAGAAGAGCATGCACTTCAGTCCCGGGAAACTTCAACAGGACTTCGATTATCAGCACTGATGTCCCGGAACTCGCCCTCATCGGCATTGGCAGCCAGGTAAGTCCCCTCGGAGGAAGAGTTCCTCCGACAAGGTACTCTGACTCTCTTGGACCTCCCTGAACTTAGGGGCCCATTAGATGGCGGGCGGATCGCCCCCGCCGGGCTGGCGGTAGCCACTGCCGACCCGGCGGGGGCGATCCACCCGCCATCCATGCCTGATTGACCCCCGCCATATTAGGATGGCTGGGGGTCCGCGGCGGACGGGAAGACCGTCTCGCTGCTTTTCCGCCGGTCAACTCGCGACCGGGCGGAAAACGGGCACAATATGGTGGCGGTGTCTGCAAGACACCGCCATCCATATTGCGATGCAGTCAGGATCAGCCTTCTGGCGGCGGCGTTGCCGCCATGGAAAGGCATACGGTCTTGCTGTTGGGGCCCGTGGCGGGCCCCCGGAGTGTTGGGGGATGGGGGTGCACTACATTTGCGTGGACAAGGTGGCAGGCACCGCGCGGTGCCTGTCACCTTGTGCATGCCAACGCACACCGTGCATCCACAGCACAGGGCGGGCGATGCTGTGCGCACCGCCCGCCACAATGTTGTGGATGAGGGATGCCACCGGCACCGTGGCGGTGGCATCCTAATGCCCACAGCGGGACCGCCACACCTCTGGCGGACGGTCCCATTCACCGTTACGGTCCGCCCGCCATCGTAATAGGCCCCTTAGTCTCTCACCTTCAGCGTCACTTTGTTCAGATTCGGACGGTTCAACAATTTGTGCAAGCCCTCTCTCAGATGCAAGCCTCAGATTCCTTCTCTGTTCTCTTTCTGGCCAGGTCTCAGCCAGGTCCGCCCTTAATTTCAACTGCACTTGCCCCGTCCCTTCACTTGCTCCTTTGTCGGGGTCAGATTCTTGCCCAGACACTCCTGTCCCATCTCCCTTGGAAAAGACGTAAGTGTCCTGTACAATTGGTTTACATTTGGATTGCTCTAAGTTCGGTCCAGCCTCTACCGATGCCCCTACAGTTGGCTTACCCTCTGTGGTGACCCTCCGGTCACACTCGTCAATTCTTCAGACAGAGAAGCTGTTTCTTCAGAGGGATTCGGTACTCTACGCGTCTGGAAGCATGAACCCAATTCGGAACTCTTCCATACTTTTCAGCAGTCGTAGTCACTAATATCACTTGATATAGTCCATGCCAGCAGGGTTCGAGGCAGTTCTTTCTTACATGTCTCTTTATGAGCACCCAGTCGCCGGGGGCCAGATCATACAGAGATCTGGCATCGACGGTGCAGTCTCTGCCTCAACCTGATGAGACACGGAACGAACTACATCAGCCAATCCTTTACAGTAGTCGAGAGCCAGATCATCCGACATGTTAACAAGTGTGTTTGCAGGCAATCCCATCGCCCTTCCCATAAGAATTTCATAGGGGACAAGCCAGTTCTCCTATCAGGGGTACTGCGCAGACTAATCAGCACAAGGGGTAATGCATCAGCCATTTCAAAGAAGTTGAAGCACACACCTTTGCCAATCTGGATTTCAAAGTACTGTTGACCTGCTCAACTATTTCCGATGCCTCGGGCCTGTAACTGCAGTGCAGTCTCTGTTCCACCCGCAAAGCTGCACACAGCAATTTTTGGACCTCATTATTGAAATGAGTCCCTCGGTCTTACTCCAATGCAGTTGGAAATCCGGACCTCGGAATGAGTTCCCTCAACAACAGATTAGCTACTGTGAGACTGTCACACCTCCCTGTTGGGTAGGCTTCGACCCAGCGAGAGAATAGACACACCATAACCAAAATGTATCTCAATCCATTACACATAGGCATCTCAACAAAGTCCAACTGTATTCTGTTGAAAGGCCCTCTGATCTCCCTATGTGGCTTAATGTAACCACAATCCTTTTCCCTGCATTCATTTGCTGACAAGTCACACACCGATGATACAAAGCCTCCGCAACCACTCAAAACCTGGGATTAAACCAAGTCTGCCTAAACACCCTCACCATTGCATCTCTGCCTACATGTGCTGCACCATGAATCTGCTTCGCCATTGGGTACAATAAACAGTCGGGCCAACTGCACTCTCATCAGTTGACACCCAAATATCGTCTTCTCTCTTCACACAACTTGCTCTGACCCAACCTGACTGTCCCTCCTAAGAGAATTCTTCCTGCAGATGCTTCACTTCATCCCAAGTATCGGCTACAGCCAACATCACATTGAAATCACCCACTTCTATTTCCTCATTTCTGTCTTCTCCATTAAAAATACAAGCATTCAAAGCACAGTAACGTGTAGCCTCATCTGCACAATTGTTCCCAGCAGTAACATTGTTCGCTCCCCTGCAGTGCGCAGAGCACTTCACAACTGAAACTTCCTTTAGTAACTGTAATGCTTCCAACAATTTTCTCACTACTTCCCCATTTCTGATAGGTGACCCAGACGAGGTCATAAAACCCCTTTGAGACCACAGCTGTCCAAAATGATGAACCACTCTGAACCCATACTGGCTGTCAGTGTAGATGGTCACTCGAAGGTGTTCGGAAACACAACATGCACGGATCAGGGCAACAAGCTCAGCCACTTGTGCGGAGTATGCTCCTTGTAACCAAGCAGCTTCCATCACTCCAGAAACAGTACAGACAGCAGATTTTTTTCATTGTCCCCTAAACATGAACCATCAACAAACAGATCATAGTTAGAGTTGGGCAGTGGCTCAACCACAATGTCAGGACGTGGTTAGGTACATAGCTCAGTGACATCGAGACAGTCGTGGTCTTCACTTTGCTCCCCTCTGGATTTGAAATAGGTAACAAGGTAGCAGGGTTTAACACAGAACAGCTGTTTCAATGTGACGTTGTCGGCTGCCAGAATTATCTGCTCATATTTGGTCAACCAATTGTTTGTTCTGGTTAACAACATTCCCACTGAAGGGGAGCATATACAGTTAGTTGGTAACCTATCATGATGCTCTTGCACCGTTCAGTACTGACATGTTGTAGCAACGGATTAGAGACATCCGGGCTGATGCTTCTGGATTCAAGGTAGCAGAGACATAGGCAACTTTCTACGGGCACTTCCATGCAACTGTGTGAGGACAGAGAGTGCGCACCCTTCCTGTTCATGGCAGAATAGCGAGAACACTTTGTTGTAATCAGGCAGTCCTAAGGCTAGAGCGCAACACAGGCTCTCTATCAGCTCCAGGAAAGCAAGCAGGCAATCGTTATCCCATGGTACCAGATCTGACACATCTTTGTGTGTCAGTGTCTTCAAGGGTTTGGCCAACAGAGAAAAATTTGGGATCCATTTTCGACAGTAGCCCAACATTCCCAGAAACATCCTGACCTCCTTTTGAGTGCATGGCGGATTCATGTGCATGATCGCCGACACTCGCTCTGGTGACACCTTCCTCTTACCTCTCTCTATTTGATGTCCTAAGTACTGTACCTCATGCAGACAGTACTGAAGCTTACTCGGGGGCACCTTATGCCCTTTTCGGCGAGGTGGTTCAGCAATGCAATGCATCATCTCTGCAAGCCTCTCTTATATTCGATGTGATCAAAAGATCATCGATATATTGGACCAAGACTGAGTTGTGAGATAAGACTAGGGGCTCAAGGTTCTTCTTCAAGATCTGGTTAAAGATGGATGGACTTTCACTATACCCCTGGGGATACCACACCATGTTAAAACATGGGGGCATATTATCAAGGGCTTTATCGCCGCTTTAGCGGCACTTTTTGCCGCTAAAGCGGCGATATTTTTATCGCCCTATTAGCAAGCTGTCGCTAACAGGCGTTAGCGACAGCTTTCATGCGTTAGCGGCCGGTATTTTATCGCTTGCATGTCAGCGATAATTATCGCTAATGACATGCAAGGTAGGCGTTCTCACTAAAAGCGACTGAAAACAGTCGCTAACACAACTAACCCCTATTAGCAAGGTAGGCGAAGCGATAAAATAATTCGCGCTAAGTGCGTTTATCGCTAGAAATTAACACCTGCTACTGAGGATGACTTACCTGTTTAAAGTATAGGAGGTGGATTGCCAGGCTGAATCCATCCTCAGCGTCATGCGAGAATATCGCTGCTTTTCCAGCGATATTCTCACATTTTAGCTGCTTATCGCTGGAAATTTTATCGCTATGGAGATAAACCTTGTTAATAGGGTATTATCTCAGCGCTAATTTCCAGCGATAGGCGGCGTTAAAAAAAATCGCGCTAAGCGCGGTTAGCAATAAATATCGCATTTCCTTGATAATATGCCCCATGGTTTCCCAGCCGGAAAGCGTATAAATATTGGCTCTCCTCATGCAGTGAGATCTAGAAAAAGGCCTGGCAGAGGTCGATAACTGTAAACTACGCAGCTTCACATGGGATTTGGAAGAGTATCACTGATGGATTGGTTACCACAGGACAACAAGGAACCACATCGTTATTAATCCTTCGGAGATCCTGAACAATACGGTACTTGCCACTAGTCTTCTGCAAGCCCATAATAGGAGAGTTATATGGACTCACCAGGATCTCTTTCAGGATGCTCTGTTCGATCATGGAGTTGATCACAGGTGTGATACCCGCCACAGTTTCAGGGGTCAAATTATACTGTGGGGTTCTCAGGAATTCAACATTTGGCTTAACCTGAATACAAACTAGTTTAACTCCCTTGATGAGTTCCATCTCTTCACCTGTGAAGTCCCACACTGCCGTTGAGACAGTGTCCCTGAGATCTATGGGCATATCTTCCACCGTCCGCAGGAGAAACATGGAAAGATAGAAATTTTGATTTGCCAGCTTGAAAGCAATATCTTCATCATTTGAATGCAGTTCTATTTCCCTTCGGGAAACAATATATGGTACAATTCAATTTACACAACAGGTCATGACCCCGTAGACCCACAGGACTTAAATCACACACCATCAACTGGTGTCAGTCCTCGAAGGACCCAATCTTCACAGGTACCTCGTCAGTCAAAGGCTTAGACATTCTCTTTTTGCAGCATTGATGGTCTACCTCCAAGACTGCGCCAAGTGTACAGTCTTCCTCCCCGCTCAGGCACCGTCATAAGGGCAGGTCCAAGTTGAAGTTGTCAACCGATTCCATTAAGGGCATCTGATGGTAAGTTTGGCTTCCCTGGGGCATCATTGGAGGTTGAGGTACTGGCATTGCATGACCCTGAGCCCTGAGATCCCCGCCCCCCCCCCCATGTTCTGCGATCTTGGTCTAGCCACAGTCTGTATCTGTGCCTCATCGTTCTGTCCCTGGCTGAATCCCCAAGGTTGCTCCTGATTTGCAAGGTTGCTTCCAATGCCCCACCTTATTACAAAAATGGCACAACGTAGACTTCTTCAAAATCACCACATCCATTCCCGTCCTAGGGTCTATAGGGCCCCCTTTACCTCTCCCATGATCAGGTATGCCCCCAGTTGTCTTCATCTGAACTCCTGCGGGGTTAGTACCCTGCACCCGAGGAAAGCTTCCAGGAGGTGTCTGTACCTGCCCCCGAACATTCTGCATCTCTGCTAACATCAGCTTTTCCTTCAATTTCTTATGCTTGAAGTCAACCTCATTGCTACAATGCGTGGCATAGCGCAGAATTTCATCCTCCTCCTTATTTTGCCAGAAGATTAAGTGCTGTTGTATCATCAGGCTAATCTCGGGTGGCAACCCAGTTACGAACTTGGACACAGATTGTCCCATGTCTTTGGGGTCAAGTGTATCTAACCTGTTGTACTGTTTGAAAGCCTGTAACAGTCTTTCATAGTACTCATGAACAGTTTCTTTGGGCTCTTGAGTCGTCCAATCAATTTTGACCCAGTCAATATCCTGCGGGCTATCTTGGAATATAACCACATGATCACCTGACCATATTTCTTCATCACCATCGGCAACGGATCATGAGTCACTGTGTTCCTATCTGGTTCCTTTCCAGGCCACTCTATGGCTATCTTACATGCAGACCACAAGTCGTTCGGTACCACAATCTCAAACGTCTTCAAATCAATCCACAGCACCTTCAAAATCTTCACAAACCGATCAACCTATCTCTACCATTCAGCAGGTTTCTCCCTCAACTTCGGATGTGTATTGGGGAAAGCAGCAAGATCTCCTCGACTCCAAGGCACATGCATATATCCCCCACTAGGCACCTCACATAATGGGTATACCTCTACTCCTGCTTTCCCTCCCCCCCAGAGGAGGTGGCTCTCCTGACACCTTCTTTGCAGTTTTCTTTTTCGACCACTTCTCTCCCCATTTGTCTAACATGCTCCATGCCCTCATTCCTATTATCAGTTTCCGGGCACTCTCTTTACCTTCATCTCCTGATTACAGTAGGTAAGCCTGTAATTCCCTAGCAGCATCCTCGTTCGGGTCAAGTCTACATTATACCTTTGAGCCAGTTCGGTCAACTTCTCATGCACCTGTCTTGCCCTCCAAGTGATATCCTTCACCATAGACAGCAAGTCAACAGGTTCATATGTCTCCACTTGGTCTAGTGCCAGATTTCCATTAATTATCTCGTCCAATTCGGCTCTCATCCTTACTACATTCACCAGTTTATACTTCACGGCAGACTTTATAGTATTCTGACTTGCTTGTGTGTTCTTGTTCTCTTTGGTATTACTGTGATGGGAGACATCCATTACCACGCGGGCATTGCATCGCAATGCCTTTACATCGTGGATTATAACGCAAGTCGTTACAACGACTTGCGCTGATGGCGTCTAACCTAGTGAATAGTATGATTTACTATTCCAACACCTTCCCTACTGTACGTAGACTGGTGTTGGAATAGTAAATCATACTATTCCTAAGTCCAGCGCCCTCCAGCGCAAGTCGTTGTAACGACTTGCGTTGTAAAAACTGCGATGTAACGTACAGCGATCATTTTGATCGCGTTGTAACGTCACATATTCACTATGATCTCTAAGCCATGACTCTAGATCCGAGACATCAAAAATATGCTGGCTGCCAGATGTTCCCAGTTGCTCTCCTTCTTCTCGAGGTGTGCTACTTTGTACTCTAGGAAGGGTTCTCCACATCATCAAGTCTGACTCAGTGTTTCACTAAGGTAGGGGCCTCATAACATGAGAATTACTTGGGTCTACCGAAGGGTCTGCCGTTGCTCCATATGGAGTACTTGAGTTTACAGGAGGTATCGGAATGAAACCCCCTCAACACTTACCAACATGCCTTGTGATGTTCCTTCAACCCCCACATGTTGTGGCTGACCTTCGTTTCCTGTTAAGCTTGGGTCGTATATGGAAACAACAGGCCCTATTGTGACTGGCACTGTAAGAGCTTCTAGTAGCCTCAAAGCAGCATTATTAGAGTTGATGTGGCCCAAGCTCCCTATCTCCCCTCTTCCTTCTTTTTCTCTCCCTCTGCTAATCTCGCTCCCATTGAAATTCTTCCCACAACCCCAGGTCCGGGGGCGATTGGGGCTGAAGCGCTCCCAGTGCTGACAGTCCCTCGGGGTTCTCTCACTCTCATTCCGCAGTGGGCTATAGGGAGGGGGACGTTCGGCCATCAGGCCATTCAACAAGCTATCATCAGAGTCACTGTCATTATTTCCGTCTGTCTCCTTTCTCTCCTTATCTCTTGTCTCCTCATCAACACAGGGTATAACCTCTCGGACTCAACCATATCCACCCTCCATCCCGCTGCGCCTCTTGGTAAGCTCGCATTATTGTCTTAACTTTTCTTCATTTTTCCCTGGTATCGCTCGCTCTGTCTAACATGAACTGCATGCATCAATGCATCTAATGCCTCAAACTGTGTAGGCCTGGGTAACGGTTTCAGTGCAAACACCACTCCCTCAACTGGTTAGGTATCTCCAACTTGAAAGTAGCATAGCGTGGAAATGCCAATGCTCCCTCCTTCTCAGTGATCTTGTGCCAATTTTGAAGCCAAATAATAGTATGGAGTCCCACATTGGTTGCCATATAATGAGCTGGTGTGTCTTCCTGTGGCGCTTCTTCGCCCACCCTTGCAATAACTCTCATCCCCACGAAACAGTCTCTTAGAACCCAAAAACACTGCATGATTTTCCTGTTTATGAAACTCAACAATCCAAGTTCAATTTAAACCAAATAATGTGGCAATACGATCTCAAAGACCCCAGATGTAATAAACAATCGCCAACCAATCCCAGTGTGGTATTACACCAGCCAACCTATCCCAGCACGGCACATTTTGACGTTACCTTCACTCCTCGCAGCGGCTCATCCTCCTTCACAATTTCTCTGTACGCATTTTCTCACACAATCATCTTATATCTGTAATTGTCTGCGTTCTAAATGATCGATAGAATTCAATCACTCAAAGAATGCCCGTTTGCTATGAAACCTCAACAAGCGGGGAATCACCTGAATCAATATAGCTTACCCTTTGCGCTTAGAGTCCACTACATGATTAGCACTCATCCCATTCACACAAAGTTCCCTGTCGTAGCTGCAGCTGCAGATGACGCCTCATGACAAACTTCTCAACTCTTTGGTCTTCTACACCTTTAACCCCTTCGATGCTCATGATGGAATGGTTCCGCAATGAGCATCGGTTCTCTGTGCTCATGACGGAACCATTCCGTCATGAGGCCAGGGGCATGAAATCCCTCTGCTGCAGACAGCAGAGGGATTTCCTTCTCTCCTCACAGCCTCGGGAGCTGGGGAAGAGCTTCCCCAGCTCCCGAGGCCCCCTCCTTTTCAGTGAAATGAAGATCAGCACGCACGTCGCGCTGACTTCATTTCACTGGAAACGAAACCAAAATGAGCCTTTAGGCTCATTTCAGCCTCACTTTCTACGTGCTCAGGGGCTATCTCAGCCCCTGAGCACGTAGAAAGACGGGAGAGGTATCATTGGAAAGGGGAGAATCTCTCCTTTCCAATGGTACCCCTCCCCAGTGGATCCCTGCTTGGGGATCCACCCACTAAGGCACCAGGGAGGGGGGAGCGGCCCCTTGGGCAAGGGCTTTTGCTCCCCCAAACAAATTGCCAATGTTCAGTCTCTTCTGCCCCCTGGGGGAAGATGGGAGCAGTAGCTCCCAATCTGCCCCCCGGGGGCAGAAAGCCCACTAGACACCAGGGATTTTTATTTGGTGCATTTTTTTAGGTGGGGCTGCCCGAAACGGGCACGCCAATGCCCCCACCCCCAGCCACCATTACAGCCACCATCACCCTCCCTGGACCTCTCTACAGCAAATAACATCCCCCAACCACCGTTACCTACTTCTCATCCCCCTCTAATTTCCCTCTCTCCACTTAACACCCGGAACTCACACTCCTCGGACCCCTCCACTAAAAACAGTTGCCCCCAATCCCTGACATCTACTTATCATTCCCCTCCCATAACCCCGCATCTGCCTGACCCCACAACCTCTCTCCCCCTACCCAACTACTCACGTACGCCACCGTCCTTGCCCTTCAATCCCCTAACACAACTCCTCACCCCCTCCTCCTACCCATCCCGTACACCCTCTTCTCCTCCCCATCCCCCCTATCCTGCCCCTTCAGGTCTTCCTAACTCCGCCTCCCAATCCTTTATCCCAACCCCGATAAATACACAACCCCTCCACCCTAATATATCTGTTCTCCACTCACTCTATGCCCTTTTATCCTCTCTGACCACATCTCCTGAAGTTCTTAACCTCATGTCTAACCTAGCCCAACCCCTCACACCTTACAGCACCGACATCCCTCACTCCACACCCACTACCCTATCTCCCCTCACACCTCAGTCCACCCTCCGCAACTAACCCAGCCCACTCCCTACCACCAGATCATTCCCTTCCCCCGCCCCCTCAGTACCTCCCCTTACCCTAATTGCCCCGAACCTACACAACAGTGAACTCGACCTATCTAATTTGATCACTGAACCCCTCCCATATAACAGCCCCGTCACCCCTCACCCCACTCCCACCACCCTATCTCCCCTCACACATTAGCCCACCCTCTGCAAATAACCCTTATCTTTCCCTACCACCCGCCCACGCCCTTTCAGTACCCCCTCAACCCCTATTGACACGAGCCTACACAACACTGAACCTGACCTATCCAATTTGATTACCGAACCCCTCACACCTAACAGCCACGTCACCCCTCATTCCTCACCCACTTCCCTATCTCCCCCTCACACATCAGTCCACCCTCCGTAACTAACCCAGACCACCCCCTCGGTACCTCCCCTCACCTTAATTGCCCAGAGCCTACACAACATCGAACTGGACCTATCTAATTTGATTACTAAACTCTCTCAATTCAGGAAAGATTTTATTTTCCACAGCTCCAAATCCCTCCCTCACCATAAAATCCCCACCCAGCCCCGCCCAAAAATCCCCCCAGAAACCCCCCCAAAATTCCCCCCGAAAATCCCTAACACCAAACACAATCATTGGAGATCGACTCTCTCCGCTGCCGTATACATAGACCTCACCGCACCTCGAACCATCTCTCTCCGTCCGACCTCTCCGACCTATGCAACTCTTACCTTCCTAGCTTACCAACCACCAACTCTCCACTCTCCTACTCCCACATCCCTGTTATCTTAGGGACTAATAGAATCCCCTCCTCTCCCGCTTCCCCCAGACCACTCCCCCAACTCACGTCGATCCACACTTGCCCACCCACCTTATGCAACCCCACACCACTTACATGTATGCTGGTCAACTGTCGCTCCGCAGTCCAACATGCCACGGAAATTTCAGAAACTATCCTGAGTGAATCCATTGACATTGCATTCCTCACAGAAACCTGGCTCAAACACCACTCAACGAGCATACTTGACCTACTCTCCCCCCGGGATACTCTATTCTTAGAAAAGATAGACCTGACAGAATTGGAGGTGGTCTAGCCATTATCTTTAAAAATGAACTTCAGCTATCCCTTGTCAAAAATTCTGGATACTCCTCCTGTGAATACCTGGAAGCTGAACTGACAACCCAAAATTCCCACCCAATTCGTCTACACAACATCTATCGCCCACCAGGCCCCCCCAGCCCTTCATCGAGGACTTATCTGAGCTCCTGACACAATCCTCACTATCCAACTCAAACAATCTCTTTCTTGGGGATCTTAACCTCCATTGGAACGATTCCGATGATCCCACCATCTCCCTCCTCACCAATCTGCTTGAGATCAATGAACTCAAACAACTATGCCTGTCCCCGACACACACCAAAGGAGCCATCCTTGACGCCATTCTTTCTAACGAAGATCTGGCCTCCGTGACCAATATCGTCCCCATTGACTGGTCTGACCATCACCTTATACTGTTCACCATTGCTACCAATGCAAATCTCCCCACCTCCAAAATTAACAGACCAAAGAAACTGACCAGAAATCTAAAACATATCCCCCGGGTGCTCTCGAGTCTAAACTCCAAGCTCAACTTCTTCTCATTCCCCTCACAAAATGCTAATGAGCTCACTGAACACTTTAACAATACTGTCACTGGTATTCTTGACCAATTAGCCCCGCCGAAACTCAAAAACCAAAGAATGACCCCCTCAAACTCTTGGTTTAATACCGAGCTTAACAACGAAAGACGGTCACTCAGACTGTCGGAAGGAACCTGGAGACACCATCCCTCTCCCTCCCATCTTGCACTCCTCAGACACGCTAGATCCACGTACAAAAACACATCTTCAAGGAAAAGGCATCCTTCTTCCGCACTCAACTTGACCGTGCCAAAAACAGACCTAGGGAACTCTTCAAAATCATTCGTAACCAAACTTCCCCTGTACCTCCAAATCTGATCGCCTCCTCAGCCAGATATGAAGAAATTTCCCACTTCTTCTCGGAAAAATAGCCAAAATTGATCAATCCTTCCGTTCCACACAGCTCCCTCCAACTCACAATGCAAACCCGTCCTCACCTCAAATGCCTACTCCACATCCCCTCGACCAGCTGACCCTGCTACCTCTCCTGAAACCAACTACCCTTACTCACAATTAAAGAACAATGCCTCCTTGCTCAACTTCCTCCCCGTGACTGAGCTAGAAGTCCTTAAAATAATTGATAATCTTAAACCGTCCTCCCACACAAAAGACCCCTTACCCTCTAACCTTGTCCCTGCCCTTAAGCACATCATCACCCCATACTGGACCACAATCATCAACACCTCTCTCTCCACTGGCTGTGTCCCCACCTCCCTTCAACTTGGACAAATCTCTCCCATAATCAAAAACCCCAATGCTGACCCCAATGACCTAAACAATCTCCGCCCCATCACTAACCTCCCCCTTCTCTCAAAGGTCCTTGAAAAATGTGTCCTACTACAACTAGACAAACACATCGAAAACTTCAACCTACTTGATCCCTTTCAATCAGGCTTCAGGAAAGGCTGCAGCACCGAAACGGCAATGCTCAAATGTCGTCGATGACATCCACCACTCACTTGACAATGGCGAGACCTGCCTTCTTATCCTCCTTGATCTCTCCGCAGCGTTCGATACAGTCAACCATTCAGCCCTACTTAATGTGCTTAGGACCCGTTTCGGCCTCAATGATACTGCCTCACAAATGGTTCGTCTCCTACCTACAACACCGAACTCAGCAAATCAAAATTCAAAACTATCTTTCCACACCCACTCCTGTCTCCCTTGGAGTTCCCCAAGGGTCTATTCTCTCTCCCTCCCTCTTTAACCTCGTTATGGAACCCCTCACCCTCATTCTTAAACAAGCAGGCATCAATTACCACCTCTACGCCGATGACACCCAAATCTATTACAAAATTAAAACTCATGCCGACATCTTACACCTGAACAACACCCTCACCAAGATCCAAACCTGGTTCCACTCCAATCATCTCAAACTTAACCCTAATAAAACTGAAATCATTCTCTTCTCCCCTAAAAACAACCCTCTCCCCTGTTCAATCATGGATCTCTGACCTTAATGCACTCAACTGCTCACTCACTCCTGTCCAACTCCGTCAAATCTCTTGGTATTTCTATCGACAACACCCTGACCCTTAACGTCCACATAAAAAACTCGGCTAAAGGAGCCCTCTTCACTCTCCGTCACCTCAAGAAAATCAAACCCTTTATACCCACTGATGATTTTAAACTTGTAGTTCAGTCACTTGTTCTTTCACGCATCGATTATGGTAACGCCATCCTCAACGGAATCCCCAAGGTCCACCTTGCTCCAATCAAAGCAGTGCTCAACCTTGCAGCCAGGCTCATTACAGACTGCAAACGCTTCGATCACATATCCCCGGCTCTCAAATCTCTTAAATGGCTCCCTATTGAAGGCAGATCTGCCTATAAAACTGCCTGCATCACCCATAAAGTCCTCTACCAAAACACTCCGCAGTACCTCTCCAAGAAACTCCTCATTGCGGGCACCACTCGACCCCTGAGAAGCACCAACTCCCTCCTCCTTATACCACCACTGCATAAAAAGAAAGCCACACAATCACGCTCCTTCTCTGGTAATGCCCCTATCATCTGGAATGCCCTCCCAAAAACCTGCGCTGCAACCCCTCCTATTTCAGCTTCAAAAAAGACCTCAAAATCCACCTCCTCAATTATTATTGGGGATCCTAACCTGTGACCTGCACTCGATCTCCTATTTCACCATGTTATATTAGTCCAGTAATACTTGTCCATTTCATGAACATCATCGGCCTAATTACTTGATATGTACAGCTCCTGCCCCTGTTTATCTATTTGATTAGTTTATCTATTTGTTTGATTTGTTTATCTATTTGATTTGTATAATCCACATATTGTTGTCATTATCTTTTATCTACTTATACGCCATGTTTGACTCAATTATTATTGGGGGTCCTAACCTGTGACCTGCACCTGATCTCCAATCACCATGTTTACATTTTGTCCAGTATTATATGTCCTTTTCGCGAACATCATATACCTAGTTACTTGAAGTGTATAGCTCTTGCACCTGTATATTTACTTTGTTGTGTATATTTCATACGTTGTTTCATTATCTTTTTATCTATTTACATGCCATGTTTGCTTTATATTATCTTCCCATGTAAAGCGCTCTGATACCTCTGGGTCTAGCCAGCGCTATATAAAACTTTTAAAATAAATAAATAAATAAAAAATACAGCCTTTCTGCCCCCCCTGGGAGGCAGATGGGGGCAGTAGCCCCCAATCTGCCCCCCCGAGGGGGCAGAAAGCCCACTAAATGCCAGGGATTTTTTTGTGTGCTATTTGTTTTAGGGTGGGGGCTGCCCAAATGGGCACGCCAATGCCCCCACCCCACCCGCCACCATTACAGCCTTTCTGCCCCCCGGGGGCAGAAAGCCCACTAAACACCAGGGATTTTTTTGGACGCATTTTTTTTAGGTGGGGGCTGCCCGAAATGGGCACGCTAATGCCCCCACCCCCCACCACCATTACAGCCTTTCTGCCCCCCCTGGGAGGCAGATGGGGCAGTAGCCCCCAATCTGCCGCCCTGGGGGGGGGGGCAGAAAGCCCACTAAACGCCAGGGATTTATTTTTTGTGTAATTTTTTTTTAGGGTGGGGGCTGCCCAAAACGGGCACGCTAATGCCCCCACCCCCTGTCACCATTACAGCCTTTCTGCCCCCCCCCCCTGGTGGGGAAGAAAGCCCACTAAACACCAGGGATTTTTTGGGCGTGTTTTTTTTTGGGTGGGGGCTGCCCGAAACGGAGACGCCAATGCCCCCACCCCCTGCCACCATTACAGCTTTCTGCCCCCCTGGGAGGCAGATGGGGGCAGTAGCCCCCAATCTGCCCCCCGGTGGGGCAGAAAACCCACTAAACGCCCGGGATTTTTTTGTGCAATGTTTTTTAGGGTGGGGCTGCCCAAACGGGCACACCAATGCCCCCACCCCGCCGCCACCATTACAGCCTTTCTGCCCCCTCCTGGGGGGTAGATGGGGGTAGTAGCCCCCAATCTTCCCCCCCGGGGCAGCAGAAAGCCCACTTGATGCCAGGGATTTTTTTTTGCGCATTTGTTTTTAGGGTGGGGCTGCCCGAAGTGGGCACGCCAATGCCCACATCCCCGCCACCATTACAGCCTTTCTGCTCCCCTGGTCTCCCGATAAAAATGGTACCTCACACGCATGGGTGGGGCAAGTACCGCGACAGGCAAGGGCCCAAAACCTAGTGAGGCGACATCAAAATTACCTATCACAAACCAACCTGGTTTCAAGGGGGTCCCATGAGTTTTTGGCCCCGGGTTCAGCGGCCAGCTAGGAAACCTACCAAACCCACACATTTCTGAAAACCAGACACCTGGGATTCCAGGAGGATGGCTTGCGTGGATCCTCCAACGCTTACCCAGAATCCCACAGAAACCTTAAATTTTGCTGAAAAATCACTTTTTCACACATTTTGTGTGGGAGTTGTAGCATCACTGGCTGAAACAAATCTCCTACCACCCAGTGTTCCTCCAGGTCTCCCGAGCAAAACGGTGCATCACTCTGGTGGGAGGCCAGTACTCGCGACAGGCAAGGGCCCAAAACGTATTGAGGTGACATCAAAATTGCCTATCACAAAATCGCACCTGGTTTTGCAGGAGTCCCATGACTTTGTCCCGGGCCTCGGCGGCACGCAGGGAAACCTACTAAACCCACACATTTCTGAAAATCCAGACACCTGGGATTCCAGGAGGTATGGCTTGCGTGATCTCAACGCTTACTCCAGAATCCCCAGAAACCTGAAATTTGCTGAAAAAAATCACTTTTTCACACATTTTGCATAGGAGTTGTGGCATCACTGGGCTGACACAATCTCCACACCCAGGTCTCCCGAGCAAGATGGTGCTCACTGGGTGGGAGGCCCAGGACGTGCGACAGGCATGGGCCCAAAACGTATTGAGGCAACATCAAAATTGCTTATCACAAAATGTTTTGGGCCCTTGCCTGTCGCTGGTACTTGGGCCTCCCACCCGAGTGAGGCACCATTTTTATCGGGAGACCTGGGGAACGCTGGTGGTAGGGAAATTTGTGTCATCCCGGTGATGCCACAACTTTCCCACACAAAAATGTGTGAAAAAGTGATTTTTTCAGCAAAATGTCAGGTTTGCAGGGGATTCTGGGTAAGAAAACGTTGGGGGATCCACGCAAGCCATACCTCCCTGGAATTACCCGGGTGTCTACTTTTCAGAAATGTGTGGGTTTGGTAGGTTTCCTAGGTGGCCGCCGAGCCCCGGGCCAAAAGTCATGGGACCCCCTTGCAAAACCCGGTCGTTTTCTGATAGGCAATTTTGATGTCGCCTCAATACGTTTTGGGCCCTTGCCTGTCGCGCGTACTTGGGCCTCCCACCCGAGTGAGGCACCATTTTTATCGGGAGACCTGGGGCAATGCTGGGTGGTAGGAAATTTGTGTCAGCCCGGTGATGCCATAACTTTCCCACACAATAATGTGTGAAAAAGTGATTTTTTTCAGCAAAATTTCAGGTTTCTGGGGATTCTGGGTAAGAAAACATTGGGGGATCCACGTAAGCCATACCTCCCTGGAATCTCCCATGTGTCTACTTTTCAGAAATGTGTGGGTTTGGTAGGTTTCCCTAGGTGCCGGCAGAGCTAGGGTTCAAAAACTACAGCTAGGCACTTTGCCAAAAAAGGGTCATTTTTCACAGTGAAATTGGGGTGTGTCCACGTTGCGTTTTGCGTCGTTTCCTGTCGCGGGCACTAGGCCTACCCACACAAGTGAGGTGCCATTTTTCTCAGAAGACTTTGGGGAACGCGGGGTGGGTGGAATTTTGTGGATCCATACAGATTCCAGAACTTTCCACCACAGAAAAGTGAGGAAAATGTGTTTTTTTGACAATTGTTTAGGTTTGCAAGGGATTCTGGGTAACAGAACCTAGTGAGAGCCAGTCAAGTCACCCCATCCTGGATTCCCTGGGTGTCTAGTTTTCAAAAATGTATAGGTTTGCTAGGTTTCCCTAGGTGCCGGCAGAGCTAGGGTTCAAAAACTACAGCTAAGCACTTTTCAAAAAAAGGGTCATTTTTCACTGGAAAATGTGGTGTGTCCACGTTGTGTTTTGCGCTGTTTCCTGTCGCGGGCACTAGGCCTACCCACACAAGTGAGGTACCATTTTTCTCGGAAGACTTTGGGGAATGCGGGGTGGGTGGAATTTTGTGGATCCACGCAGATTCCAGAACTTTCCACCACAGAAAAGTGAGGAAAATGTGTTTTTTTTGACAATTGTTTAGGTTTGCAAGGGATTCTGGGTAACAGAACCTAGTGAGAGCCAGTCAAGTCACCCCATCCTGGATTCCCTGGGTGTCTAGATTTCAAAATGTATAGGTTTGCTAGGTTTCCCTAGGTGCCGGCAGAGCTAGGGTTCAAAAACTACAGCTAAGCACTTTTCAAAAAAGGGTCATTTTTCACTGTGAAAATGTGGTGTGTCCACGTTGTGTTTTGCGCTGTTTCCTGTCGCGGGCACTAGGCCTACCCACACAAGTGAGGTACCATTTTTCTCGGAAGACTTTGGGGAATGCGGGGTGGGTGGAATTTTGTGGATCCACGCAGATTCCAGAACTTTCCACCACAGAAAAGTGAGGAAAATGTGGTTTTTTTGACAATTGTTTAGGTTTGCAAGGGATTCTGGGTAACAGAACCTAGTGAGAGCCAGTCAAGTCACCCCATCCTGGATTCCCCTGGGTGTCTAGATTTCAAAAATGTATAGGTTTGCTAGGTTTCCCTAGGTGCCGGCAGAGCTAGGGTTCAAAAACTACAGCTAGGCACTTTGCAAAAAAGGGGTAATTTTTCACTGTGAAAATGTGGTTTGTCCACGTTGCGTTTTGGGCCGTTTCCTGTCGCGGGCACTAGGCCTACCCACACAAGTGAGGTACCGTTTTTCTCGAAAGACTTTGGGGAACGCGGGGTGGGTGGAATTTTGTGGATCCATGCAGATTCCAGAACTTTCCACCACAGAAAAGTGAGGAAAATTTGTTTTTTCTGACAATATTTTAGGTTTGCAAGGGATTCTGGGTAACAGAACCAGGTGAGAGCCAGTCAAGTCACCCCATCCTGGATTCCCTGGGTGTCTAGTTTTAAAAATGTATAGGTTTGCTAGGTTTCCCTAGGTGCCGGCAGAGCTAGGGTTCAAAAACTACAGCTAGGCACTTTGCAAAAAAAGGGTCATTTTTCACTGTGAAAATGTGGTGTGCCCACGCTTGCGTTTTGGGCCGTTTCCTGTCGCAGGCACTGGGCCTAGCCACACAAGTGAGGTACCATTTTTATCGGGAGACTTAGGGTAACACAAAATTGTAGAGCAACTGTTATTATCTATTGACTTTTGATGCATTTCTGCCTTCCAAATGAAAGACAATGTGTAAAAAGAAGTCATTTTGAAAAATGTCCTATAATTCTCATGCTAGTATGGGTACTCCCAATTTCGGAAATGTGCAAATATCTACTATTTCTAAACTCTATATTTTGTTCCCATTTCAGAAATACATAGGTGTCTTTCATACCGATTTTTCCATGTATAAATTTTCCCAGAATAATTGCTATATACCCGGTACATAATAAAAAACCATTGCAAGACGCTGCTCAGTTATTGGCTCTGGGTTCGTCGGGTTCTTGGTGAACCTACAAGTCCTATATATCGCCACAACCAGAAAGGTCCAGTGGATGTAACGGTATATTGCTTTCAAATATCTGTCATAATTAGAAGAAGTTACAGGTGAAAAAGTTGACACAAATGGCTGATTTTTTCAACTAATTTTCAATTTTTCCTATATTTAACTGTTTGTTTCTATAAAGAAAACTTGAAGGATCTACACAAATGACCCCTTGCTGAATTCAGAATTTTGTCTACTTTTCAGAAATGTATGGCTTTCCAGGATCCATTATTGCTTTCATACCCATTTCTACCATTAACTGGAAGGAGGTTGAAAGCACAAAAATTGCAAAAATAGACTATGTCCCAGAAAAATGCCAAAACTGTGTAAAAATTTTTGGTTTTCTGACAAAAGTCTGCTTGTCCCTGAAAGCTGGGAAGATGGTGATTTCAGCACCACAACCCCTTTTTGATGCCATTTGCAGGGAAAACCAGACGCTTTCATCTGTAGCCCTTTTTCGCATTTTTCCCCAAAAACCAAAATGTAGCTGTATTTTGGCTAATTTCTGGGTCCCCTCCAGGGGAATCCACAAACCCCGGGTACCTTTAGAATCCCCATGATGTTGGAAAAAAAGGAAGCAAATTTGGCGTGGATACGTTATGTGGTCAAAAAGTTACAGGGGCCTAAGCGCGAACTACCCCAAATAGCCAAAAAAAGGCTTAGCACAGGAGGGGAAAAGGCCTAGCAGCGAAGGGGTTAAATATCCGGAGATCTTAGGCCACTTCGGGGCCCGATAACCATAAATCAGCTCCATGGATCACGTCGGACCTGACAATCGCATTCACTCAATTTTCGCGACACCTCCGCAAGACATTCCACAATCAAACCATCACCGCAATCTAACACGCTTCACACATACCCTATTAATTCTCACTTCTTCGTTGTAATTGCAATTACTTAAAATGCTAGCTTACCAATGTTCACTTTTGTGAATTTTTACTTTACTTATTTGAAAGGGAAAATCACAATAACAAACAGCAGATGCGCCTTTTATCGCTACTGCGACCGACTTTCATTCTTGAGAGCCAGGGTCTTGGATCGGTTGGCAGTTTAACATTCTGTGAGTTATGATAAATTACTCTATTGCTTTCATGGACCGTTTCATTTTTTGGAGATTTCACAATACATTGCGTTCCCTACTTCCCTCATCTCCATTGCCCCTGTGGACTGCCTCACTCTGACGCTGGTTGTGACTGACGGGGATGGAGACAGACTAGTTTCCCGCCTGTACCGTACTTGCATCTCCCTCAAGCTGAACACCACCTCCAGGGTTCGGGAGGTGTGGGCAGGTGAACTGGGTGTTCCTTTCACGGACAAAATGTGGACGTATTGCTGCACACAAATTAGACATGTTTCAGGAAATTGCAGGCACAAACTACTGCATTTCAAATTGCTCCATTGTATTGGTCTCTCCCCCGCTGATGTCGCTAAATTCGATCCCAATAGATCTGACGTGTGTGAAATGCCATATCCTTGGCCCTGATTTTTTCCATCTAACCTGGAGCTGCCCTGTGATGCATATATATTGGACCACTGTCTTTGTGCATGTCTCGGCCTTGATAAAGATCGAGCTCTCCCCGTCCCTACTCATAGCACTACCGGACTATACTGGAGATATCTCGCGCCCCGTACGCCGCTTAGTCTCCAAATGCCTTCTTTTGGCAAAGCGAGAGATAGCGCTTCGCTGGGGTGACACTGCTTGTGCCTGGCTCAGAAGTATGTCCTATTGTGAAACTGTCAGCGAAGATTACGCAGCCCTGCAACCTGCATCTTCCCGCCCCAATGACATCTGGGGCCTTTGCACGACTATCTCAGCACATTAGAACCTGATGCTACACCGTAGTGCCCCTCCCCTCTACATCTACATGACTACCCTCTTGATTCTTCTTCTTTTGCTTTCCCCCAAGGTTCTGATCACCGGCATGCTGTCTCATGATGTCTTCATTTATATTATAGGTATTGATTGTTTTAGTTGAATATAACTTGGTGTACTAGCATGGCTACTGTCACTCTGGAGATGTACTCGCAAGCAAGGCTTTTCGTCTTGTTTCTCTTTATTTCATTCTCCTTTGAAAATCAACAAATACATTTTTTTTAAAAAGAAATTCATAACTGTGTTTCGGTAGTCATACCCCCCATTTCAGCTCGTTCTAGTGATGTTCCAAATAGATTTCCCTGATAATCATCAGTCAGGGAAATTGGCCTATAGCAGCCTGGATCGCTACAGTTGCCATTTTCTAAATAATTGAGAAAATTGCTGCAGACAGCCATGATATGGGAAGCTCTGGGTCAAAGTTGTGGTCCGCCCTACCTACATAGGGGGTAGAGACCATCATTCATTTTTCGCAATCTTAGCTTCGGGAAATAGTGCTTTGACCTCCACACAGACGAGGCAAACACCATCGACCTATTGTTATTTTGTTCTGCAAGAGCAAATGCTTACTCACCAATGAACCAGTGCCTTCAGTGGAGCTGCTGCATCTCGGATGAAAGCAGAAAAAGAGAAGGGGTTTCCCCATCTCACCCCGCGTAACCTGGGAAGAGAAATACTCCAAACAGGAGAGTGTTATATCGTAGGGGTACATTTATAGAAACACACTCATGCCACAATGAAATAATTAATTCCCACCAGGAATGTGACTCAATCAATCGTCGATAACTTTATCAATTAATTACATGAGCCTGTATTTGCATCAACATTACATGATGGTTATAGATCTCTGGTGTGAAGATTAAGACAAAAAACAAATTGCAACATACGGAAACAGAACATTACCATTATACAATAGCACAAATGCCCGCAAACTACGGGAAAAGTTAATTGGCCATTTTGCAACTCCTTCCTTCCTTATCATTATAAGCACAAGGCGGTAGCATTATAAGTCCAACTTACAATCCACTAGGAGGTAGACACCGGGTCAAGTGAGCCCTGGGACAACTGCACCCTTCCTTTCTCTATGCCTGTGACCTTACTGAGCAAAACACAATTGGCCATATTTCTGGCCAAGTCATGTAGTGCAGCGCAGCAAGTCACCATGCTGTACTGCATTGCACTGCATGACAGGGCAGGAATGCACTGTATTTAGGGCAATATGGTGCATTCCTGCTCCTTCCCCTGCGCTAGCACCCTTTGGCTGCCTAGCGCCAACACAGGCATCGTTGCACCATGGTGCAAGGGTGCCTGCGTTGCAAGTGAGGATTTTTTGTGCCGGAAGGGGCACTTTCCTGCACAAAAACAATCCAGAGAGCATTTTCTTCCTTCTATGTGTGCTGCAGAATGAAGAGGAAGTAACAAGGAGAAATAAAGATATTTCTTCTCGGTACGCCTCACCTGGGAGGCGTAAGTTTTGGCGCATTCCTAGGTCTACCACTTCTGGTAAGTCTGGAAATGCATCAAAATCCATGGATGTTGCTTGGGAACGCCGAAGCAACACCCATGGAAATGACTCCCTGAAGCAGAGTAATGCAACGCAGCGCAAATCAATGCAAGAGATTTATGAAGCCACTTGGGGCCATGCAAGGTGGCCGTTCATGGCTTCATAAATCTCATTTTTAATTTGCGTCGCTCTGGCATCATGTTTGTGTGGTGCAAGGGTGACACAAATGCCTTGTTAGACGCCTCCAACTGTAGGGTTGAAGCGTTTCTCCCATTCTCATGAAAGGCTGCCTCAGGACTAGGAAGACCAGAAAACCTGAAGCTGTGAGTTACCTGCACTATAACTGAAAAAATATCATGGCTGCATTGTTGCCAAAGGCTCCACCAAATGCAGGGATAAATCCTAATAGCATGTGCATATCACTGCGTGAGACCCAGGATGCAGTCCAATCTTCCTTTTCAAGGTGTGCTGCTTGTTAGTGCTTTGATCTGCAGACACCCTTATGCTCAAAAGTGGCAGATCCATCAGCTCGGCTGAAGGCAGAGCAGTGCTTAATTTGAGCCGGTCATTTGCGGTGCTCAGTACCGGCACTTAATTTTCAACACCGGCACGTATGACAGCTGCCACATGGTGACGCTGTTTGTGTAATTTAGAGATGCGCAGAACAATAGTTGTTTATTAATTCATTATACATTAAAAACAACTGATAGCTGCCACCTAAGCCATTCTTATAGCTTTAGGGGCCTAGAACAGTCAACTTGCGTGAGGCCGATGTTTCGATGTTTAGTTGTTATGTTGTCAATGGCAGCGCTGGCGGGGGGAATGGGTGGTGCAAGCTGTGGTGGCCTCCTGTGGAGGGCCCTGGCAATTATCTTTTGCCGAATTAAGCCCTGAGGCAGAGAGTCCTCTGAATCTGGCATACGGTCTCCTGTCAAGTGAACAGAGACCATTACCGCCTGCTCACCTGCTGGAATGACGTGTCACCCCCCAGACTTTAAATGAGGCCCATAGTCACTAACATGGATTATGAGAGCTGCTGTGGGGAGTGGCGTAGGAGGGTGTGGCTCTGATCTGTACAGTTTAACAATATTTGACTATCAGTACCTAGCCCCCTACAACTCCCTTTAAACACCATTCTGTTTGTTTTGATATGTTTGTCTACATGTGCTTTTAAAGTTACTATGTCATTCATTTCCCCCAAAAAAGAATTAGAGGGGTGCTTCCTTGTAAAAATCTTCTTCAATGATATCCATTTCGATAAATACAGTTAAGTCACAATATTTTCTATTTTAAAACGTTCTAGAAGTGCCAATAATTATCCCCCCCGCCCCTCTAAAATTGCCTTTAAATCCTATGCATTTTTGACCACTTTTGCTGGCACCGTGCTTAAAATGCACCATTTGCATCAATATTTTGGAAAGTAATCATTGGGAAGAACTCTCAAGTCCTCTGTCAAATTATAATACTTTTAGTTTAAGCGCCAATTGTGATAGTACAATGTATTTTAAAACTCACAAGCCTCACACATTTTCCTTGAAATAATCTTCAATGTCACATGTAACTTTGCATTGTTTTTTGTGACGCACTTTTATTCTGACATTTCTCCAAATCGACTGTTGGTTTTTCTTTAAAGTAATTGTTCTTCAAACGTCTATGCATCATGTTTCAATCTTAGTGAGACAGCTCTTGTCAGCAGTGCACTTGCAGTGTGAATTATGATGTAGCTAACTCCAGGAACTTTAAATGCAAATCAGTCAAAATGGTCATAAGTGCAACACTATAGAAATTAGGACATTGTATTTCTTTAATGTGCCTTGTGAAAGCTATGCAGCAGCATGCATTATTGCAACATTATAGAATATGGACGTCAGACCAGTTTCACGTAATTGTGGGCATTGTGAAAAATTTGAATCACTGTGGCATTGTAGGAACTTGACAGTATTACGGACATAGAACAAATACTCGCATCACTGTAGTGCAGGGCTCATTTAGAGATGCATATAGAGGATTATTTACATTTCGGGGCAAAGCTAGCAGGCCGGCCGGTTGCCCCTCGATCCCATGACCCCCATCAATCTTCAGAAACATTATTCTAACAGCTTTGTCAGTCATCACAGTCAGAACATTGATCAACAACTTAACAGGAGTCTGAACAAAGTGCATCTGTTTGAACCTTTGGCTGCTGTGTGAGACTGGTTGGAGGGCAGTTGAGTGTCTCCTGTGGACAAAGGAATAGACTAAAATCAACAGGCTGAGAGAGAGTGACCCTGATCCTGAAGAACCTAGAAGTCTTGTGCCCATCTGGACAGAAGGTAGATGAGGAGCAAGCAGTGGTAGAGGTGCACAGCCAATCTCTGGATCCCAGACTAGAACTTAGCCACTGGGACTGAGATTGCAGATTCGCGTCCTCAGATGCAGAAGACTCGCTAGATCTTTTGAGTTGGGGTCTAGTGGTGACTCCCATGATGGTGGATATGCACATATGACACTGTAAGAGGTGTGGGCCCCAAAGCGATTTATTTATGTGATTTGTTCTGAGATTGACCCATAGAGGCGATTGAGCTGTATGTTACAGTGTGACGGTACTGTGGCGTATAATCCCTTTGCCTTATATACAAGGCGGTATTAAGCCACTTAACGTGACTTAACGCTGCCTTGTAATAAGGCCCCCTTTCACACTACACTTAGCATGAAAGGGGCAGGCAATGGGTGTTGCGTGGGTGTTCCACCGCAACACCCATTGATTTTGATGCTGCCTCCTGATTACAAGGGCAGCGTGAATATGGGGCAGCGCCAAAAACTTAAGGGAGGCACAACGAGGAGAAATGTCTTTATTTCGGATCACTGACATAATATCGACAGACACAATTTCGACCTACCAAAATATCGGGACAAAAATATCGATAACACTAATATCAACATCCTATACTTAATTACATTAACATCGTTTTCAACATTATCGAAGTCAAAAATATCGTAATAAATAATATCGAACACATTAAATAAACATACAAAAACACAAAAATATCGATCACTAAAATATAGATAACAAAATTATCGTTTAAAAAATATATCAACATGTTAAATATTTTATATTAACTCAAAACATACCCCCCAAAATATAAAAATAGCAATAACACACACAACATACATTATAAATCACTTAACATATATATTATAAAAATAACAAAACTATATCATAAACATTTATAAATCCACAATTAATATATACTACTCCAAACATAATATATAAAATAAAATGTAACACTTTCACATTTAAGACGGTATAAATATCAAATAATGTAGTGCACCATTTTTTTCTCTTTTAAAAAAAAAACCTGAAACTTAATTAGCGTTTTCCATATATAGAAAACAACTGCCAAATTTATTAAAACAATCAGTAACAACCAATGAAATACACATACAATTGAAAAAAACCAATTAGATT
Organism: Calotriton arnoldi; assembly: GCA_963921515.1. Taxonomy (NCBI): domain Eukaryota; kingdom Metazoa; phylum Chordata; class Amphibia; order Caudata; family Salamandridae; genus Calotriton; species Calotriton arnoldi. Next base: position 1,211,748 of record CAWUFW010005242.1, read on the forward strand.
GGAAAAGTAATTAATAACAAACTATATAAACACACACAAATTAAACATTATTTTACCTTGCAAACAAAAAGCAACAACAAGGAGAAACTGCCGGATTGCTGACACAACACAGAACTGCATTACAGAAAACTCTGATTACATCTCCACAAAGTAAGTAAAATAGAATTTTAAAACTACTGCTACTAAAAATGCTCTCAAAATAATCTTCTATAAATAAAATAAATAATATGTATTTTTTAAATTATATCTCCTCTACAGATAATTCTGAAAAAGTCAAGGAACTGCAGAACAATGCGAAAAGTCAATTTACAAATAAGGCAAGTATGACTCTCAAAATAACTAAATCTATTTTTTAAAATAGCAAACAGAAGTACTAGCTAACAACAACTACCCCCCCGCTACAAATGCAATTAAACAGATTAAATAATATTACTATTTTTTTTAACAGAAATCTTTACAGAAAAACGAAAAACAAACAGCAAAGAAAACGAATCAACATTTAGCAAAGTCTGCAAATTCAACATTGTAAGTATAAAATTGACAATGTTCATTTTTAGAAAATACAACATAACATGTATTTTTTAATTAATTTTTATATACATCTCTATTTGCATTTGAAGCTTCACCATGACTGAAGGGGCCCAATTTACTACTTCCCAGAAAGGAAAATTATTATTATGTTATATGGGCTATGTGTACACCCAAGAAAAGCAAAAGGGGAACAAAGTCAACTGGAAATGTAGCAAATATTATTCGAACAAATGTTATGGTAGGGCTGCTACAAAGGAAACAACTGTATTATATGTTAGAGAGCATAACCACCCCCCTAAAGTAGCTGAAATTGAAGTTAGAAATGCAATTGAAAATATCAAAGAAATTAGTACCAGATCTCAAAAGCCAACAACAGAAATCCTTAAAAACATACTTCCCAGAGTCCCGGAGCATGCAACAGGCCAAATGCCCTCAATATCCTCACTAAAACGAACTATAGTTAGAACTAAAAAAGCTACTGCTACCACCACACCTACCCCCAAAACTTTTGCAGAAGTAGAAATACCACCTGAACTCAGTTACACATACCGAAGAACAATTTCTTTTGTATGACAATAAATCAGCAGACAAAAAAATAATAATGTTTTGGACCCCCACAAATTTACTTAAATTACAAAACTGTGAAACATGGATGATGGATGGGACTTTTAAAATACGTCCCAAACCATTCGACCAATTGTATACAATACATGGACTATTCCAACATACAAACATTCCCTTCATATATGCTTTACTGCCAAACAAGCAAACAACAACTTATGTAGAACTTTTAAGCAAAATAAAGGAAGAAACTAACAATTATTTTCCACAAAAATATTAGTAGACTTTGAGCAGTCAATGATCCAAGCAATACTAAAAAACTACCCTCACACAGCAATTCAAGGTTGCTACTATCACTTTAACCAATGCATTTGGAGGCACCTCCAAAAATCTACATTAAGGGGCTCATTACGATGACGGACGGAAGCCCATCCGTGCTGGTGGCGGAAAACTGTCATGTCGTCTGTCCCAGGTGCGGCCATTGCGACCACCAAATCACAATGGTCCAACAGAGGCCTTTTACCGTCCGCCGCGGTCTGTCAGGCTCCGCACGTATTCTGCATACGCAAGGGCGGCGGACGGAGCAAACAGAGCAGGACCGTCGTGCGGAAACACGTTTCGTCCGCCAACCAGATCACGATGTTGCAAACAGCCCTTCCCACTGCCGCGTAAAAACTACCCCGTTGCGGATGGCGGAAATACAACAACGGAGAGGAAGAGCCGATACAGAAGCCATGCAACCCACCAGAGCCACCATGGATCCTGCGCTACAGGCCTTCCTGCAGCTCTACCTGCTGCACCTCCGGCAGACAAGACGCCGCCGCGTACAACAGCAGAGGTACGTACCAAACATCTACACGCATGCAACCCCTGAACAACTACAACTCCCAGCAAGCGTGGCGGCACCACGATGAATGTGGCAACCTGCCAAATGGAAAGTTTCGAGGCCCACCCAATCCCCATGAGTGACCCTCGGTGCCCCAGAAGGCAATTGGGGACAATGCGTGTCATCGCTGCGGATGCCAGCTCCCGCGCATGCGAACACATACTGCATTTGCATTGGCGCCCTGCGAATTACATCACACATCACAGCTCATTCGCCTAAAGTGATTGGTGCACCCCATGTGTATTGTTGTGGGGTACGAGGCCCCCATGCATATAAGGTAACCACACAGACACTACTTGTATGGGAGAACTGGCCCAGGGCACGTGCGTCCTGCCCAGTTTGTTGGCAGGGTCACAGGTCCAGTGACGCCTGTGCTGGGTGGCTGTGGGGTGGGGGGTAAGCCAGCCCTCTGGGAGTGGCTGGTACATCAGAACAACTAGAACAGTGACCAGCTGCTCACTACACTGTGAAGGGATAAGAGTGTGTGACCTTTGAGTCAAGTCTTCACACACATGGTATGTCCAAGAAAGGAGAGTGAAATTACATACATTGTCATGCCTCGTGGCCAGCATGGACTGAAATGAGGGAAGGAGTCAAAAAGGACAAAGGTCTCCCGCACTGTACCAATGTAGTATAATGAAACATCCAACCTGTGAACCCCGCCTGTATATCCCTTGACACCTGACTGGCGTGCCTTGGCCAGGGGTCGTCCTGTGAAGGGCCAGTGATGTAGGCAGACAATCTGAGGTGTCCATCGTCTGCAAATTACATACTTGTAATCCCTAGCACACCTAACACACGTACTGGTGTGGCGAGCAGTGTGCCTAGCTGCCAATGCCCGCAAATGTTCCCAGACACGTCCTGAGTCAGTGCTTCTCCAGACCAAAGGCCCCCAAATTTCTGCCCACCAGTATGGATGACATGTGATTACCACACCTTGTAAACCTCATTGGCTTTCGTGACATTCCCTGTAGACTGATGTACTTACATACTTGCATGACTGATTGTCCCTGTTCAATGTGTGCGTGACGTAAAGTACTGTCACACCCTACACCGATATCAGTAGCGCCATACAATAAATGAAATGAGCGAGTGGCTATGGAGAGATGAGGGGCGCTGGCCGAGGGTGGCAGAGAGGGAAGCCGAGGAGGAGGGCATGAGTGAGAGCATGAGAAGTGTCACTTGCCTGATACTCCCACCTCAGGTAGCCTCCTCCTCCCATCATGAGGACTCTTCATGGATAAACACACTTCATGAGAGTGATAACATCTAGAAAGAGAATATGGAAGGAAAGAATGCGTCTCCCTGGCCCTTGTAAAACTGAGAAGAGATAAAGGAGGGCCCTGAAGCAGGCCTGGCGAGAGACATAAGTGACAAATCGGGCACACAGTGGCCCACCCGAATGCCTCGTTAGACCACACAAATAAAGAGTCCTGGAGCCGGCCCTGCCTGGGAGGCATACCAAATGTTGATGGGAGCCATTGATGGAACACACATTGGCCTCGTACCACCACAGGCAAGTGAACCCATCTATAGGATCCCCAAACACTACCACTCCATCAACGTGCAAGTGGTACGACAGGCGGAGCAGATCATCTCACAAGTGTGTGCAGAGTATCCGGGGTCGGCACATGACTGCTACATCTGGCGGACCAGCAACATCACCCCCGCTCCCAACTCACACATGCCCAGTGACGATGATAGTGGTGAGGAAGAAGGCCTTGACCAGCGTCAACAGCTCATCGTCAACTACTTCCGTTGAGTATGATTCAACAATGATGTGTGTGTGCCTTGCTGTTGTCTCACAGACTTTGACAAATGTTCACGAGATTCCGTACACATACTGGACTATGCGCAGGATTTCAGAACCTGTGCATGCAGGGACTGAGCACAACGAGGCACCCCTACGCACAGGACACCATTGCCATACTGCCTCACTTGCTCTCCTACTCACTCTGAGGCATTCAAGCGCCTGTACACAAGCAGACAAGTCGAAGACAAGAAACGCCTCCAAATGTGAAGTTTTTACTACAGTGTCAAAGCATGCAACATACGTGCCACAACAGGTTGAAAATGCATGAGTACCCAACCAGTTACCACAGTGACATATCCATTTAACATGAAGCAGGATGTCGCATCAATAAACCCTCTGGACGTGCAACCACGAGCATATCCCCCACCCCTTGCAGGTAGGAGTTGAATGGGATGTCCCTGGTCCATGGGCTTTGTCAGCAGAACCCATCCCTCTGCCCATGTATGGTGACATTTGCATCACATTTGCTGTGTCGCTCTCATCACTGGATGGATCACTCTCCAGGTGTGGGGCATCTAGCCCGCATTCCCATGTCATCCAAAGGGGATCCGTGTCCTCTTGCAGCTGTGAGACTTGGGTGGGTCGGGGTGCCAGGGCCACACCAGAACAGAATGACAAGGGACAATGTCCTCCGACCATGGACAGAAGGTACAGACAGTACTCTAGGACCGCGCAGAGGACAAGCTCTGCGGACATCTCTCATGTGACAGACAAATACTAAGGTACTTGCAGGGCACAGGTCCCCAAAAAAAGTGGGGGGACTGACCAAGTAAGACAAAATGCGAATGACCTCACAACGTCACGACGTAGCACTAAGGAAGAAGTAAAATAGTGCGACAAATGATTTGTGCAAATACTGGGACAGAGTAACCCATCTGACAGTCTCGCAGTGTCTGCATTGATACACATGGACAGAACACAGGCAAAAGCATGCCTCCCTTAAGTCCCTGTGAACAGAAGGCAAGCTGTGTGTCTATGTTTCCCTCTGTGGCATCCACATTCAAATGTAAGGTTCAGGGCGGCCCCCAGACAGCATGTACAAACAAAAGGAGGCCGGATGGCCCCTTTACTTCGGCACGGTTGGAGGTGAAAAAGGCGCACTCGCTGCCTGCACGTTGCTGCAGGGAATGGAGAGCAGTCAACGTGCAGGTGCTGCTGAACGTGTCCCGGTAACTGGAGAGTACACCGGGACAAGTTATGCATATTCCTGTGGGGATCAGCGTCCTGGCAGGGGGGACGGCATCCACCCCGTGTGAAGAGGGGGGGGATGCCGTGTACCTGCGTGTACACCTGACCCGAGCCCTGGGTACTTGCAAAACAACAACGCCATGTAATCTTCATGCGCCACATCTGCATGATGGAAGCCGGGCCCATGCCAGACAACAATGTCCACGACGGTCAGATGGGAGACTCCACTTGCTCCGGTCCGTGGTACCAAGCGAGACTGCCCGCAGAGCTCAGCATAGTCCAAGCCAATGTCGACAGGGCTAAAGTCAGAGAGCTGGATGACAATTCCCGTCAGGAGGCGTGAAGAAAGGGAAACGTAAATTGAATTAGTCACCTACAGCCCCTGTTGCTGGTAAGTAGTTACGAATCCAAGAAGGCACAGGCAGCTTCGAAGGCAATCAGTTCCAAGAGACAATCTAAATCATCTTCCGCGAAGAGGACCGCCATCCAATCCAGCAGTATGAAGGAACAGATGTGCTCCTCGCACCACGAGGTTGAAAGGAGCATCCCATCGCAACCTGGGAGAGGTCTGAGGTAGGCATTGCACAGGAGCCATTGCGCTAACGCACAGGCGCAGCTGTCCGCCTGCCTGACACATTGTACGGCATCCCATAAACGTGTCTCACCGAAGCAGTCTTGCACGTCGACCAACAAAGGAGTCACCCACAGCTCATGATCCAGGTCGGCAAGGCATGTGTTTGAAAGGCAGACATCCATGGCCCACTCAGACAGACATCTCCTGCAAGTAAATACAGGTTGCACGCAGGTGAAATAGGCATTGCGGAACGTTAGCCCATAACTGATGCCCAGCACAGCCAATGGGACACATCCAAAGAGATGCTGCTTGCGGGCACAGTACAGTTGCAACTGACCTGGCTCGGCCTGGACCACAGGATGGTCAGACATGGCATGGAAGCAATCTCAGAACCAGCGCTCAGCTGTACAGCGAAAGTAATGAACTGAGGCCGCTAAATGCAGTGTTGAAATTTGGAGCAATCACACCCGGTGGTACTCCCGGGAAAGCATGGAAGGAGGGGACAAGGCCAGAGCCCACAGGTCTGATAAAAAGTGTGCAACGGCCTTCAGCATCAGACGCTATCATTAATTTGTGTGTCAGTTCACCGCGAAAATAGTGGGAGAGCCGTGTTCAGCAGTGACTGGATAGCGCGGGACGGTCAAGACACCTGCAATTCGAAGGTCTCCGGTCTGGTGTGGGAGCGACTACTTGTCTAAACAGAGGCCCATTGTACATGCACACTTATTGTAGTATGCTTTCACTGTGTGAATGTGAGGCCACAAATGACTATCCACAATCACTCATGGGGTGGTTAGCTGAACATTGCCACAAGAAGGACACGTCGTGCAACAGATCCTGTATACTTGATGCCTGGCCTGTGCACGCAGGTGTTGTACTCATGCAGGAACAGCGAAGTACTGTTGGAAACCAGATTTGGCGTGTGCATGTTATCAGGGACTGGTATTCATGTGGTTGAACCTGCATAGATCGCACGTGTATTCAGAAAATCCCTGTGCAACAGTACTTGAGTGTGTTGATGCGACAATGTCCACATCGTCCACATGACAGGATGTGGTGTGATGCTGGCTCCTGTGGGCACACTGCTAAGGATTTCATTGGTCTGCGCTATGTGATCTGTGACAACTTCCGTCATGTCCATGTTTGTTGGTACTTACCAGCCTCCAGTCACCCCTCGATTCATGTGAGGCTCTCTGGATGCATTATGGCAGGCATCTTCTCCTCCCATTCAGTGACGGTTGGTGGTGGGATGGGAGGGCCGCCACCAGTTTTCTGTGCCGCCGCATGGTTCCTCTGGGCCCGTAGCTTGAGCCGGCCCTTGGGGTTGCATCACCGCTTCCTGATGTCACGCACTGTGCGTAGGGTGGTCCCTACGGCATTGACTTTGCTATGGATCCTTGCCCGCATCTGATTCTTGCGCGCAGGTGGGGTGTGTTGGACCAGGTGCCCGTGCAAATGTGGTTCTGCCCTGATTGTCTCGTCTACCATCACTTTCACATCTGAGTCAGTGAAGTTGGGCATTTTCTTGGGGGCATGGTGCAAATGAATGAGGGGATATTTTCAATGTAAAATTATAATAATAAATATTATTAAAAAGTGATATTTATTAATATAATTAAAAAAATATACATGTAATGTGCAATGTATATTTAAAAATTGTAATATGTTTTAGTAATATGAAAATATTGTAATGTTTTAAAAAATGTTTGTTTGCAAAATGACTTATGTTCTTAATAATATTATTTATATTAAAAATATAAATATTTCCAAAAATAAAACATATGTTGAAAACTACAAACAATTATAAATGTGTTCAATAATTTTTTTGTTAAAGTACATATGTTATTATTAAAATGAACTATAAGGGGTCGATTCCGATTCGGGCCGGAAAAGCACCGACCGACTCGGAGCCGGTATTAATTCCGACCGACACGTACCTGTGGCGCCCGACCCGCCAAGTACGATGCAAAGCGTGCAAAATCCGACCGACACGTACGGAACCCAAGCCGAACGACCGAGCCGCACGGAAAACAGCAATCCGGCCGGAAAAACACGCGAATCGAACCGACCGACACGCACCCGGAACAAATCCGACCGAAACGTACCCGCGAACTCCAAACCGCCAAGTACGATGCAAGGCGCGAAAACCACGACCGAGTCGTACGGAGGACAAGCCGTACGACCGACACGCATACAAAACTGCGAGCCGAAGTAACACAAAACACCGCGACCGACGCGTACGCCGCATAGAAAATAGCACAAACACAGCGTGAACGAAACGGAGAAGACCGCACGAGACAACTGCAGGGTCCGACTCGGTCACAAGAACGTTTCCAACATGCACAGAAAGTACTAAGGGAAAATACACAAAAAAAGGCCAAACAAGCAATTACAAAGCCAATAAATACTGGGGGGTGGGGACAGAGAACAAAGACACACCCACAACTCCACCCATATAAAGGACACAAATCCCAACCATGATCCTTTGCAAATCCTATTCACCTGCCAGCACTCAACAGACAGCAACCACACACCCACAGCTCATCCCTCACACAAGCCACACACCATCAGCACACCAACAAATAGCTACCTCACATACACCCAGCAAAACACACACTCACACACCTTCACCTGCACACCAACACACACATCACTCACCATCACCACCCATCACCATGCCCCCAAAGAAGAATCACAAGTTCCTAGATAGTGAATTGGAAGTCATGGTAGACGAGATCCTCAGGGTAGAGCCACAGCTGTTTGGCGCACTGGTCCAACAGACACCCATCGCCCAGAAAACAAAGATGTGGGAGAGGATCATCAACAGGGTGAACGCACAATCACCATGTCTGCGCACAAAGACTGACATCCAGAACAGGTGGTATGACGTGCGCAGGAGGGTACGGGACCTGCTGAAGAAGGACTACCTCCTGAGCAAACACACCGGCAGTGGCCCTCCTGCCAAGCCAGTATACCTCAGGCCCTGGGAGGAGAAGGTGCGGGCCATCCTACCGCCAGTGAGCGTCTATGGACTAGAAAACATCCCAGAGCCTGGTGAGTACACAACAAATGTACACAATATTCTGCCACAATACACACACACATCACTGTCAAGGGGAGAGTCAAACCATGCACTCTTAGCAATTACACAGCAACCAGAACAGAATCATCCCAAAATGTGTATGTCAGTCAGATAAACACAACACATGCCATCTCAAAGTTACATTTAACCGTGTCATCACATGTACAAACACAACTACAACTACAGCTAGGCAGTGGCACAAATATAACTAACAAACACATCCAGACATGTAGCCACCACTACAACACCAACACACAGTGAAGACCACTGAAAGAAAGGAATTCTGTGTATGCTGGGCAAGTCAGTGTAGCCAATAGCATCATGGGAGTCGTAGTCACAGATATTGCTCACCCCCACAACTGTCCCATCAACACCACCATGAACCATGCGCACATCACAGGGAGTGGAAAAGGACTCACAAGATGGCTGACACTGGGTACTGCTGTGGGGAGCACAAGGCCCTGCTGGCAACTGTGCAACAACCAACAGCAGGACACCACTGACTGACATCCTGAGAGACAACTTGCACTCCCTGCAATGGAAGCACGTTCCATGGTGGGATATCTGGCTGGGTGGGAAGGAGGACTCACAGCACTGACCATAGTCACAAGCACCTCCCCTCACACACCCCCTCAACACAAACTCCACATAACCCACCTGGGAGAATGCAATGCCTCACATCCTAACTCAAGATCCCACAAAGAACCACCACCCTGGGTTATGCTGTGTGAAGCACAGGGAGACTCTTGGGACTTTTAGCCAAACAACTGCCAGGACAACACTCCCAGCCATCCTGTCAGCACAGGCAGCCCACCCCACAGGGAAGCAGAGTCAAAAGGAAGGAAGGATGGGCATGCTGGGAAGGGGGTGGAGGCAATAGCATGATGGGAGTTGTAGGCACAGATATTGCTCAGCCTCACAATTGGCCCATCAACACCACTCACAACCATGCTCACATCACAGGGAGTGGAAAAGGACTCACAAGATGGCTGACACTGGCTACTGCTGTGGGGAGCACAAGGCCCTGCTGGCAACTGTGCAACAACCAACAGCAGGACACCACTGACTGACATCCTGAAAGACAACTTCCACTCCCTGCAATGCAAGCACGTTCCATGGTGGGATATCTGGCTGGGTGGGAAGGAGGACTCGCAGCACTGACCATAGTCACAAGCACCTCCCCTCACACCCCCTCAACACAAACTCCACATAACCCACCTGGGAGAATGCAATGCCTCACATCCTAACTCAAGATCCCACAAAGAACCACCACCCTGGGTTATGTTGTGTGAAGCACAGGGACACTCTTGGGACTTTTAGCCAAACAACTGCCAGGACAACACTCCCAGCCATCCTGTCAGCACAGGCAGCCCACCCCACAGGGAAGCAGAGTCAAAAGGAAGGAAGGATGGGCATGCTGGGAAGGGGGTGGAGGCAATAGCATGATGGGAGTTGTAGGCACAGATATTGCTCAGCCTCACAATTGGCCCATCAACACCACTCACAACCATGCTCACATCACAGGGAGTGGAAAAGGACTCACAAGATGGCTGACACTGGCTACTGCTGTGGGGAGCACAAGGCCCTGCTGGCAACTGTGCAACAACCAACAGCAGGACACCACTGACTGACATCCTGAAAGACAACTTCCACTCCCTGCAATGCAAGCACGTTCCATGGTGGGATATCTGGCTGGGTGGGAAGGAGGACTCGCAGCACTGACCATAGTCACAAGCACCTCCCCTCACACACCCCCTCAACACAAACTCCACATAACCCACCTGGGAGAATGCAATGCCTCACATCCTAACTCAAGATCCCACAAAGAACCACCACCCTGGGTTATGTTGTGTGAAGCACAGGGACACTCTTGGGACTTTTAGCCAAACAACTGCCAGGACAACACTCCCAGCCATCCATGTCAGCACAGGCAGCCCACCCCACAGGGAAGCAGAGTCAAAAGGAAGGAAGGATGGGCATGCTGGGAAGGGGGTGGAGGCAATAGCATGATGGGAGTAGTAGGCACAGATATTGCTCAGCCTCACAACTGGCCCATCAACACCACTCACAACCATGCTCACATCACAGGGAGTGGAAAAGGACTCACAAGATGGCTGACACTGGCCACTGCTGTGGGGAGCACAAGGCCCCGCTGGCAACTGTGCAACAACCAACAGCAGGACACCACTGACTGACATCTTGAAAGACAACTTTCACTCCCTGCAATGCAAGCACAGTCCATGGTGGGATATCTGGCTGGGTGGGAAGGAGGACTCACAGCACCGACCACAGTCACCAGCAGCTTTTCACACCTCCCCCTTAACACAAACTCCACACAACTCACCTGGGAGAATGCATTGCCTCACACACCAATAATCTATCCCACAAAGAACCACAACACTGGGTCATGCAGAGTGAAGCACAAGGACACACATGGGACCTGTAGCAGAACTAACCCCAGGATTACACTGTCAGCCATCTTGTCAGCACAGGCACACAACCCCACAGGGAAGCAGAGTCAAAGGGAAGGAAGCATGGGCATGCTGGGAAGGGGGTGGAGGCAATAGCATGATGGGAGTCGTAGTCACAGCTCAACATCCCCCACCCACATGGCCCAGCAAGCTCACACTCACGCATGCACATCCCACAGAGAGTGGAAAGGCCCATCAAAGATGTCTGACACTGGTGCTGTGTTGTGGGGAGCACAAGGGCATGCTGGGAACTGCACACCAACCAACAGCAGGACACCACTGTCAGCCATCTTGCCATTGCTCTCACACCCACACACACTGAACTCCCCACAAAAGCAAGTAAGTATGGGAATGCTGGGAAGTGGGGTGGAGGCAATAGCATGATGGGAGTCATAGTCACAGACATAGCTCACCCCCACAACTGTCCCATCAACACCACCCTGAACCATGCTCACATCACAGGGAGTGGAAAACAACTGACAAGATGGCTGACACTGGCAACTGCTGTGGGGAGCACAAGGCCCCGCTGGCAACTGTGCAACAACCAACAGCAGGACACCACTGACTGACATCTTGAAAGACAACTTTCACTCCCTGCAATGCAAGCACAGTCCATGGTGGGATAACTGACTGGCTGGGTGGGAAGGAGGGCCGGCTGTCAACCAAATACAACCAATGCAGACCATGTTCACACCCCAACAAATACATAGAAATGCCCAAATAATGCAGGACAATGTGCTACACCAATATCAACCCCTGACTGTGACAACTTAGGACAATGCAATGTACAGGCCCGCACCCAGAGGCACAGTCACAACTGTCAGGTGTGTCAACCATTGATGCCTGCAGAAACATAACATACATTGTGTGTGTCTCCCAAAAACAGGTGATGATGGGGACACAGCAGCAGACGCTGAGGAGTCCCAGTCCCAGGCTCAAGAGGATACGGAGCTCACTGGTGTCGAACAGCCTCTGCCCTCCTCGGATGAAGAAGACCAACCTGGCACCTCCGGTGCAAGTCATCATGCAGCACCAGCAGGACCACCAGCTGCAGCACCAGCAGGACCACCAGCTGCACCCCCTGCACCCACCCCTCCAACGACTGTCACCACAAATACCATCCCTGCCGACATGGACAGAACAAGGAGCACCACCAGCACAGGGACCCTGGACCAACGTGGGGCCATGGACACCACCACCACCACCAACCCCCAAGGGGGACCAGGGTCATCTGTGCGTGCCACTGCACGCACTGCACATGTCGGCAGGGGTGGTGGGAGGGGTGGGAGACAGAGGTCGCTGCTTGCAGAGGTGTCTGGTGTGCATGATGACCCACAACTGGCACGCATAGCCGATGCGTACCAGTCCAGCACCGGAGATCTCAGCCAGGTAGTGGGGCTCCTCAGGGACATCAAAGAGCAGCAGGCTGCCCATCATGCCCGCTTGGACTCACACATGTCCCGCGTGGAGTCCAAGTGGGACACACTGCAAGAGATGACGGCGGTGCATAGGGACATATTACAATGCCTCCGCCAGATGACCAGCAACCAGTCTACACCTCCCTGTGTGCCAACAACATCTGGTGCCGGAACAACTGCAACTGCCACAGGGAGGGAGGATGACTCTGGCGGAGAGTCCCCTGCACCGCAGCAGCCTGCACTTGAGGGGCCCCCCCAAAGAAGAGGGGTCATCCGAGGAGGGGCAAGTGAGAGGCCGATGGCCATGTGCAACCCCCAGGAAGCCTGAACCTGTTCTGGATGATCACCTTTGTGCGCAAACTGTTCACCCTGTTGACGGCAACACAACTCCCACACATGACATGGGGAGTACAAGTTGGACCAATGTCTCAGACAACTGTGGCCCCGATACTGGGGATTTTGTCTACCAGGACTTTCAATTCATCTAGGAACTTCTGATTGCAATATAAATGTACAGCACTAACCATCCTGTGCACTATTCACACAAATGTATCACAATAAACACACTAATACACCATACTTGCCTCTGTTGTGATTCCAACGTGGGTGCTGTCATGGGGATGATGAACTGCAAAATTACACTGTGTATGCGAACTGCAACAGCAAGTACAACACAGGCATGTGAGTAATGGCAACGTGACACATATGAGGGAGACACACCACCAGGGCTACACAACACATACACACCTAGGCCATCTGACTCATTGCCTACACTGATGTTGCCAGGAAAGACGGTGCAATGCACAGACACCACACCTATTCCCAGTTGTAGTCAAGTAGCCCACAGGTGCAGTAAGCAAATGGCAGTCAAATGTGTGACCACAGACAACGCACATCACAAAGTGAAGCACAGGTTTATTACACAGTTGCAACATGTCGTAACCACTACAGATGCAAGGTAATCCCACCTGGCAGCGGGCACACAGTCAACAACTGTAGAAGGAAGGAAGTCCATGGGTGTGGCGCACATCACCTGTAGGGACACAACAGCTACCACCCTGGAAGTACAATCACGTCGTCGGTGGACACAGTTGACCAAACGAATCTGAAAGTACCCTGTGAAGGACAGAAATGACACACAGTCAAAAGCAATGGAGAACAGGACAGAACAGCAAAACTCATGCACAATACATGTTACAAGATACCCACCCAGAACCAAGTTAGCATGTCAACACTGTTGGGGAGTACAGACTACCTGTAAGCACACATCGCTACACACATCCAGTCAAGTAGCCCATGGACACACTCTAACAGCACCAGAGCACCACCTACACATATCATGCTAACTCACATCATTGACATGACACCTCAGGATACTCACATTCAGCTAAAGAAGTTGGTGATGAGCTGTGTGCGGACATCACCATCATCATCATCATCACTGGCATCGTGGTCCAGGCCAGGATCCTCCACAGGTGGCGGATGTTGGTCATTGTCATCCTGGATGAGAGGCAACTCCTTCCGCACTGCCAGGTTGTGGAGCATGCAGCAGACGATGATAATCTTGCACACCTTCGCTGGGGCATATGGGAGGGACCCTCCTGTCTTGTCGAGGCAGCGGAAGCGGCTCTTCAGGAGACCAAATGTCCGCTCAATCACTCTCCTGGTCCGACCATGTGCCTCATTGTAGCGCATCTGGGCTGGTGTCACAGGGTTCCTGAGGGGTGTCAGCAACCACGGCATGTTGGGGTATCCCGAGTCACCTACGGACAGACAAGTGCACATTAGCTGACTTGGAAAAGTGGGCGGAATACTACAGATCAGATCACACACAATGGCACAAAGTCAGTACACACCGACAAGCCAGGCACGCTGGTTCTGCATCTGTGCCATCATCCTGGGGATGCGACTACTCCTCATCACAAAGGCATCGTGTGCTGAACCAGGGAAACGGGCACACACGTGTGAGATGGTCATATCTGCAAGACACACCACCAGTGCATTGACCGAGTGGTAGTGTTTGCGGTTACGGTAGGCCTGTTCATGTGCCTGTGGTGGTACCAAAGCCACATGTGTCCCATCAATGGAGCCAATGACATGCGGCATCCTCCCCAGGGCATAGAAGTCACTCTTCACGTCAGTGAGTCGTTGCAGTCTAGGGAAATAGATGTACCGGTTCAGGTATAGCAACATTGCCTCCAAAACATCGCGGAGCACACGGCTGAACATGGTCTGTGACATCCCACCAGCAGTCGCCACAGTGTGTTGAAAGGTACCGGTGGCAAAGAAGTGTAGGGCTGCCATCACCTTCACCTTGGGGGTCAGCGCTGTAGGATACGGCCGGCCAGGCTGCAAATGTGGGGCCAACTGCACTGCCAAATCCTCAATCAGCTGCCTGGTGAAGCGGTACCGTCGGATGCTGTCCCGTTCCACCATCGTTGCCAGGTCTGGGAATGGTCTATGGACAGCAGGAGCCCTGCAGTGCAGAGGAGAAGAAAGCAAGATTGTCAGTCACCCCACATATGCGGCATTGAACACACTCAATATCACATCATACATCATTATGAGGCACAACTACATGAAGTGTGCAGTTCCGTAAGGACATGTATGGTACATACATGGCCAACATCTGTCATCACGGTTCAACAAGTGGCATCAATTAGTCCCAGGTTGGCCCATTGGATATCATGAGGCCGTGTCACAGTTCCCATCTCCTGCTGCCATGTTACAATCACCCCCCACAGTGACATGTGAGGACAGATGTGCCCCAGGCATCACAGCTCAACGACAGGTACATTCCCAGGGACCCTGTATTGCCACATGGACACTGGCATTACATGGAGTATCATGTATACACCACAGCAAAACAACCATGACCCCCACAGGTAGTGGTTCCACTTGCCTCTGCAGGACAGACATGGACGTCTGTGACACACACACGCACAACATCAAAGTCCATGCACAAACAACGTGGATGTGGAGACTGTCTCCCATTGTGCACATGAAATCAGAGACATTGTAAACACTACATGCACACAGACTGTGGAGGACCATCACTATTGTGCCACTGGGTCACCCTGGCTCAAACATACCGTCCCACATGGGACTCACGGGGTATGTGACATGACATACACATACACCACCGTGAAATGTGAGCATGGCACATGCTCAGATATGAACAGTTGCACATCACAGTGGTCATGTACACGTAACACCCAGGATCCTGTCCCCATGAACATGTGCACAGCCTGGGGGTGGCTGCCCCCAGGTGACACCCACAGGACAACATGTACACCAACATACACACAATAGGAAATGCAGCCTTACATGCCTTATGATACAGTTTGGACAGGCTGTGGTGTTGTAGGTGTGCCCCTCACTCCCTGGGAGCTATTTGTGGCTGGCATATGTTCATCTGAGACAGGCATGGTGACATATGCCAGTCACTTGTACAGGGATGCGTTGAACAGCAATGGACCGATCGGTGCACCCGGCCGGCCCATTGCATTCAATGTGTGCGGGTACGCGTTGTACCCCTGTACGCGTTGAACAGCAATGGACCAATCGGTGCCCCCGGCCGGCCCATTGCATTCAATGTGTGCGGGTACGCGTTGTACCCCTGTACGCGTTGAACAGCAATGGACCGATCGGTGCACCCGGCCGGCCCATTGCATTCAATGTGTGCGGGTACGCGTTGTACCCCTGTACGCGTTGAACAGCAATGGACCGATCGGTGCCCCCGGCCGGCCCATTGCATTCAATGTGTGCGGGTACGCGTTGTACCCCTGTACGCGTTGAACAGCAATGGACCGATCGGAGCCCCCGGCCGGCCCATTGCATTCAATGTGTGCGGGTACGCGTTGTACCCCTGTACGCGTTGAACAGCAATGGACCGATCGGTGCACCCGGCCGGCCCATTGCATTCAATGTGTGCGGGTACGCGTTGTACCCCTGTACGCGTTGAACAGCAATGGACCGATCGGTGCCCCCGGCCGGCCCATTGCATTCAATGTGTGCGGGTACGCGTTGTACCCCTGTACGCGTTGAACAGCAATGGACCGATCGGTGCCCCCGGCCGGCCCATTGCATTCAATGTGTGCGGGTACGCGTTGTACCCCTGTACGCGTTGAACAGCAATGGACCGATCGGTGCGCCCGGCCGGCCCATTGCATTCAATGTGTGCGGGTACGCGTTGTACCCCTGTACGCGTTGAACAGCAATGGACCGATCAGTGCCCCCGGCCGGCCCATTGCATTCAATGTGTGCGGGTACGCGTTGTACCCCTGTACGCGTTGAACAGCAATGGACCGATCGGTGCGCACCCATTGTCAATGGCCTAGCCTGACAACGGACGCGTTTT
This sequence comes from Calotriton arnoldi, assembly GCA_963921515.1. NCBI lineage: Eukaryota > Metazoa > Chordata > Amphibia > Caudata > Salamandridae > Calotriton > Calotriton arnoldi. Next base: position 1,228,632 of record CAWUFW010005242.1, read on the forward strand.
CAAAATTCGAACGAGTCGGTTGCTGTAAATTCAGTTGGTCACCCACAACAATGTTGCAAAATCATGTATGTCATGGAGTTGAAGATTTGAAGGATGCTGTGGGCGTGTATTGGTGCTGCTATTCCATGGATTGGCCAGATTCAGAAGATGCAAACGACTTGGACCTATCACTTTGGACACATGGGACAGTATCTGCCTCTGCAGCACACATATATTGCTGGCTGTTCCCCTGAGAGCTCACTTGCCTGCACTACATGCTCCAGGACGACATCTGCCACTGCACTGCTGCTGTCTCTGCCCCCTCTGGACCCTGCAATGGCACGTACTGTGGAGAGAGCCCCAGCCTTCAGCCTTGAGGAGAACCAGGCCCTGCTGGACAGCCTACTTCCACAGTACAGCAAGCTGTATGGGACACCAGGGGAGCAGGTGAGTGTTCTGTGCACTGCCTTTCTGAATGTGCATTTTGTCTGACTAGCAAGGCTGAAAGTCTGCACGCCACTGGCTAGCAGGCTCACTGAGTAGTTGTCACCCCCCATAGTGTGTAGTGACATGCACTGGACAGGTATGGTGCAGTGACAGTGCATTTGAACAAGGTTTTACTTCCCATGCAATGATACCATGTAGTGACTTCTGGCAAACTGTCCATGGGCAGCGTTGCACTGCCTGTGTACATCATGTGCCCCTGTGATTGAGACATGTATATACAACTGTGTCATGCACGGATATGTTGCATGTGTAGTAATGGCCTTTTCACTTTGTCATCCTCACAGGTTAATGCCCATCGGAAGCAGGAGATCTGGAAGGACATCGTCCGGGCTGTCCGGTCCGTGGGGGTCTACAAGCGCTGGATCCGCAACTGCCAGAAGAGGTGGCAGGACCTTCGGGGCTGGACCCGGAGGATTGCACGGGTCCAGCTGAAGCTGTCGCCTCCTCGCAGGAGGGGCGGACCACGGACCCTGACCCCCCACATGCTCCAGATCCTGGCGGTGGTGTTTCCAGACCTGGATGGGCAGCTGAAGGCCAGACAGCAGCAAGGAGGGGGTGAGTCAAAGACTGCACTGTGAACTCTGTATTACATGCTATGTGCCCTCCTCTGGCCTGGTTAAACTGCCACAGTACAGCAGTCATGTTGTCCAGGAGCCATGTCCCTCTATTGTGCACTGCCCACTCCTCATCTGATACCCAGGTGTGGCCCTTACAGTCAGGGAATTGTGTCACTTGGGACTGTGTCCTTGCAGTTTGCTTCACTCAAGGTGGGGGACAGCATCTGTTTCCCTAACTCTGTTGTGGGCATCATGGGTGGGTCCATTGTTCACACAATGCCTGTGTTCGGACATGTAATCTGCGTGTTGCTTTGATATGCGGTCCACTTGCTGAGCTGAGCCACCACATGTGCCTGGGGTATCTGGCACACACCCATGCAGCAGGTGGGAACAATGTTTGGGCCCCAGGAGTGTGCAGATTACGTGTGTCACACATACATAGCTAGCTATCCACTGTCCAGGGCTCATCCCTCATTCATGTGGGGCAGGACAGTCATGCCTACTCCAGCCCATCCAATACACCTGTACTCCCACTCCCGTGTATCAGCTGACACGTTGTGCGCAGTGATTTGACCCCTCAGATGTCTGCCTCTGTGTCAGTGTGCTGTGGATTTGTTGCCAGGACTGCTGGGGTGTTTCTCGGTTGGGGCTCAGCATGCCACTGGAGATGTGACCATAGGAGACGATACTTGTGTGTCCCATAGGTGTTTGATCAGCTGCCCGTGCAGACTGGGGTATGTGAATGTGAAGTTCAGGCAGCTGTTTCCCATTCACAGCAGATTGTGAGGGGCTCAGGTTCAGAGGGTAGTGTCACAGGTCTCCCATATGTCCAATCGGTATGACCTGGACAGATGAGGGTTCAGATGATGTGTTGTGTGGGGGATGTACATGTGCACTTGTGCAGCTCCAGGACTTGCATTCCCCATGACCTACTATTGTGACACAGTACAGAGTGTTGTTGTCTGGCTGCCAAGTCATACATCACTGAGACAGTGATGTATGACTTAGCAGTCATGCCTCTGCCATGGCATGTGTCTACTCATTGGTGATCCTGCAGGGGAGTGACATGTGCTACATGCACACCATTGTGGCGATGGCTATCAGGACATGGGTGCATCATGGTGTCTGTCGCTGGTATGCATCACATGCATTTCCTATTTGACTCTGGGCATCCCTTTCATCCGGAAACCTGTACTGACTCAGTGGCAAGAGTTGTGATGTGTGCATGTCCACATGCTACACCGTGTCCTCTGCACTGTCCAACTACTGTGTAGGTGGTGCATGTGTCCACACTGGGGTGTTGCTATCCAACAGACACCAGACAGATGGGTGCAAGGCCATGTGGGATGTGAGTGCCATGGTTGGCATCACACTGACAATTGGCTTCTCCTGTTCAGTTAGGGCACTTTTAGCAATGTTCAACTAATGATGCCAGGGCTTGCTCTGTAATGTGCTGTGCTCACAGTGGTGTGTGCGTTTGGTGCAGGTGACTGATGTCTGTCTGTTTCCCCATTGATTGCAGATACATCCACGGCCACAGAAGGGGACAGCTCCACGGATCAGGAGGAGCCGGAGAGCCAGACTGGGTCAGCAGCCGAGGAGTGGTCGGAGGGACCCAGTGGCACGGAGGGCGAGGGGAGCCACACCGAGGAGTCCTCAGCAGCATCCACCTCAGCTGAGGACCACAGCGGCTCGGAGGATGACTCCCTTATGGAGGCGGGTGTCAGCAGCCACCACACCCCAGCTAGTGTTGCTGTCCCCGCCACCACCAGCACCACCACCGCCCTCCCATCAGCTCCCATTCCCCAGGTCCGTGGAGGCTCCCATGTTCGGGAGCGTGTCTCCTTCGGGCCAGGCACCGCACCCCCTGCCCCTGTGTCCCCTGCTGCCCTGAGTGAGGAGTCTGTGTACCTCCTTCGCCAGCTCCATGTGGGGCAGACAGCCATGCTGAGTGTCCTCCATGCACACACCGCTCTGTTGACTCAGCTGGTGTCGTTCATGGAGGGCATCTCATCGGGCATGTCTGACCTACAGAGGGGCAATAGGTCCATGGACTCCTCCCTGACGGCAGCAGTGTCCCTCCTCAGACAGTCCCTCACCCCTCCTGCCTCTGCTCCATCCACACTCCCCAGCACCTTACCCGTCCCAAGCACACACACCGGCACAGGCACACACCAGCACACACACGTCCAGCACACAGACACACACGCCACAAACAAAACGCACACGCACGCACAGTCAGGGGACTGAAACCAGACTCACAGGGGATGGGGCCCTGGAACACACACACGCATCCACAAGCACTGCGCAGTCCTCAGTTGCCTCTCCCTCCAAAGCACCCTCCCTTGCCTCACCTGCAACCCCAAAGTCACAGCGGCTCTTCCTCTGTGACCTCGGCCTCATCCCCTACGATCCAGCTGCTCCAGCATCCAGGGGGAAGAGGAAGCCCACCCACACGGAGCAGAGTGCCCCTCGCCCCCGGACACCCTCCCCCAGGCGCAGACAGACTGAGGCCCCCACCCGCAAGTCCCCCCGGAGTCGTAAGAGCAAGACCCCGCCGCCGCCCTGCAGCTCAGGCACCAGGTCTCCTTCCTCCATCCCTCAGGCCCCCACTCCACAGGTGCCCCCACCACACCCTGCCCCAGGTTCCCCCACCCACAGATATACCATCCCCAAGAGGATCAGGCCTTCTCCCCCTGCCACTTGCTCTCCCGGCACCACACCCCCGCTGCGCTTGTCTGTGCCACTGATGTGGTGAGGGTGTCCTCCCCCTCTGTCCAGCCCACCTTGCCTGTTCCCCATTCTCCTCCCCTGGAGGTAGGCACTGCAGTGGAGTCCACTACCACCCTGTCTGACTTGGGCACTGCAGTGGCGGACCTGTCCACTCCATCTGCACGGTCCACTGCAGTCGTGCCAGCACACACACCATCTGAGCCATGCCCCCCAGTTGTGCCGGCACACACCATGTCAGACACCTCCACTGCAGTTGTCAGTGGCTCTCCAGCACCCACCACCCCTTCCCTGCCTCCTCCTGGTGAGCCCTGATCCTGTCCCTGCGGTGCCTGGCCTGCCCCCCGGTTGCCCCTCCTAGTGGATTGTCCCTGGTTTTGTGCAGTGCAGGCATGCGTAGGGTGACATCTGCCACTGTCACCCTGTATTGACTTACTTGATGGACTGGCCATTGGCCTTTGTTGGAGCATTACTGTTCTCTGAGTTTTTGGACACACATATGCTGAATAAAGCAACTTTCTGTTCTCTAATGCTATTACTTCTGATGTACATGATGTTGATGATGCTGACCATGCCCTTGCAGCAGGGATGATGATCTTTGGTCTCAGGACAATGAAGTGTCACTGGGCAGGGCCCCATGTGGTCCAGAGGGACAGTGTCCTATCCTGTGGTGTATCCATGTCATCCTTAACAGCATCTGTGGGTGTCATGTTTACAGTATTTGGCAATGGAATTTCCTAGTTACATTAGCAATGTCACATCTGTGGCTTCCATCCCTGCACATCTGTAGTGCTTGCCATTGTTCAATTCGTCTACTTCCCTGACCGTGTGGCCATCTCCAGTGGACATGCAGGTTTGGGCATCAATGGGGAAGGACTCATCTGTGTTGTCAGTGCAACTTGCTGTACATGTGTGTTGGATCTGTGCTGATGATTTCGTTGACACTCCCATGACCAGGCTGATGTGATGGGAGCCTTGATTTGGTGCTAATTGTTTACTGTGTGACAAAGTGTTGTGCTGACATGATGGAGCCCTACTGATGCGACATATGGCACAGCTTTCCTCACACAGGAGTGGAGTCCCCTCATGGCAGTGTGTGCTCCTGTGACATTGCCTGCGCCCAAGGTGTGTGTTGTATGAGCATGTCTGTGTGTTCACTTCCATTTTGCTATGCGTACTGGGATCCCTAGTGATGTTCCTGTTTGTGATGCTTGCTGAGCTGAGCTATGTTCCCCCAAAGTCTACTCCCTGGGTTCTCTGTGATGTGGGTGCATGGCACATTACTGGTCATCAGGGTGTCACCCATAGGTGTGTTTGCTGTCAGGGCTGAGTTTGTGGGCAGGCGCTGATGGGTCATAGTTAGGATTCCCCTTAGCACTTGTTGTTTACTCCTGTAATGTGATTTACGGTTTGTGTTAGCTTTCATTGTTTGTGACACGTTGTGTGTGTGACTGCTGGCACTCCTCAGGGTCAGGGCTGCAATGTTGGTAGTTGTCCATGTGTGTTCTTTGTGGGTGACCTTGGCTTCTTCATTGGTGTGTGACTGTGGCTGGGATCCCATTGGTTGGTGTGGTGTTGCCGTCATGTCCATGTACAGCGTAGTGTGCAGTGTGTCAGACATTTAGGAGTCTTGTTGAGTGGCCATGTCTGCTGTGTTTCTGCACCTTGCTTCCCACCCACCCCCCTGGGATTGTCATGGGTGCATGCGCAATGTCACCTGTGCATGTGAGCTTCACTGCAGCACATTGTTGGTGGTCGAGGTGTGTGTTGTTTAGTGTGTGCAGATGAGAGTTGTTGCCCGGCAAGACCCCTGCCTCCATGTTGGCCTTGGCTTACTGGCCATGCTGATTGATTTGTGCTTGTGTGGGTGTGCTGGTGATTCTTTGCTCAGGATACATGACTGTGGTTCACAGTGTGAACGACATCTGGCTTTGTCATCACAGTGGTATTGTAATGCAGCCCAGGGTCACCACATTGTGTGGGCCCTGGGGGTGGTGCTGTGGTGCCTCGGTGTCTTACTGTGTGGGTTGCTGTTCCTACATGCTTGTGTGACATGTGTGATTTGTGCTCCCTCTCATCTGACAATGCCTGATTGCCCACATAGGGGAATTGGATCCCTGAGTTACCTTTGTGTGGCACTGTATGCACATCTGTGTGTTTGGTCTTCAGGCCTCCTCATGTGTTGTGTGGTTGCCTGGGGACACTGGTCCCCCCTCACCTGTTGTGTTTGATGTGCAGTGTGTGTCTGCCTGTTTGTGTTTGTGCATCAGCGCCACTGCATTGGCATATTCATGGTGTGCCATTATCTGTATGTTGTTTGGTGTGTTTGCCCTGCTGTCCCTGGGACTCCTAGGTCATCAGTCAGCACAATGATCATTGTTTATGTGTCCCATTGCTGCCATGGTATGGTATCTGTTCACCTGCCATCTGCAGTCTACACAGGGTATCTGCATTGGTGTGTCCATTGGTGCAAATATGTGGGTCTGCATTGTGATGGTCACTTCTGTCATTGTGTCATTGATGTATGTTGACGGTGTCAGACACCATGGGTGATGTTTGTATGCAGCTGGCCAGAGGTATGTCTTATTTGCACTGCACTGTTTGCCTCCCCAAATCTATGTTGCAATGGGACACCTGCACTACTTTGCCACAGTTGTGTTTGTTGTTCTGTGACCAGGATTTGTCCATGCAGTTTGCCAGTTGCAGCTTCTACTTTGTTCACACTTACATTTTGGTCACTGTGATGATGGGGGTTTGGACCCCATTGCCACAATGGTCAAGATGTGCTTCAGCTCAGGACCCCACACTTACATTTTGGGCACTGTGATGATGGGGATTTGGACGCCATTACCACAATGGTCAAGATGTGCTTCAGCGCAGGACCCCACACTTACATTTTGGTCACTGTGATGATGGGGGTTTGGACCCCATTGCCACAATGGTCAAGATGTGCTTCAGCTCAGGACCCCACACTTACATTTTGGGCACTGTGATGATGGGGATTTGGACCCCATTGCCACAATGGTCAAGATGTGCTTCAGCTCAGGACCCCACACTTACATTTTGGTCACTGTGATGATGGGGGTTTGGACCCCATTGCCACAATGGTCAAGATGTGCTTCAGCTCAGGACCCCACACTTACATTTTGGGCACTGTGATGATGGGGATTTGGACCCCATTGCCACAATGGTCAAGATGTGCTTCAGCTCAGGACCCCACACTTACATTTTGGTCACTGTGATGATGGGGGTTTGGACCCCATTGCCACAATGGTCAAGATGTGCTTCAGCTCAGGACCCCACACTTACATTTTGGGCACTGTGATGATGGGGGTTTGGACCCCATTGCCACAATGGTCATGGCCTGCTTGCATTGTGGGGGCCACACACATTGATGTGTGGCACATGTGATAGGGTGTCACATTGTATGTTGATGATCATGTTCTGTGTCGTAGGCATTTGACACAGTCTACACACGCTTGTCATGGTGTTGGGGGGATGTCTTAATGTTGCATTCTTTATGTTGGTGTGTGCTTGTTGCGACATGTATTAGCCATCCTGTGAGTGGAGATGTAGTTAGTGGTAGGCATCCAGCCCCCCCTGGGTAAGGTTGGTAGTAGTGGTAGGCATCCAGCCCCCCCTGGGTAAGGGTGGTAGTAGTGGTGGGCATCTGGCACCCCCCTGGCTAAGGGTGGTAGTAGTGGTAGGCATCCAGCCCCCCTGGCTAAGGGTGGTAGTAGTGGTAGGCATCTGGCACCCCCATGGCTAAGGGTGGTAGTAGTGGTAGGCATCCAGCCCCCCCTGGGTAAGGGTGTTAGTAGTGGTAGGCATCCAGCCCCCCCTGGGTAAGGGTGGTAGTAGTGGTAGGCATCTGGCACCCCCATGGCTAAGGGTGGTAGTAGTGGTAGGCATCCAGCCCCCCCTCGGTAAGGGTGGTAGTAGTGGTAGGCATCTGGCACCCCCATGGCTAAGGGTGGTAGTAGTGGTAGGCATCCAGCCCCCCCTGTGTAAGGGTGGTAGTAGTGGTAGGCATCCAGCCCCCCCTGGGTAAGGGTGGTAGTAGTGGTAGGCATCTGGCACCCCCATGGCTAAGGGTGGTAGTAGTGGTGGGCATCCAGCCCCCCCTGGGTAAGGGTGGTAGTAGTGGTGGGCATCCAGCCCCCCCTGGGTAAGGGTGGTAGTAGTGGTGGGCATCCAGCCCCCCCTGGGTAAGGGTGGTAGTAGTGGTAGGCATCCAGCCCCCCCTGGGTAAGGGTGGTAGTAGTGGTGGGCATCTGGCACCCCCCTGGCTAAGGGTGGTAGTAGTGGTAGGCATCCAGCCCCCCTGGCTAAGGGTGGTAGTAGTGGTAGGCATCCAGCCCCCCCTGGGTAAGGGTGGTAGTGGTGGTAGGCATCCAGCCCCCCTGGCTAAGGGTGGTAGTAGTGGTAGGCATCCAGCCCCCCCTGGGTAAGGGTGGTAGTTGTGGTAGGCATCTGGCACCCCCATGGCTAAGGGTGGTAGTAGTGGTAGGCATCCAGCCCCCCCTGGGTAAGGGTGGTAGTAGTGGTAGGCATCTGGCACCCCCATGGCTAAGGGTGGTAGTAGTGGTGGGCATCCAGCCCCCCCTGGGTAAGGGTGGTAGTAGTGGTGGGCATCTGGCACCCCCCTGGCTAAGGGTGGTAGTAGTGGTAGGCATCCAGCCCTCCTGGCTAAGGGTGGTAGTAGTGGTAGGCATCCAGCCCCCCCTGGGTAAGGGTGGTAGTAGTGGTAGGCATCTGGCACCCCCATGGCTAAGGGTGGTAGTAGTGGTAGGCATCCAGCCCCCCTGGCTAAGGGTGGTAGTAGTGGTAGGCATCCAGCCCCCCCTGGGTAAGGGTGGTAGTAGTGGTGGGCATCTGGCACCCCCATGGCTAAGGGTGGTAGTAGTGGTAGGCATCCAGCCCCCCTGGCTAAGGGTGGTAGTAGTGGTAGGCATCCAGCCCCCCTGGGTAAGGGTGGTAGTAGTGGTAGGCATCCAGCCCCCCCTGGGTAAGGGTGGTAGTAGTGGTAGGCATCCAGCCCCCCCTGGGTAGGGGTGGTAGTGGTGGTGCGCATCCAGGCCCCTGTGTGCATATGTGGCATTGGTGATGAGCATCCCGCCCCTATGGTGCTGCTGTTGCTGGTGTAAGTAAATTCTGCATCCCTCTGTGTGTGTGTGATGTGTCGTGTACGTGTTGTATGTTTTTGTGGTTGGTGTCTGACTTACCTTCTGCGCCGTACGCGTCCGTGCCTGTTCCGGTAGTAAATGTAGAATATTGGTAGGATCGGAACGAAGGGATTCATGGTTGGTTCGTTTCGTTCGTCTTTCTCGTTGCTTCGCCTCGTCCTCGTCGCTGGCGTGTTCGCCTCGTAGCCATGGATCGTGTTGTGGCGCGAATCGGAGCTTATGTGCGCCTCTCCCGGAAGCTTTGACGTGCCGGACATAGCGACGGGTTCGGCGCGTACGGAAAGCGCATCGTACTTGTCCGGCCGGACGGGGCTGCATTTTCCCTTCCGTGCGACTCGATTCGGCGTTTCCGGATTCGCCTCGGTCGGAGAACAGGACCTGGATTGGGTGAGTACGACTCGGCCGGATTCTATGCTGTTGTGCGCATCGTACTTGCTCGTTCGGAATAATGTGCGGATCGGTCGGGAAACAAGCATTCAAATGGCTTTTTTCCCGACCGAATGGTATTGGGTGCGCCTCCGACCGAGATCGGAATCGGCCCCTAAGTATGAATGTAAAAAATATGTGCAATTAAAAAAAAAATGTATCTACTGTTACCAAAAACATTATGGGGTCGATTCCGATCTCGGCCGGTAGGGCTCCGAATCGGATTCGGCTTTACCGGATCCGATTTGGACGCCCTGTTTCCGACCGAGTCGGACGTGCGTCCGGGTGAGCGAGTACGATGCGAACGCACGCGAAATCGCCGACCGACTCGTTCGCGGGACCCAACCGCTCCGACCGACTCGCACGGACACGACTCGCACCGCGCAATGGAGACGTTCCCCGGCCGGGTAAGTACGATGCGCGCCGCGAGCAGTCCGACCGACTCGCGCCGTCCGGCTCGAGAGAGCAGTCGGAGCCGCACTTTGGGGGTCCGTGTTGGACCCCCCTATACGCCTAGTCGCGCGAGTTGCACACAGGGGGGACCCATGTGCGTGTACGGCGCGACCCGCTTCGACGCGTACCTGCTATAGGGGGCGCCCTTGTTCGCCTCGCACCCATTGAGTCAATGGGAGCCCGCGTACGCGTTGTACGACCGGCTCCCATTGACTTCAATGGGAGTCCAACCGAATCGAGTCCGATAGCATGCGAACGCATCGTACTCGTTCGGTCGGACTGCTAGGGTCCGATTCGGTCGGAAATCTCTTTGGGTCCGGCTCGGTCGGAGAGATTTCCTGCCCGAATCGGAATCGGCCCCTTAATGTTTTAAATATTGTACAAAAAGTGATTAATAACTACTTATCTTTTTTCCAAAATATACAACAGAATAATGTATTTAAACAAAATTTGTAATCATTTTTTTCAAAAATGTTATATCTAAATGTGTAAATATGAACAAAATATGTAATATATAAACAATTAGCAAAATGTATTTTTTTCCTGTTTTGAACAATATAAAATAAATATACTTAAAATACTTTTTCTCTTTCTTATGATCCATGTTTCATCATAAATAAAAATATAAATAAAAAATAAACATGTTTCTGTTATTTTTTTACGTTATAAAATATTGTATCTATAATAAAATATTTATACTGTATCAATGTTCTTTAAAAACAATTATATTTGTTGAAACATATATAACTATTTTTTTTTACACCATAATATAATTTTAGTTCTTCACTATTCCCACTATAATCTACATTAACTCAAAAAAAGTGCTAAATATCAAACTTTTTAATTTATTACTCCCACTTCAATTTGTATAAAGTCAGGGAAAACACAGGAGACTAACCTAATATAATTTACTATTCCCACTCCAAAGTACATTAAATCAGGGAAGGTGCTGGATACCAAACATATATAAATTACTATTCCCAATCGAATTTATAATAACTCAGGGAAGGTGCTGCACACAAAACATATATAATGTACTATTCCCACTCCAACTTATATTAAGTCAGGGAAGGCGCTTGCCACAAAACATATATAATTTACTATTCCCACTCCAAACTACATTAAGTTAGAAAAGGTGCTGGACACTAACCATATATAATTTACTATTCCCACTCCAATTAATAATAAGTCAGGGAAGGTGCTGGACACTAAACATATATAATTTACTATTCCCACTCCAAACTACATTAAATCAGGGAAGGTGCTGGACACAAAACGTATATAATTTACTATTCCCACTCCAAACTACATTAAGGGGCGGATTCCGATTTAGGGCGGAAGGGCACCGAACGATGGCCGGAGCCCTTCCGACCGAATCGGAACGTGCCGGCCGGATTCCTTTCCGACCGAGCCATTCCGATGGGCTCGGTCCGAAAGGAATCCGACTCGGATTTCCGGATGGCTTCCGACGGGCTCGGAGAGCCCGTCCGCCGTCCGGAATTCCTTCAGTACTCCCCCGGCCGCCTCTTCACGACCGAGGGAGTACGATGGCAGTCTTTCACTGCCTTTTCGTGCCGGTCTTTCCGGCACGAAAAGGCAGTCGGAAACTGTATTTGGGACCCCCCAGAGGGGCCCCCATGGGTGCGAGGCTATGGTGTCCCTCTGTTGATCCCTGCACCCGGTGGCAGGCAACTTGGGGTGCCAGCCACAGGGTGCAGGGATGAACTGCACCCCTGCGTTTCCCAATGCAAGCATGCATTCCGCTCGGAATGCATGCTCCCATTGTGACAGCAGGTCGGTCGGTTACAGCTCCTGACCAATGTCGGACGGACCTGAGTTCATCCGACATCGGAATCGGCCCCTAAGTTAGAAAAGGTGCTGGACACTAACCATATATAATTTACTATTCCCACTCCAATTAATAAGTCAGGGAAGGTGCTGGACACTAAACATATATAATTTACTATTCCCACTCCAAACTACATTAAATCAGGGAAGGTGCTGGACTCTAAACATATATAATTTTATATTCCCACTCCAATTAACAATAAGTCAGGGAAGGTGCTGGACAATAAAAATATATTTATTTTACTATTCCCACTTCAAACTACATTAAATCATGGAAGGTGCTGGACTTACAACATATATAATTTACTATTCCCACTGCAAACTACATAAAATAAGTGAAGGTGCTGGACACAAAACATATTTAATGTACTATTCCCACTACAAAATATATAAAGTCATGGTAGGTACTGCACACTAAACATATATATTATACTATTCCTAATATCAACATATATAATTTACTATAACTAAATTTGAATTTTATTTAAAAATTAATAATTATTTTTAGCATATATGTAAACATATATCAAAAATACAAATATTAACATAAAAAAATTACAAAAAATTTCAAATAATTGTTACCAAATACAAATTATAAATAACTAAATACAAATTAATTACTCTCATTAATAAATTTTAAAATAAATTATCAAAATGAATTTGTAAATGTTTTATAAACTTAAAACATACTCCATTGTACCCACTATAAAAACAACATCCCAGTACTCCAATAATTACATTTTAAATTTAAATTTTTTTAAAAAATTCACTAAATTTTTAAAACACTAAACACCTTTATACACAATAAATACCATATTACACTCATAAATATTTTAAAATAAATTTTAATTTCAATTTTTTTTTTAATTTTGTGAACTTTGAAAAAAAATAAAACACCATTATCCCCTATTAACACAAAATCACTCATAAAAAAAATTGTTAAATGAAACTTTAGTAAAACAATTTGAATCTTCCAATTTTTTTTTAGGAAACTCCCCACCCTTATCCCCTATAAACCCAACATCCCGCACCTAAAAATTATTTATAATTTCATTTATAAAAATTTAATTTTTTAAATAATTAAAATTTCAATATTTTAAAACACTACCCACCCTTATCGCCTATAAACACACCATCCCGCTCCTAAAACAATATTACAAATAATTTATCTAAATTTACAAATTTTATAAAATGTAAATTTCAAATGTTTAAAACACTCCCCACCCTTATCCCCTATTAACCCAACATCCCGCCCTAATAAAATATTATACATTCATTTTAAAAATTAAAATAATTTTCAAAAGTTTAACCAATTTATATAAAACACTCCCCACCCTTATCCCCTATACTTCACAATTATTATATCATTTATAAACATTTAACACAATAAAAAAAATATTAGTACAACGATATATTTTACTGACGATATTTTAACAATCGATATTTTTTACAACAATATTTTTTACAACACACAAAAACGATATTTTATACATAGATATTTTTGACATAGATACTTTTTACTTACGATATTTTTAACTCGATATTATGTCAAAAAGATATTTTATACTCGATATTATGACTACTTACCCTTTATTTCTCCTCGTTTTTCCTTTTTCTATGTGTGCTACATTCTGCAGCACACATAGAAAGAGGAAATAGCCTCCTGTGATTGTTTTTTTGTTTCAAATCTCTTTATTGAATATAAATTGAACCGGGAAAATCAAAAGAAGACATAAGGCAAAACACATCCCAAATAATACAGTACATTGATGGAGCCCTGCTAGGATCAAACGCTAAAATATGAACCAAGGAAGGGTGGTGGAACAAGAAAGGTGGAGCAATACACTGTTTCCTTGGCTTGAGATACTGATAAAGATTATTGTGAAAGAAGGATCCCCAGGAGTTAATAAACCATGGTGTGGGGAGTTTATGGGGCAAGCCCCAGTGCATAAGCGACATGAATGGGGTTTGTGTATATCTGTGTAATACTTTGCTCCTGTGTTAAGAGTTACGCATTGTTGTTAGCGAAGTTTGGGAGTAGTGATTGTACAACTCAACTTCCGAACAGGGGAGGGAACAGCGGGGGAAGGGTGCGCTCAGGTTCTCACTGGGGAGAATAGTTAGAGCCTTTTAGGGGCGGGGGCAGCCCCGTTTGGGTCTAACGGAATAGGAGAGGCCTGGTGTACACCTCTTGAATAGGGTATGAGGGGCTCGTCAAAGAGCTGTAAAGCTCTCAGACTAGGCGAACTAGGCGGGAGTGCTCTATCTGGGAGAAATGCTGGATTAGTGGCTGCCAGGTGCGGCTGAATTTAGTGTCTGTGTGGTTGATTCGGGCGGAGAGCAACTCAAGGGCTAAAACTTGCCATAAGCGGAGAAACCATGTGGCAATAGGAGGTGGGTCAGGTTTCTTCCAATAAAGAGCGATGGACTGTCGTGCCGCCCCTAACATATGTGTGATTAAGCGCCAGTCAGAATGAGTCATGGCTACCAGTGTTGAGGGTCTGATGCACAAAAGGGTTACTATCGGAGAGCTAGGGATAGGGAATCCCACTGTATCTGTAATATGGCTAAGGATTTCTTTCCAGAACAATGTCGCCTCTATCCCCTTGGCATCTCCAACAGGTTGGGGGAAAGCCTGGTACCATCTGCTGGATACGGACAGGGGTAAAGTACCATCGTGTCATGAGCTTGTAGGCCGACTCGCGCTGCGGGATGCTTTGATAAATTTTGGGGATGTCTCGCCACAGTCGGTCCCAGCCCTCTGGGGAAATCTCCTCGCCAAGATCTGTGTTCCATTGTTTTTGGTAAGTGTGGGGTTGGAGTTGGTGCGAATGTTGCAGCACTCCGTAGGTGTGGGAGATCAGTCCTCTCGAACCCTCGAAGTTGCAGGCTAAGTTCTCGAAGGCAGTAAGCTGTCTGGTCGCCTCTTGTGTATAGGTGGGGGAGAGGAGCCAGTGTCGAAGTTGATAATATTGCATCTGCGCCATGCCAGTGAGGTGGAATAATTTTTTGCACTGGTCAAAGGTGAGAAATGTATCTTCCTGAAATAGGTCCTGGATTATGCCGCATTCGCCTTCTATCGAGGAGCTGAAGGCTCGAGGTTGCAATGAAGGGGGGAAAATGGGGTTGCGTGCAATGGGGGTGTTAGGGGAAGGGAAGGAGGTCAAACCCCGAGAAATCACCAGTTTGTCCCATATATCTAGAACCGTTCTCGTGGGAGTGGCTATGTATGCATTACGGGGCCGAGCCCCACAGGGAAGCCAGGCTAGGTCCCACAGAGGCCTACATGCAACAGCCCGGTCCATGTGGAACCAATGCTTTTCGCTCTCCCGAACCACCCATTCCGAGATGTAGCAAAGGTGGCAGGCCCAATAATATTCAAGGAGGTTGGAGCATGCTAGCCCTCCCCGATCTCGGGGCAACATCAAGACCATGTTTGAGAAACGTGGGCGAGACTTGCCCCAGATAAAGTTGGTTAAGTCACGTTGGAGAGACTGAATATCAATTTGCGGAATTGGGGTTGGGAGGGTTTGGAATAAATATAATATCTTTGGGAGGAGTGACATTTTTACTGTGTTAATGCGTCCCAGCCAAGAAAGAGGGAGGTTACGCCATCTATGGATCTCCTCCCATATGGCGCGTCTGTAGCTCGGCCAGTTGGCTTGAGTCCAGGAGTAAAGCGAAGGGGTCAGGTCCAGGCCGAGATATCGTATCGTCGTCTCAGACCATTTCAGAGGGATCAGATTTTGTAGATCTCGTACCTCCGGGGTCGGTAGGGTGTGAGATTAAGGGCATGGGATTTGGCTAGGTTAATCTTGAAGCCTGAGGCGTCCTCAAAAGAGCGCAAGAGTGCAGCTAATGCCGGGAGAGATGAGGACGGAGTAGTTAGGGAGAGGTCGGAGTAGTTAGGTCGTCCGCAAACAATGAGATCTTATGTTCATATCCTCCAAGGGGAATGCCCGAGATGGCTGGTGAACGGTGAATTGCAATAACCAGAGGTTCCACTACCAGGGCAAAAAGGAGTGGAGATAACGGACACCCCTGTCTGGTGCCTCGGTGTATGGGGATGGGAGGGGTAAGACGGCCATTAAAATGAATACGTGTAGTCGGCTGTGTGTATACGGCCATCAGCCTGGTGATCATGATGGGGCCCAGTCCTATTCGCCTCAAAACCTCCCTGAGAAAGCGCCAGTCTACCCGGTCAAAGGCTTTCTCAGCGTCTAGTGACACTAGGCAGGCAGGTATGTCCCTATATTGGACTTTTTCAATAAGATGGGCTATGCGGCGGATGTTATCTGCACCCTGACGATGGTGGATAAATCCAACCTGATCTGGATCTATGATACCAGGCAGGTAGGGTTCCAAGCGGTTCGCAACGATCTTTGTGTAGATCTTCGCGTCTGTATTTAGGAGGGCAATGGGACGGTACAAAGTGCAAAGAGAGGGGTCTTTCCCCGGCTTAGGGACAAGAACGACCTCAGCTTCTGACATTGTTGGAGTGAGGCCAGTGGCGTCCTTGAAGTTATTAAAAAGGTGAAGGAGGTGGTCTTGGAGCTGCGGAAAAAAATGCGATAAAAGGCAACAGGAAGGCCGTCAGGGCCAGGAGTTTTCCCTGCTGGGAGCTGTTTGAGGGCTTTTGCTATCTCCTCTTGTGAGATTGGTTCGTCTAGTATGTTCATGTGGTGAGGGCTGATAGGTTCCCTGGGGCAGGAGTCAAGAAAAGACGTAATCTTCTCTGGAGCACAGGGTTCATCCGCATATAGATCTTTGTAGAAATGAGAGAGGGTTAAGCCCTTGTCTGATTCCGATGTGGCCCAAGTGCCATTTGCTCGCATAAGTTTGGAAATGTGGGCGCGCGTGGTCTGGGCTCGTAGACGCCGCGCAAGGCACGTTCTGACCTTATCTCCCCCTGTGTAGAATTTTTGTTTGAGAGCGAGTAGGAGGCATTCTGCCTTGTTAGTGCGGTGTAAGCAAAGCTGTCCTCGCAACACGGCCAGCTGCTTTTTGTTGTGAGGTGAGGGATGTTGTTGGTCTTTTCGCTCCTAGGTTTTGATATCAGCAGAGAGGGACGATTCGAGAAGGCGAGCTTCCCGGGATCGGGCTATCGCGATAGAGGAAATTACTCCCCGGACGGTCGCCTTAAAGACATCACATCTGACAGCTTCCGAAGTATCAGAAGTGTCATTTGTGATTTTAAAAAAAAAGCCTCGATCTCCTTCCGGGTCTCCGCTAGATCAACAGGATCGCGGAGAACCTGGGGAGGCAATCTCCATCGAAGTTGGGCGTTATGTCGGGGATTGGGAGGCAAAAGTGATATTGAGATATGGGCATGGTCAGATATTGAAATGTCGGACATCTCTGCGGTGGCTAAACATTGGAGCAAGGGGAGGGAGAGGAAGTAATAGTCAATCCGTGAATAGGAGCGGTGCACGTGGGAGAAGAATGAGAAGTCTTTGGAGTCAGGGTGGAGATATCTCCAGGCATCAAATGACCCTAAGTCAGTAATGGCATTTTTAAGAGCTGCTGACATAGCACCAGTACCCTGATATGTTTGTGCACTATGGTCCCAGCGAGGATCCCACACCAGGTTAAAGTTACCCCCAAGGTAATCGCCTCTTTTAAAGGTTTTAGCCGGTCACATAAGTGTGAGCGCAGGAATATATCTTGGGCTTGATTAGGAGCATAAATGTTCAGGAGGGTCAGAGGTCGCATGCCCCAATGTATTTGGATTTTGAGAATGTCTTTTATCACCTTATGGGCAGTCCCAACCAGGCCAGCCTTCAGTAGTATGGCTACTCCGACCGTTTTATATGAGGAGCAAGCCCAGTATTGTGTTGGGTATTTAGGATGTGACATGAGTCGAGTGTCGGAGGAGAGAAGGTGAGTTTCCTGAAGAATAATAATATCAGGGACCTGGAGGAGTAGGTACCGCCAGATCCGACGTCTCTTATTAGGGGAGTTAAGTCCCCTAACGTTTAACGAGAGGAGTATAAATAGATTAGTCATCGTCGACCCAGTAATAGATTCTACGTGATGAGCATGTCAGGAATGCCTATGTGATCCCAACTACACATCCGGGGGGCTTCTGGTACAGATGGGTGGATAGGGGCATGTGTAAGGCAGGATGAGCGATAGGGTGTCCCCAGAACAGTGGCCAGCCTCCCGAGGCTAGAGGTATCCGCCCATGTCCCCTTTAAGTTAGACGCACCCAGCGGGTATTAACAGGGAGGGAAGAAGAAGGTGGGGATAGTGGTCACAACAGGGGGCGGCCAACAGGGCCAAACCGGGTCAATGTCTACAAGGAACCGCCCATAGTCCAAAGGACGGGCCATTCTGAAGAAGTCACTCTTCAAAGAGACACTGCAAACGTGGGGGAGGTGGCAGGCGCAAGCAGATCCTCAAGTCTCCGCTTCCAACGACCTGCCGCAGCGAGTATCGCAGGGATCCCGAGCCCACGGGCCGTCTCTGAGAGGACCAGGAGCCGGCGTCGGAGCACATGAGGTGAGGCTGGGGGCTTCAAGTCATTGCCAGTCTCACCCATGAGTCTGCCCCGGGGGGTCCCCGCCCCCTCTGTGTTCTAGGATGCTTAGGTGCGTTGCAATTAGTTGGATCTCCTCCAGCATGACGAGACTCCTAGGATCCATGTTGAACCTTGATTGATTAAAACTAGGAAGTTTCCCTACGTGAATCATTCCTTTTGCTCAGGAGATCGAGGTTGTGGGGAAGAGTCATTCAAAGTCCGGATATGGTTGATGATGTCCTGCTTAGCCTGGGAGGAGTCCCGCTCCAGGAGGCGCCTCCCACGCCCCGGCGGTGGGACAGTGGACCACTCCAGACGGGAAGGACCTCCAGAGCGTCCATGCGGAGAAGAAGAACCCCCATCCCCAGAATCCAACGGGAGGCGAAGGATCTGCTTTGCTTCACGTAGCGATCGGAGGACCCGGTGTTTGCCCTCCCACGAGAAGATCAGCTCAAATGGATTGCCCCACTGGTATTTGATATTGAGCTCCCGAAGCTGGTCTGTGATTGGTTTAAAGTCTTTACGCCTCCGGAGGGTGGTGGGGGCTATATCCTGAAAGATTTGAATTGAGTAGCCATTATAGGACAGGGCCTTGGCTCCCTGGATCTTTTTCAGGATGGCTTCCTTCTCGGCGAAGAAATGTACCCACGTGAGAATGTCCGGGATGAAGTCTGGACGGCCTCTGGGACCCGGGACCCGATGCGCTCTGTCCAGGGTGGGCAGAGATGCCCCCTCATTCTCACGAACTGCCAGGAGGATGTCCGCTGTAAAGTCCATGATGTCTTTGCCTTCTGCTCCGTGGGGGACCCCTCTGATGCGTAGATTGTTACGCCAGCTTCGATTCTCAAGGTCCTCCTGCTTGAGCTGTAGACTGATGTTTTGATCCTCCAGCTCCGCCATCCTTCGCCATAGGCTGTCGTGATCCTCCGTCCTTGCATCCATAGTGTGCTCAAGGTCATCAACACGCCCTCCGATTTCCATGACATCCCTCTGGATATCCTCCAAGCCAGACTTAAAATCCTGCTTAAGTGACCCTATTTCGGCCTTAATTTCTTGAAGGAAAGAGTTCATGAAGGCCTGCGTAATCGGTATTCCAGCTTGGTCTCCATTCCTTGTAAGGTGCGGGGAGTCGGGTTCAGGCTGCGACTGCGAGTTGGATTTTAACCATAGGGAGGTTACTGGGTTATCTCTAGACGGGTAGGATCCGGCTCCTTGTTTGCTTTGGTTTTGATCATGGCTGGAGATTGCTCCTTGGCGGTGCCACGGCAACTACGAGTTAGATATCGCTTCAGTGTAGAGGCAATGCAGCAAAGTATGTGTCAGGTTCAGGTGGGGTCCAGGCGGGTGAGAGTCCTACAAGTAGGGGACCATAGGCAGGGTGGGAAAGGGCGAAGGCAAGTCCCCAGGGAGAGTCTGCTGAGCCCAGGTCTCCCCACTATCACTTCAACAGGTAGGCGCGATTTGCCGTAGCCCCCGGCACAGCTTGTTGTCCTTCCCACAATACCAATGCAATCTCTAGGGTAAGCCCAGGCCTACCGTTGATACAGTGAGCACCGCACCTGAGACAGATTAGTGAGTGCGACTTTCCAGGCCCAGGGCAGGGCCTGTAAGTGAGCCCCAAACAACAGACTTAGTGAGTCAGGAGAAGTGGGGGGTCCCAGGTACTCGAGCCACAGCAACTTGTGTTGTTTAGGCCTCACATGAGGAAATCCGCTGTTCCAGAGACAAGGGCGGGCCTCCGCTGGAACTGTAGGCCTCCCCGGAGTGCTGTGATCATCTGTCGGGGCCACCCCGGGTCCAGCCAGCTTTTCCCAGCAACCATTCAAAAATGAGGGGGCCCCCACCACCTCTAGGTAATTACACTAAAGTCCAAGGCAAATTTAGGCCTGTTGGGCATTCAGATAAGTACCTTGTGGATAGGCTTTGCCCCGTTCGCCTCAGGTGCGCAGTTTCTCTCCACCAAGGGATCAGAGGGTGTTGAGCCAACGTGAGCGGTATCCTCTGAGGGTCAAGGGCCCCCCAACAAGTCCACTGCGGCCAGGCGCTGTCCGGAGAGCACACTTCACGATTCCAGCCTCCCACGCAAGGGAGGTAGCCTAGCAGGTGACTTCAACGATCGCCTCTTTCCGCGCCGCCGCAGGAACGTAGAGTCCCAGACTCAGGGCCTGGAAGTCCAGAGGCCCTCCCGGCATTCAGCCGCTCCCAGGGGTTTCACCAAACAAAACAGCTGGCCAGTGAGTCAAGGAGCAGGGCCGGGGGAAAGACTCCAGCGCACCGCACCAGAGGCAAGATGGCGGCGGCGTGCTTGGGAGCGGCCCTTCCCAGCAGCAGTCCCTAGCACCTCCGATGATCCCGAAGCAGGCTCAAAGCAGGAAGGGGCCCCCACTCCTGCTCCGCCAACAGGCCGGGCACTCGATACTGGCCTCGTCGTCCAGAGAGCCCGTCGTGTAGCTCTAGTCTGCTGCAAGCGGGAGGCAGCCCAGTTGGCGACCCTGGCACTTCACTCCGCCCCCGCCGCCACAGGAATAGAGTGCTCCGGGCCAGGGGCCCAGGGGTGCGGAGTCCCCCCCCAAGGAGCGGCCCCCGCCGAAAGGTCTTTAGTGCAAGGCGGGGAGTTAGTGAGCCCAGAAGCAGGGCAGGTTTTTTTGTCCTCTCCGCTTCAGAAGCAAGATGGCGGCAGTATGCTCAGCAGCTGCCCCCGGCAGCAACAACTCGCAAGCCCTCCGATGCACACAGGGCAATTTTAAGGCAGGTAGGGGCACCCGCCCCTGTTCCGACATCGGGCTGGGCACTCGACAGTGGCTGGCATGTCCGGCGGCCGGGGCCTTTAGCTTTAACAGGCCGCAGTGGAGTGGAGACACAGCGGCACACATCTCATTCCATTCGCGTCCTGGCCACGCCCCCCTTGTGATTGTTTTTGCACAAAAATAATCATCCCCGCAATGCAGGCAGCCTTGCACCATGGTGCAAAGGTGTCTGCATTGGTGCACAGCAGCCCATTGTGCACTGGCGCAGGGGGAAAGGACAGGAATGCACCCTGCCATTTCCTTGTGCCTTAGGGCAGCGCAGCAGGAAGGGGTGTGGCGCTGATCACAGCAAAATCTCATAAATGAGGCCCTATGGATGTTGCTGGGAATGCCCCCAGCAACACCCATTGTACACCCCTTTAACGCAGAAAACTACGTTAAAGGTAACAATAATTACGAGGCAGCATTAAGCCCAAAAAAGTGGCTTAGAGCTGCCTCATAAATATGGAGCAGGCTCCTGTGCCGCGTGCACCACGGAACGTCACAAAAAGTGACGTTCCGGCGGCGCAAGGGGCCTCATAAATGAGGCCCATGGTGTCTAACATTGCATGGCTAGTAATGGCAATTTCTATGCAAACAGCTGCTTGGACCAGGATTGTTAATAAAGGCACTTGTAACGGAGTCCAAAGAAAAACATGACCACTACCAATCGTAAAATTAGGAATTAGGAATCCACCAATTAAATAAGTGGCTGAGAAAATCTTAGCTATGGACTTATGCAGCATTTACCTTGCTTGGATTAGGGCTCCAAATTACTTTTCTGCACCACTCGAGTTATGGATTATGGTGTCAGCAGCACAAGAGAGATAGGCCACTAGAGAAGGGTTCATGGTATTACATGGTATGGAGATGTGGTTTATATCACTGCAGTTAGCTATGATGTCACTGTTGAAGAAATGGCTTATGATGTAACTACTGAATAGGTGTGAGGTTTGTGATGGAAGCAAATATAGTTTACTACATCACAAATTTAAGATATCAGTATCCTGGTCAGTACCCATTTCCCATATCAGAATTCAAGAAACTGTAGATGTATCTAAGGCTTACAACTGTTTTGTGCAAAAAGTTTAACTAAACATTATAATAGTATTGTTAACATCAGTAATACATATTGTGTGTCTTTTTCCAGGCCCCCTTGACCCCACAAGACAGCGTAAAGGGAATTTTGAATGTTCTCTGCAGTCTCACTGAAAAAGACAATGGATGTCTGCTGGACTGGGAAGGAAAGTCGGTCCCTTGGTGAGAGACCAACCTGCAATCAAATCAAGAACACCTCAAGAAGAAGATGATGTGGTTTAAAGCCGACTATTCGAGATTTAACTAAATAAATACTACTTTAATATTATGAGAGTCGACTATGATTGTTTAACTTCCTTTGAAGTCTCAGCTGTGATTTCTTTTGCGCATGTGTATAGATGTGCAGGTCTGTTGGTCTGCCAGGCAAAAGCAGTACATTAAACTGCCCTAAAATTTACCACCCGCCCCATTGATGGAGATTCTCAGTCGTAACAGCTTACTGAAAATCTCCTTGGAAGAGACAGGGTGGAAAAACGAAAGGAACAGCAAGCATTGGCAATGCCAATCGGTCTCGCCATATTGATGAGTTTAGTGTTGTAGTTTTTAATAAAGAGCATTATTATAATGCTAATCTATGCTAACCTGCCAATTTGGTCACATTAGACTTACTCCAGCTCTTTCTGCCTAGCTGCTCCCCAAAAAGCATGCAACCTTTGATACAAACACAATAAGTGTAAATGCAGATTAAAAGAAAATCACCAAACCGGAATTGCCTATCAAAGAACAAACAAGCAGCAAGTTCCAAGCTCTAGCACTCTGCAGCCACATAAGTCCTAAATAGAAGCCCACACCCACTGCTTAATTTGTAAAACATAAAGTGCTGGGGCTGAAAGCAGAACTTTAAAAATGACCAAAAACACGTCAAAAATGCAATGACAAAGTAGACTCTAAATACTTATTCCCTTGAATAAATTGTCTTCAAACTATTTGCAATTAAATAGCCAGACTTGCATATTAAAAATCAAACAAGCAGCAAATGCCACGTTTTACTCTCCAGCACTCTGCAACCACATAGGTCCCAAATAAAGGCCTACGCCCAGTGCTTAATTTGTAAAACATGAAGTGCCGAGGCTAAAAGCAAACTTTTAAAAATGCCCCAAAACACGTCAAAACCGTGATTAAAAAAACTATACTCTAAATACTCCTTCTCTTGAATGAATTATCTCCAAACTATTTGCAACTAAATAAAAAATTACTCACCTTTATAGCGACACAAACACAATAAGTGTAAATTCAGCTGAAGAGAAAACCCCCAAACCAGACCTGCTTATCCAAAATCAAACAAGCTGCAAGTTCCGCACTTCAGTACTCTGCAGCTATATAAGTCTCAAATAAAAGCCTACAATGCTTAATTTGTAAAATATAAAGTGCCAGGGCTGAAAGCAAGATACAGGTTCGAGACATATATTACTTCGGTTCTATCTAAACCTAATAAGATACTAGTTTCAGCAATTCTCAAGCAGCACGCCATGCTACAACTCGAGTAATTCATAAGAAAATGTGTACGACTTTTGACACAAAGACCTACCACCACTACATATTAAAAAATATTGAACGTAAGCACATTATATATTATTTTGGAATAGTAGTAACATAAAAGATATACAGTGTTAATATCACAAACCAAACTACGTCATCTGTACCACAAAAAGCTACATTTAACAGAAAAGTATTTCAGTTGCACGATGGAGGTTGACTTAATTAAACGGAGATGGCTGTAAAATAAACCAGGTATGGGAACACATGGAGAGAAATATTGCCTTTCAGCGGGGAAATGGTATAGTCCATGTCTCTGTTTTTAATATAAAATCAGGACCTTCGGTGGTCATATCACTGAAAATACAAGATTTGAAAAAAATATTATTGTCTACGGGTGCTCGTGGAAGATAATTTCTATGGACTGAAATCTAGAGAATGCTAAAGGGATTCTGGTATTTTATTGACCTTTGCTGGTCATTTTCTATCAAGACAGTTAAATAGAGGCAGTTGCCAGAAAAATGAAAAAAAGAAAGTCCCTATGCAGAAAGCAATTCTGGTATTTTATTGACCTCTACTGGTCGTTTTCTATCAAGACAGTTAAATAAAAGCAGTTAAACAAGCAGAAAGCAATTCTGGTATTTTACTGACCTCTACTGGTCGATTTCTAACAAGACAGTTAATTATAGGTAGTTGAACAGAAAAAAAAAGTCCTAGGGCTGCAGAAGCGGAAGCAGACAAGTCCTAGGGCTGATCTCCAGAGCCCACAAAGTACATATAAGTATATACTAAAGTATATACAAGAGGTCTTGAATGCTTGACCTAAAAATGTCAATGTTAAAAAAAAAAAGCTCAAGCAAGGTGGCATCAAAATTGATAGGCCCGGAAAAATTGCACTTTCTGAACTTCCGATATCACCATTGGAGAATTTTGTAGGGAAATATTCAAATATTTCACAAGTGGCCTTTCTGAAATTCTGGCATTTTAGTAAATTTATGTGACAATTATGCTGTTAAATCCACTGTTTGGCCATATTTTTCGAAATTGCTTGTGGGGGAACGATCTCCAAACTTCTGTAGAGGGTGTTGGTGTTGTTTACTTACTGCAGTTTTGGGCAGTTCACGCTCCATCATTTGTAAAGATCACCAGTTGCCACATAGAGCAACCTGAGCTTCTTTTGTTTGTAAGTGACCAATGTTCCGAAAAATATGCATTCCCCAACTTACATGGCCCCGTGATTTGATTCCCTTCATCCTTTGCATGCAGCCATCTCCAAGATACCAGCTCCCGCCCCTGGTACACCAGTATAACCTCTCACAAATATGTGAGTTCATCCTCACCCTTCAGTGACCAAGACTCATGCACAGAATAGGTGCAAGAAGTAGTGCAAACGTCCCTCATACATCTAATAGGCCCAATATGGCTTGCTGCAACTTTCTTACGGACAAAGGAAAATTAGAGTACATGTCAGTCAACTGCAGCACTTTACTTCCACATCTTATCGGTGGGGAGGGATGTGCCTATTAAGAAAATAAACAAACATTTCAAGGGCCGGAAATACAAAAGCTTTTGCGTCCGCAAAGGTGAATACAAAAGGGCCTTTTTATGTAGCAAATGCAAATTGCGATTCTGTAACATGTTACCGATTTGCAGCTGAAAACCGAACACATTAATATAGTACTGACTACCCACAGGTAGTGGTAACCCACTAGTGAACAGGAAGGGGTGTGAATGTTGACAAATACATTTTTTTAAGAGTAAGTAGTAGCCCCACTTACCAATTACCTACTCTTAAAAAATGTTTGTTAAACTTTTTTTTAATAAAAAACAACAGCCCAGATTTACAAAATTCTCACAAAATGCAACAGAGCACCCGAAAATACTCCATTATGCTATGTGAGAGGGAGAGAGCAGGACAGCACCATTTCTACAGAGATTTGGCACTTTCCTCCCCTCTTCCCAGCACCAGCACATAATCAGGGTGCTAAGCGCCACACACCTTTGTGCCATAGTACAAGTGTGTGTGCGTGAGTTTAGCATAGGTTTTGCACTGGAAGGATACCCTACCATTACAAAATATCATGCTTAAACTAACCTTAAAACGTTTCCCACGTTGGATGCTTGTTGTACAAATACAGCACACATCCAAAGTGGGAAGCGTTAGGAGCAATGAAAGCATTTCTCCTTTGTAACACCTGCTTCAAAGTGGCGTTATTTTTGGGCGCAATACCAAGTCTAGTATTGTTAGTAGATAGGGCTTTGCGTCAGAAAGCATCTGTGGTTGTATGGGAAAGCCAATGTACCACCCGTGTAATACCCCCTTGATGTTGAGTAACACAAAGCACTGCCTTGTGCTGATTTGCATTACTTTTAGGCACCTTCCTAGCAAAAACAAGTTTTGCACTGAAAAGTCAATTAAAAAAACATTTTGCACTGATTTGCGTCACTTTTGTGGCGAAAACAATGCAAAATGTTTGTAAATCTAGGCCATCCCATTTTCCTTTACGGAAACAGGCTGCACTATAAAACAAGCATTTGCAATGCAATAGGTCTCGCATTCACTCGAGTTTGAGCTATTGGCATTGTAAATGACAATGCCTTTTATTTATGTTTTGGGTTTTAAAACATAAATAAAAGGCATTGTCATTTACAATACTTATAGCTTAAACTCTCGCAAATGCGAGACCTATTGCATTGCAATAAAGGGCCTTCTCGACCGCTTGTTAGATTGTAAATATCAGAGGAAGAGACCGGCTTGCGACGTCTTCAAAGTAGTGATAAATAGTGCAGTGAAGAAGATGTGTAAGTGTTGTAAATTACACAGACACAAAGTGTGAAGTGAGAGTTACAGATGAACACAGAGATATTCACACCAACAAAGTGCTCCAACACCTTTCGCTCTGTGATTACACTGTCGCGGCTCAGGAAGAAGAGCGGGAGGGGGGGCTATTTCCTGCCCTCTCCGTGATTTGAGTGTGCAGTGTGGCATTGTGTAATGTCATTGCTATCTTTGGCCTAATATAAAACACTCCAGCTGTAGTAGGGCCATGGCTTCACCTCCTGGTGCAGGACGGACTGTGCTTTATGGCAGGCATGGAGGGAGGGAGGGATGGTCTCGGCTGCAGCTATTGCCGTACAGTGCCCCTGCTATTAATAGTGAGCGAGAGGCGCTGAGGTGGTGGTATTGGTAGTGGTGGTATTGGTGGTGGTGGTGGTATTAGTATTGGTGGTATTGGTGGTGGTGGTATTGCTGGTGGTGGTATTGCTGGTGGTGGTATTGGTGGTATTGTTGGTGGTGGTGGTGGTATTGGTGGTGGTGGCGGTATTGGGGGCTGTATTGGTGGTGGTGGAATTGGTGGTATTGGTGGTGGTATTGGTGGTGGTATTTGTGGTATTGGTGGTGGTATTGGTGGTGGTGGTGGTATTGATGGTGGTATTGGTGGTGGTGCTATTGGTGGTGGTGCTATTGGTGGTGGTATTAGTGGTGGTGGTATTGGTGGTGGTATTGGTATTGGTGGTGGTGGTATTTGTGGTATTGGTGGTGATATTGCTGGTGGTGGTATTGGTGGTGGTGGTATTAGGGGTGGTATTGGTGGTGGTGGTATTGGTGGTGGTTTTGGTACCGGTGGTGGTAATGGTGGTGGTATTGGTGGTGGTGGTATTGGTGGTGGTATTGGTGGTGGTGGTGGTGGTGGTGGTATTGGTATTGGTGGTGGTGGTGGTATTGGTGGTGGTGGTACTGGTGGTGGTATTGGTGGTGGTATTGGTGGTGGTGATAGTGGTGGTATTGGTGGTGGTGGTATTGGTGTTGGTGGTGCTGGTATTGGTGGTATTGGTGGTGGTGTTGGTATTAGTGGTGGTGTTGGTATTGGTGGTGGTATTGGTGGTGGTGGTATTGGTGGTGTTGGTATTGGTGCTGCTGGTGGTATTGGTGGTGGTGGTATTGGTGGTAGTGGTATACGTGGTAGTGGTATTGGTGGTAGTGGTATTGGTGGTGGTGATATTGGTGGTGGTGGTGGTCTAGGTGTGTTGGTGGTGGTATTGGTGGAGGTGGTGGTAATGATATTGGTGGTATTGATGTTGGTGGTATTGGTGGTGGTGGTATTGGTGGTAGTATTAGTGGTGGTGTTATTGATGGTGGTGGTATTGGTGGTGGTGTTAATAAAACAGGCTTTTGAAAACAACCCATTAGGTGGCTTTAGTACAGATGACAGGTAACACAGATGTACTGTTGTCAGCTTCAGCCCATTAGCACAGGATTATGTGCTACCTGGAATTCACATGACTTAATTTGCGAATCATTTCTAAATCCATTTTACTTGGGGGGTTGAAACATACACAAGATAATGCCGGGTTAAAGTGATTGAAAGCAGGCCCCCGTATTTCGGGGGCGGCTGTGCTGCTTAAAAAAACACATGCGGTTTCAGTTGAAGCAGCGCATGTCCGGCCTGCAGTAAGAGAAACTCAATAAAGTAAATAGTGCTTACAGACTAAATAACAGGTCCTGTGTAGCAACTGAAGTAAAAGGGCCAGTCACCATGGGAGGGTACAAATGAAGACAAGGCCGTACTAAGGAGGGACTAACAAGCCTATTAACGAATCGGAAGGCAGCATTTACTAAAGACAATGACACAAGACAATGACTACAGGTCTCTAAATCCAACAAAATACTGCACGGTCTCAAACTGTCTATTTCCCCCTCACAATCATTCAAGGCAGAAGTGGCAATATCAATCTACAAGAATGGCATCCTGCTGGTACAAGCATCAGACCCTGACCTCGAAATCTTTGAACAATGGTTCCCCAAACTAAGAGCACACACAAGAGTCATCTCATCACAGAACACATCACAAGATACACAGTTCATTCAACAACCCCTCAGAACGGAAAACTCTACAGAACAAGACCCAGACTCGATGGCAATAATTCGTCCCTCTCCCCATAGTGCCTCGAGCTCATTCCAACTTAACCTACTTCCCACACAAACGTCCAAGACCCTAGTACAACTGTAGCCAATCATACAAACCACCACCTCTTGAGGAACGGCAACAATTCTACAATAAGATCAAAAATGTTTAAGGATCCAAGTCAAATTCCAGGCGCTCACATTCCAGATGCTACCCCAGGGCCACAACACCAGATGACAACGACAAACACCAGGGAAGAACGGAGAGGCAAGGACTCCCACATAGATGAGTATGTCATATACAGAAAGAACATCAAACCTCATCGCTAGGGAGCAAAGACGTATACGGACCCCCAATTGAATCAGACTACAGGGATACTAGAAACCCCCCCCCCCCCCAGTATGCAATAAACCCATTACTCGCACACAACGCCCACGGCACCCGAAGGTTCGAAGAAGCGACCTCTCCTTTTTCAATGACTTAGGAAAAAAACACTTCAATGACCACAACCATCCATCACACAGTTGCATAAAGACACATACAGTAAGTCGATCACCACTTCCAGTCAACACAGGTTACAAAGATCATGCACCAGGTTTAAGCCATAGTGAGGACCAACAGACCGAGGCCACCAATACAAAATCCACGATAGACGATTCGCTCAGTAGACACAATCTGGCCACCCAATGGAACGCCCAGCTAAGCAAGCTGGAAAGAAAAATTGGAAACCTAATGAATGGAGTAAACATAGCTTACGCAAGCATCAAAGAAACCTCACTAGCTTGCCAAGAGATTAAGACTCTCCTACGTGACACAGTAACCACGTTTGCTAACAACATATCACCTCCAGCACGCTGCTACGACACCCAACCTTGGCCATCCATTTGTCGACCCAAGAGAGCACAGAACCATCTATCCATGAAAGACATTGAAAACTTGCTTCAACAATACTACGTCCATTCACCACCATCCAACACAAGTCTTCAACATACAGACCGTGGATTTCAAAGAAAGGCGAAACCCGTGGGAAAAAAGACAGAACACATACCATGAGAACCTAATTGAAATCCCAAGGGAACTAAATCTCAATCCCTCGTCTCTCCCAAAACCGTCCACTAAATGTATGTTACTAAACTGCAGATCAGCGATCAAACATGCCACAGACATTGCACAAACCATTCTTCACCACGACTTGGACATTCTTTTCCTGACAGAAACCTGGCTAAATCAATGGTCCGCACCCATGCTGGACTTACTCCTTCCTCCAAATTACACCATCCAACACCTAGACAGACAGCATCAACCTGGAGGCGGGATTGCAATCATTCACGAGAACGCCCTTCAAGTCAAAACATTCCCTGTAGACAATGTCACATCCTGTGAATACATGGGTGCAGAAATCTACACAGCAGAGAAATCACTAGCCAAAGTACACCTATTCTATCACCCTCCAGGAGACAACCAGCTGTTTATTGAACAGATAATGGAAACAATCACAATACATTCCATGCTATACCCCAATGCGATTTTTCTTGGAGACTTTAACCTTCACTGGAACAACGAGGATGATTCACAGGTCTCCACCCTTAAACAATTCCTAGAGGAACAAAACATGACACAATCCTGCACAAGCCCAACACACAATAAAGGCTTGACGCTCGACCTAATCATATCCAGAGAAGGGGCATTGTCAATAAACTCAATAACACTCATTGACTGGTCGGATCACTACTCAATATTATTCCACCTAATGACGCACATACAGACCACCAAAGGGCAAATAACCAAACAAAAATACTGGGCCAGAGACACTAAAAACATAGATAAAGTGAAACTGACAGAATTGTGCAAAAAAACACCTCACCCCTCCAGCATCAAAACAGAATGTGTCCGAACTAACCGAACACTACAACCGAACAGTATCAAATATAATGGAGGCAGTAGCCCCTCTGAGACTCAAGAAACAAACCTTCCCAACCGTGGTATACTCAAAGCCTAAATGAGGAAAAGAGAAGTCTCAGACAAGCGGAACGAAGATGGAGACAGGAACCCTCAACATTACTTCTAAGCAGACTTCGGGAACGACGACACAGAGACAAAAAAAGCATCTGGGAAGCCAAAGCATCAGACTTTAGAATCCAACTAGACAATGCGAAAAACCGTCCAAAACGGCTGTTTGAAATTGTCAACCAACAAACGGGGGCGAACAGTGTAACTAAGCACAGTATTAACACAGTGGAAGAATGTGAAGCGTTTGCTTCATTTTTCGATGAAAAAATCTTAGAAATCGAAAAGGAAATTGAAACCGACAGTCACAGTTCACAAGACAATAGAGTCAATGATAGCCATCCCATCTATGATCCTACAGGCCAGGGGAAGAAGCCATTGTTGAACCACCCTTCCAAGACCAAAAAGCAAGCTACATGGAGCAAGTTCAATACACTAAGGGGCATATTCTCAAGGACTCATCGCTGAGTTAACGGCACTTTAGCGCAGCAAAAGTGGCGAAAGAATTATCACCCCATTCACAAGCTGGTGCAAACTCCCCACATCGCCAGTATACCAGCGATAGCTGCCGCAAAAAACATCGCCACGGATGAGAGAGACAACTAACGCTAATGATATGCAGAGTAGGCGTTCCCGTGCAAAAACACACGAAAACACCACTTCGCGACATTCTCAACGACCAGCCAGATCTGCGATGCGACCCAAAAACAGGTGATAAGGCGCGTTAGCAGCAGGGATTTAACACCTGCCTTCTGCTGGTGCTAAGCAGGACAACTACCTGCAGTATGAAAGGGAGCCCAGCTCAGAGCCACATCTGAAGACCCACAGATGCCATGGAGACAATGAACATGCAGCCCGGAGACCCAAGAGGGCCACAACACCCACTGCCACCACCCCCCCCTCCAGACCCCCCCTGGACTACCACTGAGGCAGCGTAGGACAAGACAGCGGACCTTCCGAAAACGGCATGGCCCCTCAGCCACACAAGTGCAGAATGTGGGGAGAGGTGGGAACCAAGTATGTGTGAAGGAGGCAACTCACCCATGAAGAAGAATGTACACAATGCCAAGTGTGGCGGTGATGTGCTGGACAGACCACAGAATGTAGAGCACAGACATGTCCATGTGGACATATACTGCTGGTATGTGTAGTGTTGTGGACAGTGGATGCAACCATGTCACCTCAGGCAGTGGGGAAGACCTTGGACATGTAGCTGTGCCGTCCCCCCCTGTAAGCGTAAGCGCAGTGGGCTGGGCTGGCGTACGCCACTCCAGCGTAGGAGTGCTGATAAAAAGGCCGGGGCCCTGGGCGTGGTTCTCTTCCGTGATGGGCAACGCGTCTGCCAGGGCGGCGCACCTCACCCTGCCACGAGTCCGCCGCCGTGACCTCCAG
The DNA here is from genome assembly GCA_963921515.1 of Calotriton arnoldi. NCBI lineage: Eukaryota > Metazoa > Chordata > Amphibia > Caudata > Salamandridae > Calotriton > Calotriton arnoldi. The sequence goes on from CAWUFW010005242.1 coordinate 1,260,504, forward strand.
ACTCCGCGACACAGGCCCCCAGCGCATCCAGCGGCACAACAACACGGAGTTATGTGTGTGCCGGATACTTCCTTAGTCCTACACAGCAGTCAGCAGGTCCCACAATTCAAATCGTGCCACATTTCTGTCAATGGAGGAAACCACCAGTCAACAGACATTGCCCCCAGTGCGGCCCGCCCGGACGATGCATCGTCGTTGGCTGTGCACCTGCTCAGCGCTCCAGGTGCCACTGACCCTGTGCAACACAAGCCGACGCCACGTGGCAATATTGAGGCAGAATTCAGTAGGCGAAAAACATTGCACCCAGTGCGGCCCCCACGGACGGCACATCGTCGTTGGCTGTGCATATGCTGAGCGCTCCAGGTGCCACTGACCCTGTGCAACACAAGCCGACGCCACGTGGCAATATTGAGGCAGAATTCAGTAGGCGAAAAACATTGCACCCAGTGCGGTCCGCACGGACGGCGCATCGTTGTTGGCTGTGCGCCTGCTGAGCGCTCCAGGTGCCACTGACCCTGTGCAACACAAGTCGACGCCACGTGGCTGTGTGCCCTTGCTGACCGCTGCCTCCGGCCTACACTGCGGTCAGCAGGGCTCGCAAATAAAATTGAGTCTTGATTCATTTATGGCAGAGTCCAGTAGGCAACAGACATTGCTTCCAGGGCGGGCCACCCGGACAACGCATCAGCGCAGGCCGCGCGCCCGCCGAGCGCTCCAGGTGCCACTAACTCAGTGCACCACAAGTCATTGCCACGTGGCTGTGTGCCCTTTCTGACCGCTGCCTCCGGCCTACATTGCGGTCAGCAGGGCTCGCAAACCAAATCCAATCCTGACCTGCAAGGACACACCATCATCGCTGGCTGCACACCCGCCACCACTGCCAGGACCACCTCCGACCAACAACTGCCAGAGTCGGAGGAGTCTCACAGCCAGCCTATCTAAGTTGCTCACACCTGTCTTGGATGCCATCATCAGCTTGATACCCTGCTCAGCTCTTCAGGTGCCACTAACTCAGTGCACCACAACACATGGACCCTTCATGATTGAGTTTTGTGCTGTGGACAGCGGACGCAACAATGTCACCTCAGGCAGTGGGGAAGACCTGGGACGATGATGATGAAGATGAGGCAGGTGTACCACACCCCACAGCAGCTGCAGCAGGAATATGCCGAAGGGACCAAATCATTAACAAATCCTTCACATGAGCACGCTCAGCTCTGGTGCCCCTACCTCAGTGCACTGCAAGTCATGGACCCTTTATGATTGAATCTGTGTGTGTGATCCGATGATCACTGTTCTAGTTGTTGCCAGCACCAACCACTCCCTGAGGGCTGGCTCACACTCACCCCACACCCATCCAGCACAGGCGTCACTGGACATGTGACCCTGGTAATTAAAAGTGGCCGGGCGCACGTGCCCGTAGCCAGTTCAACTATCTATCTAAGTGTGTCCGTGTGGTCATTATGTATGCATGATGGGCCAGGGCCCTACCACATTACAATGTGCTGTGGACAGCAAACGCAACCATGTCACCTCAGGCAGTGGGTACGACCTTGGACACGTAGCTTTGTCCCCCCCCCTGTAAGCGTAAGCGGAGTGGGCTGGGCCAGCGTACGCCAAGCCAGCGTAGGGGTGTGAAGGATTTCCCCGGGGCTCTGGGCGTGGTTCAGTTCTGGCCTGGACAAGAAAGTAACTAATGAGCGTGTCACTGTTGTAGTGTCGGCGCCACCCAGTCCACAATCGACAATGTTGCAATGTTTCATGCACCCGGAGGGCGGGCTCGCACGAGCGGGGAAATGAAGGAGCGCAAGACCGCTCGGGGTCTTGGCTCATACATGCCAAGTGTTGTGTGTATCTGTATTGCCGCAGCATGAGCCAAATGCCTAGCCTTAATAGCAGCGCGAGTTCAGCCAGGCATGAACTCTACGCCTGTGTCCGCCCTATCCTTCCCACAGGCCTACACTCACGTGGCCGCCCACCTCCAATGGCCAACATCACAGTGTCGTTGTAAGGCTTGTGGTCATGCGCAGACAGGCATGACAATGGTGTGCTGTAGGAGTGCCAGTGATGCAACCGCGCAGCGCACACAAGTAAATAGGCTCGGGGGAGGGAGGAACAGCTGTGAGGCAACGTTACACACAGTGATGCTGCTCATTTGCCACATGCAAGACATGTCGAACATGAATCCCAAAGTCGCACACATCCCACCCCACCCCACCCCACCCCCAACGAGCCACTTCACAGTTCCTGAATGCAAGCAGATGAGAAACTAACATTAGGGATGAATGCTCCTTTGTCTGAGCTATCCGGCGGAAGCACATCTGCACCTCCGACCTCGGAATTGCATGTGCCCGGCACACCCTGACAGATACTATAGCAGCTGATGACGACTCCCACACTACGCACAGCCCGACAAAAGACCAACGTATACACACCCCACACACAGAAGTCCTTGCTCGAAGTTATCTTGCATGGAATGGCCTTCACACTTACTCCCACATTAACCCAGGCGTACAACCGTTGCACACTAAAACAACTCATTGCTCCGAGCTGTGGCATTTCATCCACAGAACTGGCGCAGGTCAGAACAGTGCCGCTTCAACCAGAGCCACCAACGCAATGGCAGACCATCCAGGACACTTGCACAGCCCCTGTCACGTGGTACTGTACCGTGCACGTATGCTGCATTTACTGAGGGCACTGCCATTGGTAGTGCTGCGGATCAGTTACCGGCTGAGCTTCTGCCTTGCCAACGTCACCTGCGTGCAGCCTGTGTTGCATTGTCGCTCGTGCATATTCGAGTGGTCCATGGATGTCTGCCTATCCAACAGGACGGTAGCTGAACTGGATTTTGACATGTGTGTGCGCCCCCTGTTGGCCCACGACCATGAGTGTCACCGTGACACCGGTCTTTGGGATGCCTGGATACTTGGCATACATGCTGGCAGCTGGACCTGGGAGATTGCAGAACTCCGCGTGTGCAGTGAGCAAATTGAGCCGCTCCCCTATTGGGCTGTAGTGCTAATTGGTGAAAGGGGGTGGACGCAGCACATCTGTCCAGACCTGCTAATGGTTAGCCTCGCCGTCCTGTTAGATGAAGTTGACGACGACCTCATGTTGGAAATGATTGCCTACAAAGCTGCACTAGCTTTCATGGACGTGTAACTACGTACCTGCAGACACAACAGTTTGGAACACATTGCACATGTCCCGACACCTTGTTGGAACTTGGGGTTCTGGTCACATCTCCCACGACCACAGTGAACATGGCTGCATTCGCTTGGACTCCGAATACATGAGCGGACAACAACGCGGGTAAACACACACCTGTGAATGGTGCGGCACTCCCCCGGAGTGGACAGCGGCGCTTTACAACATTCCACGTTCTGACATACTGCTGCATTGGTCTGCATGTTGTGGCACTTATCTTGGCCGTACTGACACGCATATGCTAATAAAGTCTACGCACCTTCACTTGTATTCAACTGTGATGAGTGTTGATTTGCATGACAATGTGTGTCTCACTGCCTATCTGGGTCACGGCCATACATGCATTACTACACCATCAGGGATGTGGGGTTGTACTGGTACATTATCATTAGGGCTCCCGGTTTTATGGTATTTATTTTTTAAACATTTCCGTCTGTATTTATCCATATTTATTTTTTGGTCAGTTTATCTGTATTTATCCACATTTATTTTTGACGCAAGAAAAAAAAACGCTAAAGCTAGTATTTTTCCACATTTATTTAAATTGGCATGCACACTTGCATTAGGTTGTTATAGCTGTTTTTTTTAAATGGGAGCCTATGCTAAGTGCACTTAACATATTGGGAGCAAATTTCGTCCCTGTCCTCGAAGAAGAAGATGCGTGAATTAGTGATTTTGATCGGGTCTCATTTGCGCATCTGTCTTGCAAAATGTCAACGCATTACTACCTCTTTTACTCACATTTAATCAGCCATCACAGAGAGTGTCTGCTCGAAGAATATCAGATCATTCTTAGTGTTAATACTTAAAAGTTAGAACAGACGGGCCAATGTAATCTACGATGCCAGAGGAGAAGGGAAGTAGGAGGGCTCAGGGAGACAGTTCCTTATGCTTCATATATGTTCTTCTGGTGATCAGTGCTGCACGAGGTGCGTGGATCTTGAGTCAGAGTCGGTATTTTTTTTCCTGTTTCTTTATTCAGATCTAGGGTTTCCAGAAAGCCCTGTGTACGCAGAACACCAGTAATCCAGTCGTTGGGTTGATATTTACATCAAACAAATCACTGCATTCTGGCAGTTGTAGACTTTGTCTGCTTCAGTTAAGGAAGAGGAGCTAACGCATATGATAACTATATTATGCACCAAGGAAAGGAGAATTGAGTTCATGGTGTGAGGTGTATGTGGAATCATCTATACGTTGATATATGTTTATATATCAAATATGGGATACGTCAAGCCATTGGACGTTGATAAGCGTTTTTGGGATAAATTGGTTGTAAATTGCCATGTCGCTGTCCCTTACCCACTATTTTTGCTCGAATAATTTCAGCAAAGATTTTGGTATTTCTTATTGCCAGACCTGCCAACTCGCATTGGGACCTGGTGTGGTTCAGTATATTGGCACTGTTTGTACAGCCATCTACTAAACAGCTGATATCACACTGTGAACACAAGGTGAGATGGAGACTCTTACACTGCGTGGGTTTCAAGTTCATGCGTGGAGGATCTGCATGATTTTAAGTCTTTACCGGTTTTGCAGCCTCACCAGGCATTGTAGGTGATCTCAGGATCCTATGTGTTTTGAATGGGCAGGCAGTGCCAGCCTCAAAGACCCACTGACACTCCTTCACTCTGCCCCCTCCCATGAATGCTTTGTCAGTGATGGCTCAAATCCACGCCTAATCCCGGCCCGCTCCTTCCAAGGCCACTCCTCTCACCCGTAGGCTCCGATGGTGAACATTATTTTCGAGGTTGAAAGCGGTTTGTATTGTACTTGTTCTGCACTCCATTTTACCCTCGGGTTGTAGCTGGGGTAATTTAAGAGCAAAATCCAAGTGAGAGCTTGTTGTGCTTAATTTAGTTTTGCCTCCTTCACCCTCCCATACAACTAAAAACAAAAGGTTGCTGGAGCTGCAGCCGGTGTCCTGGGGTGTTTTCACACCTCTTAATGGACATCCGCTGCTTGCACTGCTCCAACAATTATCTTGCGTGAACTACCGCTGTGAGGGGTGCTGGAGTGTCTCTGCAGACACGGCGCTCCCAGTTCCCCGTCTCTGGAGCAGTTTCAGGGCAGCAGTTTCCCGTTTCTTTTGGCCACCCCTGTGCACCTCTGACTCGGATTTTACAGAGGAGCACAGAGGCAGGAGGAGCATTTGTTTTGTAGGTATTTTCCCGTTTTTATATATAAATACAGACAAAAACCAAAAAGTTTTCCGTCTGTATTTATATGTAAAAATCCGTTTAAACGGAAAACCGGGAGCCTTAATTATCATCTCACAGTTTCCTGCTATGCCACATGCGAATGGCCATTTTCCACACCCAAGCGGCAGCAGTTGTGTCCTCTGTTCTGTTGTGCTGGTGTTGCTGTTCGTTCGACATTGTTGTAAATGTTGAGGCGCTCTAATTCTTATGTGTGTGTGCTGCATTGTAGGTCAGTTGCCCCTTGAGCACTGATTTGGCTGGCCCTTATGCCTTTCAGGCGGTGTGGCTTTCACTTCTGTGCTTATGCAGTGCTGTGATGTTGCAGACTTGGGTAACTTGGGCTCTTGGTTGGTGTTGTGACTCTTGGCCATGGTTTGTCCGCAGATGTGCTCTACTTAATTGTGCATGTGTGCCATTGTGCCCATCTCCCCCCGTCACCCCAGTCCCTGGTGGTTACTCGCCCTGTTGCTGTTGTGTCAGGTCATGTTGAGCAGTGTCCGGTCCCCCAACTCCTGCCACCGTCTCCACACTGATGACTGTGATCACCATTTCCTCCATCTCATCCAGCTCCTCCTGTGGCGCTGGACTCCCACCTCCAGTCTGTATTGCTTCCTTCTGGTTGTCTGCAAGTTTCTGCTTGGTCTTGCACTTCACATCATTCCAGCGCCTCTTGACCTCGTCCATTGTCCTCCTCAGCACTCCGACTGCATTCGCCTTGTCCAGGATGGACTGCCATATTGTATTTTTTGTTGCCAATGACACAGTGGAGGTGACTTACAGTTGTTGATGGTGTTCTATCACCTCCGTGATCAGGATCCTGTTTTCCTGTGGACTGAACCGCGTCTTCCTCTTCTTCTCTTCCTCTTCTTCTTCTCCTTGCCCTTCCCTGACCCCGAGGTCCCAGGCTGGTCCTCCGTGGGGCTTGTGGGGTTCTGGTTGTCCTCTGTGCTTGCTCCGGCTACCTCCATAGTGCTTCGCTGTTGTTTGTTTTGTTTGTGTATTGTGTTGCCGCTTTTATTGTGCTTTTTGCAGCCTGACTTGTGGGACTTGCAGGCCTGGCGCTGCTTGTAGCTGGATTTTTTATCGCGGTTGGGCACATCGCAACTTTTTTCACGTTCGGGTTGAGATTTTTATCGCCGTCCCGGTCGTGTTATTACGGACATTTGCCGCGTTATCGGGGTACTATCGCAGGTTACCGCCGTGTTGTGAATGCCACGTTAACACAGGGTTATTTTCCCGCGATAGACGGCGATATGAAAACTTGCGTTAACCTATTTTGGCGATGATTATCGCACGTTCTTGAGAATATCCCCCTAAGAGAGGACGAGGTCCACAAGGTCTTAATATCTATGAAACCAACTTCACATTTTAATGACCCCATTCCCTCCACAACAGTAAAGAAACTAAGTCGCATCTTCTCACCTATACTAACGGAGATTGTAAACTCATCGCTAAAACAAGGCAGGATCCCAGAATGCCTGAAGATCGGTCAAGTGACACCCCTCCTGAAAAAAATGGGTGCTGACCCTACAATCCTGAGCAAATTTCGGCCGGTGTCAAATATCTCCTTTCTAGCAAAATTGCTGGAAAAATGTGTGCTCAACCAACTGAGCCAGCACATTGACCAATTCGACCTACTGAACATATTTCAATCAGGTTTTAGAACAGGACACAGCATTGAATCAGCCATAGTGCATTTAATGGATGACACACTTAAGATACTAGACAACAACGACTCGTGCCTACTCATTCTCCTAGACCTCTCTTCAGCGTTTGACACAGTCAATTACAACATCCTACTAAAAATACTAGAACACAAAATGGGGTTATCTGGGAAAGTGCTTTCTTGGTTTGCTTCCTTCCTACAGAATCGCTCACAGTGCATTAAACTCAGCAACTCATTCTCTGATTCCTCACCAGTGAGATGTGGAGTCCCCCAAGGGTCGACCATTTCACCCACACTCTTTAACCTATATAGGGAACCACTAACTGAAATTCTCAACCAATCGAACATTGCATACCAAATGTACGCAGACGATACACCACTATACTTGAAGATATCCTCCCTAGGCGACGTCATTCAACTAAATAACACTTTAGTCAAAACCCAGTCCTGGCTCTCTCAAAACAATCACAAGCTGAACTCTCTGAAAACCGAATTCCTTCTTTTCTCCCCACCAAACGGCTCCTCACTCGTTCATGATTGGCTCAAGCACCTAGATGCACTCAATTGCACAACTACCATCATTGATTCCACGAAATCCCTGGGAATAACACTGGACAAAAGTCTAAATATGAGAGCTCACATCAGTGCAACCACACACAGTGCAACTTTCCAACTCAGAATACTGAAAAAACTGAAACCATTTCTACCACCTTCAGACTTCAAACAAGCAGTACAAGCACTTGTGGTCTCCAGACTAGAATACGGTGCGGCGACACTGTCAGGACTACCCAAAACGAGAAAAGCTCCACTCAAAACGACTCTTAATGTGGCAGGAAGACCGGTAACAGGAACTAGACGCTTTGACCACATCACCCCATCGCTTAGGCATCTAAACTGGCTTCCCTTGAAGCAAGAGCTCAACTGAAAATTGCCTGCCTCACACACAAATTATTCCATTTTAAAGAACCAAGGGGCATATCTACAAGGGCAGGCGATACAATTATCGCCGCTTTAGCGTCCGTTTTCGGACGAAAAGCGGCGATAATTTTAACGCCTTATTAGCAAGGACATGCTAACGCGTGAATCCATGCTTTTCGCCCTTTCTCTTATCGCCCAGCTTTGCATCTCTAATGAGATGCAAAGTGGGCGTTACTGGGCGTACCCCAGATGGGCTACGTTGTAAATATCGCCGATGTGCACATCGCGATATTTACAAGGCAGCCCACAGGATGATAGCAGACGTTAGATTTTGGCGAAAACGGCCGTTTTCGCCAAAATCTAACGTCTGCTATTATCCCGACTTAGCCATCCCTAACATAGGGGTGGATTGAGCTGATACGACCACAGGGTCGTATCAGCAGAGGTTATCGCCGTTTTGCAGGGAACATCGCTGGAAAACCAGCGATGTTCCCTGCAAAACGGCGATAACCTCGCTATCTCTGGAATTTTATCGCCCTGGAGAAGCGTGTTGTTAATAACGCGCTACCAGGGCGATAATTTCCGGAGATAGCCAGCGATAAGTAATCTATCGCTAAGCACGGCCAGCGATAATTATCGCTGGCCGTTGATAATATGCCCCCAAGTTACCTGGCAGAAAAGATCCGAATATCCGGTGGCAGCCGCTACCAAAGAAGCGCTAACTCTCTCAGGCTGGAAACGCCTATATTCCGAAAGCAAAAAACTTACACACGATCCTTCTCTGGAGCAGCGCCAAGGATCTGGAATTCCTTACCACCCAAGGTATGCTCAAATCCATTGATCCACTTCTACAAAAAAGAGGTAAAAAAGATCCTAATGAATGGATTCCTGGCATTGTCTTTTGGAGAGACAGGGCACACGAGACGTCTAAATGCCAGCAACCTCTAGATTGGTAAGAGGCACATCGCTTACTGGAGAACCCTCGAACACTCTGATCCTCTGGGTACGTGGTTCTGAATAGTTTCAGAGCAGCAGCAAATACCCACCACGAAGTCACTAGAGCTACAAAGACTAACGGAATTTTAAGGGACTGACGGTTTTATAATTATGACATTTGTTGCAGCAGCCCAATGCGGCTCTTTACTTTAGAGGTATCTGTGTCTATACCTTCTTCTTGTTTTATTCAACACTATGTACAGCGCTCTTATACCCTTGGGTCATGTGCGCGCTTTATAAAACACTCTAAATAAATAAAAACAAGCCAATGAAAAATATGGGAGGAGAGTGGGCGCGGCTTCTCTCCCATACTCTACTACAGCAGTCTCGCAGAGCGAGCAAAGCATGCGCACTGCTGCTAGGCTCGACCTATAAATATGATTGCTTTAGTTAAAAGCAATTGCAGACATGGTGGTCTGTTGACCATCCCTATAATGGCTGCAGATCATAGTGGTGAGAGAGCGTGAAAATTTCCTATAGAGCTAAGCACTATTAATGACAAATCTGCCTTGGGGTTCAAAGATAAAATGCATTCAAAATGTTACACACAGACATTTGGGGGTCGATTCCGATTCGGGCCGGAAAAAGCACCGACCGACTCGGATCCGGAAAAAATACCGACCGACACGTACCCGTGGCGCACGACACGCCAAGTACGATGCAAGGCGCGAAAAATCCGACCGACACGTACCGAAACAAAGTCGACCGACCGAGCCGCATGGAAAACAGCAATCCGGCCGGAAAAACACGCGAATCCAACCGACCGACACGCACCCGGAACAAATCCGACCGAAACGTACACGCGAACTCCAAACCGCAAAGTACGATGCAAGGCGCGAAAACCACGAGCGAGTCGGACGGAGGACAAGCCGTATGACCGACACGCATACAAAACCGAGCCGAAGCAACACAATACACCGCGACCGACGCGTACGCAGCATAGAAAACTGCACAAACACGGCGGGAACGAAACGGAGAACACCGTACGAGACCAATGCAGGGTCCGACTCGGTGACAAGAACGTCTCCAACATACACAAACAGCACAAAGGAAAAATCACCCAAAAAAGGTCAAACAAGCAATTACCAAGCCAATAAATACTGGGGGGTGGGGACAGAGAACAAAGACACACCCACAACTCCACCTATATAAAGGACACAAATCACTACCATGAGCCTTTGCAAATGCCATTCCACTGCCAGCACCCAAGAGAAAGCAACCACACACCCACAGCTCATCCCACACACAAGCCACACACCATCAGCACACCAACAAATACCTACCTCACATACACCCAGCAAAACACACACTCACACACCCTCACCTGCACACCAACACACACATCACCCACCATCACCACCCATCACCATGCCCCCAAGAAGAATCCCAAGTTCCTAGATAGTGAATTGGAAGTCATGGTAGACGAGATCCTCAGGGTGGAGCCACAGCTGTTTGGCACACTGGTCCAACAGACCCCCATGTCGCAGAAAACCAAGATGTGGGAGAGGATCATCAACAGGGTGAACGCCCAATCACCATGTCGGCGCACAAAGACCGACATCCAGAACAGGTGGTATGACGTGCGCAGGAGGGTACGGGACATGCTGAAGAAAGACTACATCAACAGCCAATACACCGGCAGTGGCCCTCCTGCCAAGCCAATATACCTCAGGCCCTGGGAGGAGAAGGTGCGGGCCATCCTTCCGCCAGTGAGCGTATATGGACTAGAGGACATCCCAGAGCCTGGTGAGTACACAACAAATGTACACAATATACTGCCACAAAACACACACATCACTGTCAAGGGGAGAGTCAAACCATGCACTCATAGCAATTACACAGCAACTAGAACAGAATCATCCCAAAATGTGTATGTCAGTCAGATAAACACAACACATGCCATCAAAAAGTCACATCCAACTGCCAACACATGTACAAACACAACCACAACTACAGCTAGGCAGTGGCACAAATAGAACTAACAAACACATCCACACATGTAGCCACCACAACAACACCAACACACAGTGAAGACCACTCAAAGGAAGGAATTATGTGTATGCTGGCCAAGTCAGTGTAGCCAATAGCATCATGGGAGTCGCAGTCACACATATTGCCCCCCACAACTGTCCCATCAACACCACCATGAACCATGCGCACATCACAGGGAGTGGAGAAGGACTCACAAGATGGCTGACACTGGCTACTGCTGTGGGGAGCACAAGGCCCTGCTGGCAACTGTGCACCAACAAACAGCAGGACACCACTGACTGACATCCTGAGAGACAACTTACACTCCCTGCAATGCAAGCACGTTCCATGGTGGGATAACTGGCTGGCTGGCTGGGTGGGAAGGAGGACTTGCAGCACTAACCATAGTCACAAGCACCTCCCCTCACACACCCCCCAACACAAACTCCACAGTACCCACCTGGTAGAATGCAATGCCCTCCATCCTAACACAAGATCCCACAAAGAACCACCACCCTGGGTTATGTTGTGTGAAGCACAGGGACACTCTTGGGACTCTTAGCCAAACAACTGCCAGGACAACACTCCCAGCCATCCTGTCAGCACAGCCAGCCCACCCCACAGGGAAGCAGAATCAAAAGGAAGGAAGCATGGGCATGCTGGGAAGGGGGGTGGAGGCAATAGCATGATGGGAGTCGTAGTCACTGATATTGGTCACCCCCACAACTGTCCCATCAACACCACCCTGAACCATGCTCACATCACAGGGAGTGGAGAAGGACTCACAAGATGGCTGACACTGGCTACTGCTGTGGGGAGCACAAGGCCCTGCTGGCAACTGTGCACCAACAAACAGCAGGACACCACTGACTGACATCCTGATTGACAACTTACACTCCCTGCAATGCAAGCACGTTCCATGGTGGGATATCTGGCTGGCTGGGTGGGAAGGGGGACTTGCAGCACTGACCATAGTCACAAGCACCTCCCCTCACACACCCCAACACAAACTCCACAGAACCCACCTGGTAGAATGCAATGCCCCCATCCTAACACAAGATCCCACAAAGAACCACCACCCTGGGTTATGTTGTGTGAAGCACAGGGACACTCTTGGGACTTCTAGCCAAACAACTGCCAGGACAACACTCCCAGCCATCCTGTCAGCACAGCCAGCCCACCCCACAGGGAAGCAGAGTCAAAAGGAAGGAATCATGGGCATGCTGGGAAGGGGGAGGAGGCAATAGCATGATGGGAGTCGTAGTCACAGCTCTACATCCCCCACCACATGGCCCAGCAAGCTCACACTCACGCATGCACATCCCACAGAGAGTGGAAAGGCCCATCAAAGATGTCTGACACTGTTGCTCTGTCGTGGGGAGCACAAGGGCATGCTGGGTACTGCACACCAACCAACAGCAGGACACCACTGTCAGCCATCTTGCCATTGCTCTCACACCCACACACACTGAACTCCACACAAAAGCAAGTAAGTATGGGAATGCTGGGAAGTGGGGTGGAGGCAATGGCAAGATGGGAGTCGTAGTCACAGACATAGCTCACCCCCACAACTGTCCCATCAACACCACCCTGAACCATGCTCACATCACAGGGAGTGGAGAAGGACTCACAAGATGGCTGACACTGGCTACTGCTGTGGGGAGCACAAGGCCCTGCTGGCAACTGTGCACCAACAAACAGCAGGACACCACTGACCGACATCCTGAGAGACAACTTACACTCCCTGCAATGCAAGCACGTTCCATGGTGGGATATCTGGCTGGCTGGGTGGGAAGGGGGACTTGCAGCACTGACCATAGTCACAAGCACCTCCCCTCACACACCCCCAACACAAACTCCACAGAACCCACCTGGTAGAATGCAACGCCCCCATCCTAACACAAGATCCCACAAAGAACCACCACCCTGGGTTATGTTGTGTGAAGCACAGGGACACTCTTGGGACTTCTAGCCAAACAACTGCCAGGACAACACTCCCAGCCATCCTGTCAGCACAGCCAGCCCACCCCACAGGGAAGCAGAATCAAAGGAAGGAAGCATGGGCATGCTGGGAAGGGGGTGGAGGCAATAGCATGATGGGAGTCGTAGTCACTGATATTGGTCACCCCCACAACTGTCCCATCAACACCACCCTGAACCATGCTCACATCACAGGGAGTGGAGAAGGACTCACAAGATGGCTGACACTGGCTACTGCTGTGGGGAGCACAAGGCCCTGCTGGCAACTGTGCACCAACAAACAGCAGGACACCACTGACTGACATCCTGAGAGACAACTTACACTCCCTGCAACGCAAGCACGTTCCATGGTGGGATAACTGACTGGCTGGGTGGGTGGGAAGGAGGGTCGGCTGTCAACCAAACACAACCAATGCAGACCATGTTCACACCCCAGAAAATACATAGAAATGCCCAAATAATGCAGGACAATGTGCCACACCAATATCAACCCCTGACTGTGACGACTTAGGACAATGCAATGTACAGGCCTGCACCCAGAGGCACAGTCACAACTGTCATGTGTGTCAACCATTGATGCCTGCAGAAACATGACATACATTGTTTGTGTCTCCCAAAAACAGGTGATGATGGGGACACAGCAGCAGACGCTGAGGAGTCCCAGTCCCAGGCTCAAGAGGATGCCGAGCTCACTGGCGTCGTACAGCCTCTGTCCTCCTCGGACGATGAAGAACAACCTGGCACATCCGGTGCAAGTCAACATGCAGCACCAGCAGGACCACCAGCTGCAGCACCAGCAGGACCACCAGCTGCACCCCTGCACCCACCCCTCCAACGACTGTCACCACGAATACCATCCCTGCCGACATGGACAGAACAAGGAGCAACACCAGCACAGTGACCCTGGACCAACCTGGGGCCATGGACACCACCACCACCACCAACCCCCAAGGTGGACCAGGGTTATCTGTGCGTGCCACTGCACACACTGCACATGTCAGCAGGGGTGGTGGGAGGGGTGGGAGACAGAGGTCGCTGCTTGCAGACGTTGCTGGTGTGCATGATGACCCACAACTGGTACGCATAGCTGATGCGTACCAGTCCAGCACCGGAGAGCTCAGCCAGGTAGTGGGGCTCCTCAGAGACATTAAACAGCAGCAGGCTGCCCATCATGCCCGCTTGGACTCCCACATGTCCCACGTGGAGTCACACATGTCCCGTGTGGACTCACACATGTCCCGCGTGGAGTCCAAGTGGGATGCACTGCATGAGATGACGGCGGTGCACAGGGACATTTTACAATGCCTCCGCCAGATGAACAGCAACCAGTCCACACCTCCCTGTGTGCCAACAACATCTGGTGCCGAACAAACTGCAACTGCCACAGGGAGGGAGGAGGACTCTGGCGGAGAGTCCCCTGCACCGCAGCAGCCTGTACTTGAGGGGCCCCCCCAAGAAGAGGGGTCGTCCGAGGAGGGAAAAGTGAGAGGCCGATGGCCAAGCGCAACTCCCAGGAAGCCTGAACCTGTTCTGGATGTTCGCCTTTGTGCACAGACTGTTCACCCTGTTGACGGCAACACTACTCCCACACATTGCATGGGGAGTACAAGTTGGACCAATGTGTCAGACAACTGTGGCCCCGATACTGGGGATCCTGTCTACCCGGACTTTCAATTCACCTAGGAACTTGGGATTGCAAGATTTATGTACAGCACAACCCATCCTATGCACTATTAACACAAATGTATCACAATAAACACACTAATACACCATACTTGCCTCTGTCGTGATTCCAACGTGGGTGCTGTTATGGGGATGATGAACTGCAAAATTACACTGTGTATGCGAACTGCAACAGCAAGGACAACACAGGCATGTGAGTACAGGCAACGTGACACACATGAGGGAGACACACCACCAGGGCTACACAACACATACACACCTAGGCCATCTGACTCATTGCCTACACTGATGTTGCCAGGGAAGACGGTGCAATGCACAGACACCACACCCATTCCCAGTTGTAGTCAAGTAGCCCACAGGTGCAGTAAGCAAATGGCAGTCAAATGTGTGACCACAGACAACGCACTTCACAAAGTGAAGCACAGGTTTATTACACAGTTGCAACATGTCGTAACCACTACAGATGCAAGGTAATCCCACCTGGCAGCGGGCACACAGTCAACAACTGTAGAAGGAAGGAAGTCCATGGGTGTGGCGCACATCACCTGTAGGGACACAACAGCTACCACCCTGGAAGTACAATCACGTCGTCGGTGGACACAGTTGACCAAACGAATCTGAAAGTACCCTGTGAAGGACAGAAATGACACACAGTCAAAAGCAATGGAGAACAGGACAGAACAGCAAAACTCATGCACAATACATGTTACAAGATACCCACCCAGAACCAAGTTAGCATGTCAACACTGTTGGGGAGTACAGCCCACCTGTCACCACACATCGCAACACACATCCAGTCAAGTAGCCCATGGACACACTCCAACAGCACCAGAGCACCGCCCACACATCATGCCAACTCACATCATTGACATGACACCTCAGGATACTCACATTCAGCTAAAGAAGTTGGTGATGAGCTGTGTGCGGACATCACCATCACCATCATCATCATCATCGTCACTGGCATCGTGGTCCAGGCCAGGATCCTCCACAGGTGGCGGATGTTGGTCATTGTCATCCTGGATGAGAGGCAACTCCTTCCGCACTGCCAGGTTGTGGAGCATGCAGCAGACGATGATAATCTTGCACACTTTCGCAGGGGCATATGGGAGGGACCCTCCGGTCTTGTCCAGGCAGCGGAAGCGGCTCTTCAGGAGACCAAAGGTCCGCTCAATCACTCTCCTGGTCCGACCATATGCCTCATTGTAGCGCATCTGGGCAGGTGTCACAGGGTTCCTGAGGGGTGTCAGCAACCACGGCATGTTGGGGAATCCCGAGTCACCTACGGACAGACAAGTGCACATTAGCTGACTTGGAAAAGTGGGCGGAATACTACAGATCAGATCACACACAATGGCACAAAGTCAGTACACACCGACAAGCCAGGCACGCTGGTTCTGCATCTGTGCCATCATCCTGGGGATGCGACTACTCCTCATCACAAAGGCATCGTGTGCTGAACCAGGGAAACGGGCACACACGTGTGTGATGGTCATGTCTGCAAGACACACCACCAGTGCATTGACCGAGTGGTAGTGCTTGCGGTTCCTGTAGGCCTGCTCCTGGGCCTGTGGTGGTACCAAAGCCACATGTGTCCCATCAATGGAGCCAATTACATGCGGCATCCTCCCCAGGGCATAAAAGTCACTCTTCACGTCAGTGAGTCGTCGCAGTCTAGGGAAATAGATGTACCGGTTCAGGAAGAGCAACATTGCCGCCAAAACATCGCGGAGCACACGGCTGAACATGGTCTGTGACATCCCACCAGCAGTCGCCACAGTATGTTGGAAGGTACCAGTGGCAAAGAAGTGTAGGGCTGCCATCACCTTCACCTTGGGGGTCAGCGCTGTAGGATACGGCCGGCCAGGCTGCAAATGTGGGGACAACTGCACTGCCAAATCCTCAATCAGCTGCCTGGTGAAGCGGTACCGTCGGATGCTGTCCCGTTCCACCATCGTTGCCAGGTCTGGGAATGGCCGATGGACAGCAGGAGCCCTGCAGTGCAGAGGAGAAGTAAGCAAGATTGTCAGTCACCCCACATATGCGGCATTGAACACACTCAAGATCCCAACATACATCATTATGAGGCACAACTACATGAAGTGTGCAGTACCGGAAGGACATGTATGGTACATACATGGCCAACATCTGTCAACACGGTCCAACAGGTGGCATAATTTGGTCCCAGGTTGGCCCATTGGATATCATGAGGCCGTGTCACAGTTCCCATCTCCTGCTGCCGTGTCACAATAACCCCCCACAGTGACATCTGAGGACAGATGTGCCCCAGGCACCACAGCTCAACGACAGGTACATTCCCAGGGACCCTGTAATGCCACATGGACACTGGCATTACATGGAGTATCATGTATACACCACAGCAAAACAACCATGACCCCCACAGGTAGTGGCCCCACTTGCCACGGCAGGACAGACATGGACGTCTGTGACACACACGCACAACATCAGAGTCCATGCACACACAACATGGATGTGGAGACTGTCTCCCATTGTGCACATGAAATCAGAGACATTGTAAACACTACATGCACAAAGACTGTGGAGGACCATCACTATTGTGCCACTGGGACACCCTGGCTCAAACATACCGTCCCACATGGGACTCACGGGGTATGTGACATGACATACACATACACCACTGTGAAATGTGACCATGGCACATGCACAGATATGAACAGTTGCACATCACAGTGGTCACGTACACGTAACACCCAGGATCCTGTCCCCATGAACACGTGCACAGCCTGGGGGTGGCTGCCCACAGGTGACACCCACAGGACAACATGTACACCAACATACACACAATAGGAAATGCATCCTTACATGCCTTATGATAAGGTTTGGACAGGCTGTCGTGATGTAGGTGTGCCCCTCACTCCCTGGGAGCTATCTGTGGCTGGCATATGTCCATCTGAGACAGGCATGCTGACATATGCCAGTCACATGTACAGTGATGCGTTGTACCGCAATGGACCGATCGGTGCCTCCGGCCGGCCCATTGCATTCAATGTGTCGGGTACGCGTTGTACCCCTGTGCGCCTTGAACTGCAATGGACCGATCGGTGCCTCCGGCCGGCCCATTGCATTCAATGTGTGCGGGTACGCGTTGTACCCCTGTGCGCGTTGTACCGCAATGGACCGATCGGTGCCTCCGGCCGGCCCATTGCATTCAATGTGTGCGGGTACGCGTTGTACCCCTGTGCGCGTTGTACCGCAATGGACCGATCGGTGCCTCCGGCCGGCCCATTGCATTCAATGTGTGCGGGTACGCGTTGTACCCCTGTGCGCGTTGAACTGCAATGGACCGATCGGTGCCTCCGGCCGGCCCATTGCATTCAATGTGTGCGGGTACGCGTTGTACCCTGTGCGCGTTGAACTGCAATGGACCGATCGGTGCCTCCGGCCGGCCCATTGCATTCAATGTGTGCGGGTACGCGTTGTACCCCTGTGCGCGTTGTACCGCAATGGACCGATCGGTGCCTCCGGCCGGCCCATTGCATTCAATGTGTGCGGGTACGCGTTGTACCCCTGTGCGCGTTGAACTGCAATGGACCGATCGGTGCCTCCGGCCGGCCCATTGCATTCAATGTGTGCGGGTACGCGTTGTACACCTGTGCGCGTTGAACCGCAATGGACCGATCGGTGCCTCCGGCCGGCCCATTGCATTCAATGTGTGCGGGTACGCGTTGTACCCCTGTGCGCGTTGTACCGCAATGGACCGATCGGTGCCTCTGGCCGGCCCATTGCATTCAATGTGTGCGGGTACGCGTTGTACCCCTGTGCGCGTTGTACCGCAATGGACCGATCGGTGCGCACCCATTGACAATGGGCTTGCCTGGCAACGGACGCGTTTTCGAATTTCGAACGAGTCGGTTGCTGTAAATTCAGTTGGTCACCCACAACAATGTTGCAAAATCATGTATGTCATGAAGTTGAGGATTTGAAGGATGCTGTGGGCGTGTTTTGGTGCTGCTATTCCATGGATTGGCCAGATTCAGAAGATGCAAACGACTTGGACCTATCACTTTGGACACAAGGGACAGTATCTGCCTCTCCAGCACATATATATTGCTGGCTGTTCCCCTGAGAGCTCACTTGCCTGCACTACATGCTCCAGGACGACATCTGCCACTGCACTGCTGCTGTCTCTGCCCCTCTGGACCCTGCAATGGCACGTACTGTGGAGAGAGCCCCAGCCTTCAGCCTTGAAGAGAACCAGGCCCTGCTGGACAGCCTACTTCCACAGTACAGCAAGCTGTATGGGACACCAGGGGAGCAGGTGAGTGTTCTGTGCACTGCCTTTCTGAATGTGCATTTTGTGTGACTAGCAAGGCTGAGAGTCTGCATGCCACTGGCTAGCAGGCTCACTGAGTAGTTGTCACCCCCATAGTGTGTAGTGACTTGCACTGGACAGGTATGGTGCAGTGACAGTGCATTTTAACATGGTTTTACTTCCCATGCAATGATACCATGTAGTGACGTCTGGCAAACTGTCCATGGTCAGCTTTGCACTGCCTGTGTACATCATGTGCCCCTGTGATTGAGACATGTATATGCAACTGTGTCATGCACGGATATGTTGCATGTGTGGTAATGGCCTTTTCACTTTGTCATCCTGACAGGTTAATGCCCATCGGAAGCAGGAAATCTGGAAGGACATCGTCCGGGCTGTCCGGTCCGTGGGGGTCTACAAGCGCCGGATCCGCAACTGCCAGAAGAGGTGGCAGGACCTTCGGGGCTGGACCCGGAGGATTGCACGGGTCCAGCTGAAGCTGTCGCCTCCTCGCAGGAGGGGCGGAACACGGACCCTGACCCCCCACATGCTCCAGATCCTGGCGGTGGTGTTTCCAGACCTGGATGGGCAGCTGAAGGCCAGACAGCAGCAAGGAGGGGTGAGTCAAAGACTGCACTGTGAACTCTGTATTACATGCTTTGTGCCCTCCTCTGGCCTGGTTCAACTGCCACAGTGCAGCAGTCATGTTGTCCAGGAGCCATGTCCCTCTATTGTGCACTGCCCACTGCTCATCTGATACCCAGGTGTGGCCCTTACATTCAGGGAATTGTGTCACTTGGGACTGTGTCCTTGCAGTTTGCTTCACTAAAGGTGGGGGACAGCATCTGTTTCCCTAACTCTGTTGTGGGCATCATGGGTGGGTCCATTGTTCACACAACGCCTGGGTTTGGACATGTGATCTGCGTGTTGCTTTGATATGCGGTCCACTTGCTGAGCTGAGCCACCACATGTGCCTGGGGTATGTGGCACACGCCCATGCAGCGGGTGGGAACAATGTTTGGGCCCCAGGAGTGTGCAGATTACGTGTGTCACACATACATAGCCAGCTATCCACTGTCCAGGGCACATCCCTCATTCATGTGGAGCAGGACAGTCATGCCTACTCCAGGCCATGCAATGCACTCTGTACTCCCACTCCCGTGTATCAGCTGACACATTGTGCACAGTGATTTGACCCCTCCGGTGTCTGCCTCTGTGTCAGTGTGCTGTGGATTAGTTGCCAGGACTGCTGGGGTGTTTCTTGGTAGGGGCTCAGCATGCCCCTGGAGATGTGACCATAGGAGACGATACTTGTGTGTCACATAGGTGTTTGATCAGCTGCCCGTGCAGACTGGGGTATGCGAATGTGATGTTCAGGCAGCTGTTCCCCATTCACAGCAAATTGTGAGGGGCTCAGGTTCAGAGGGTAGTGTCACAGGTCTCCCATATGTCCAATAGGTGTGACCTGGACAGATGAGGGTTGAGATGATGTGTTGTGTGGGGGATGTACATGTGCACTTGTGCAGCTCCAGGACTTGCATTCCCCATGACCTACTATTGTGACACAGTGCATAGTGTTGTTGTCTGGCTGCCAAGTCATACATCACTGAGACAGTGATGTATGACTTAGCAGTCATGCCTCTGCCATGGCATGTGTCAACTTATTTGTGGTCCTGCAGGGGAGTGACATGTGCTACATGCACACCATAGTGGCGCTGGCTATCAGGACATGGGTGCATCATGGTGTCTGTCGCTGGTATGCATCACATGCATTTCCTATTTGACTCTGGGCATCCCTTTCATCCGGAAACCTGTACTGACTCAGTGGCAAGAGCTGTGATGTGTCCACACCGTGTCCTCTGCACTGTCCAACTACTGTGTACTTGGTGCATGTGTCCACACTGGGGTGTTGCAATCCAACAGACACCAGACAGATGGGTGCAAGGCCATGTGGGATGTGAGTGCCATGCTTGGCATCAGACTGACAATTGGCTTCTCCTGTTCAGTTAGGGCACTTTTAGCAATGTACAACTAATGATGCCAGGGCTTGCTCTGTGATGTGCTGTGCTCACAGTGGTGTGTGCGTTTGGTGCAGGTGACTGATGTCTGTCTGTTTCCCCATTGTTTGCAGATACATCCACGGCCACGGAAGGGGACAGCTCCACGGACCAGGAGGAGCCAGAGAGCCAGACTGGGTCAGCAGCCGAGGAGTGGTCGGAGGGACCCAGTGGCACGGAGGGCGAGGGGAGCCACACCGAGGAGTCCTCAGCACCATCCACCTCAGCTGAGGACCAGAGCAACTCGGAGGATGACTCCCTTGTGGAGGCGGGTGTCAGCAGCCACCACACCCCAGCTAGTGTTGCTGTCCCCGCCACCACCAGCACCACCACCGCCCTCCCATCGGCTCCCATTCCCAAGGTCCGTGGAGGCTCCCATGTTCGGGAGCGTGTCTCCTTTGGCCCAGGCACCGCACCCCTGCCCCTGTGTCCCCTGCTGCCCTGAGTGAGGAGTCTGTGTACCTCCTTCGCCATCTCCATGTAGGGCAGACAGCCATGCTGAGTGTCCTCCATGCGCACACCGCACTGTTGACTCAGCTGGTGTCGTTCATGGAGGGCATCTCATCGGGCATGTCTGACCTACAGAGAGGCAACAGGTCCATGGACTCCTCCCTGACGGCAGCAGTGTCCCTCCTCAGACAGTCCCTCACCCCTCCTGCCTCTGCTCCATCCACACTCCCCAGCACCTTGCCCGTCCCAAGCACACACACACCGGCACAGGCACACACCAGCACACACACATCCAGCACACAGACACACACGCCACAAACTAAACGCACACGCACGCACAGTCAGGGGACTGAAACCAGACTCACAGGGGATGGGGCCCTGGTACACACACACGCATCCACGGGCACTGCACAGTCCTCAGTTGCCTCTCCCTCCAAAGCACCCTCCCTTGCCTCACCTGCAACCCCAAAGACCCAGCGCCTCTTCCTCAGTGACCTCGGCCTCTTCCCCTCCGATCCAGCTGCCCCAGCATCCAGGGGGAAGAGGAAGCCCCCACACGGAGCAGAGTGCCCCTTGCCCCCGGACACCCTCCCCCAGGCGCAGACAGACTGAGGCCCCCACGCGCAAGTCCCCCGGAGTGCTAAGAGCAAGACCCCGCCGCCGCCCTGCAGCTCAAGCACCAGGTCTCCTTCCTCCATCCCTCAGGCCCCCACTCCACAGGTGCCCCCACCACACCCTGCCCCAGGTTCCCCCACCCACAGATATACCATCCCCAAGAGGCTCCGGCCTTCTCCCCTGCCACTTGCTCTCCCGGCACCACACCCCCGCTGCGCTTGTCTGTGCCACTGATGTGGTGAGGGTGTCCTCCCCCTCTGTCCAGCCCACCTTGCCTGTTCCCCATTCTCCTCCCCTGGTGGTAGGCACTGCAGTGGAGTCCACTACCACCCTGTCTGACTTGGGCACTGCAGTGGCGGACCTGTCCACTCCATCTGCAGGGTCCACTGCAGTCGTGCCGGCACCCACAACATCTGAGCCATGCCCCCCAGTTGTGCCGGCACACACCATGTCAGACACCTCCACTGCAGTTGTCAGTGGCTCTTCAGCACCCACCACCCCTTCCCTGCTTCCTCCTGGTGAGCCCTGATCCTGTCCCTGCGGTGCCTGGCCTACCCCCCCGGTTGCCCCTCCTAGTGGATTGTCCCTGGTTTTGTGCAGGCATGTGTAGGGTGGCATCTGCCACTGTCACCCACTTGTGACTTTGTTGATGGACTGGCCATTGGCCTTTGTTTATGTTCTACCGGACTTCTACTTTTAATGCCACATATGCTGAATAAAGCAACTTTCTGTTCTCTAGTGCTTTTGCTTCTGATGTACATGATGTTGATGATGCTAACAATGCCCTTGCTGCAGTGATGGTGATATTTGGTCTCATGATAATGAAGTGTTACTGTGTAGGAACCCATGTGGTCCAGGGGGAATGTGTCCTATCCTGTGGTGTATCCATGTCATCCATAGCAGCATCTGAGGGTGTCATGTGTTCAGTATTTGGCAATGAGATTTCCTACTTAGATTGGCAACTTCACATCTGTGGCTTCCACCCCTGCACATCTGTTGTGCCTGCCATTGTTCTATTCGTCTACTTCCCTGACCGTGTGGCCATCTCCAGTGAACATGCAGGTTTGGGCATCAATGGGGAAGGACTCATCTGTGTTGTCAGTGCAACATTGCTATACAAGTGTGTTGGATCTGTGCTGATGATTCTGTTGGCACTTCCATGACCAGG
Source organism: Calotriton arnoldi (assembly GCA_963921515.1). Lineage (NCBI taxonomy): Eukaryota > Metazoa > Chordata > Amphibia > Caudata > Salamandridae > Calotriton > Calotriton arnoldi. The sequence continues at coordinate 1,283,713 of CAWUFW010005242.1, forward strand.
CTGATGGGACGGGAGCCCTCATTTGGTGCTAATTGTTCATTGTGTGTCCCATTGCTGCCATGGTATGGTATCTGTTCGCCTCACATCTGCAGTCTCCACAGGGTATCTGCATGTGTGTGCCCATTGGTGCAAATATGTGGGTCTGCATTCGGATGGTCACTTCTGTCATTGTGTCATTGATGATTGTTGACGGTGTCAGCCCCCATGGGTGTTGTTTGTCTGCACATGGCCAAAGTTATGTCTTATTTGCACTGCAGGATTTGGCTCCCCCAATTTATGTTGCAATGGGACACATACACTACTTTGCCACTGATGTGTTTGTTGTTCTGTGACCAGGAATCATCCATGCAGTTTGGCAGTTGCACCTCTTACTTTGTCAACACTTACCTTTTGGGGGATATAGGTATTTTGGAGAAGAATATACTAAGGTTGTGGGAAGAAAATGGGTATGTCCAGATTCAGGATTTTATTAAGGGGAATTGTTGGAAAACCTGGGCGGAGATTGAAACGGGACTTCAACATTCTAACACAATCTTAAAGTGGTCATTTATCAGATTAAAACCTATATTGGAAAAATTAGATATGGAAAATCTGCGCTATAAAACTAGCGTTAGCGATGCATTTAATTGCCCCATTAGTCGGAAGATTAGTATCTGGATTAAAATCTTTGAGGAAAATAATTCCTTCTCACTATATGAAAAAATTAGAGATAGATGGAAGAAAAGGGAAGATATACAGATTTTTAAACCAACTTGGAATAGGCTTAACAAGCTTAACAAAGTTATATTCAGAGGGGCAAATTTTAAACGCATGCAATACTATTCGAAATGGTTGATATATAGAACACCCTCCTTTCTTCATAATATATACCCTCATATAGAAGATAAATGCTTCCGCTGCGCTGAGAAAGGCACCTGGGCGCATATCATCTGGAAGTGCCCAAAAATTCAGAGTCTATGGGAGGAGATCGAGAAATATCTTAGAATTACAATAGATCCCCTCATATCATTCGATGAATCCATTGCAGTTTTGGGCTGCTCTCCTACTATTTCTTCGCATGAGGAGTCTTTGTTTATTGCAGCATTAATAGCAAGATCTTTAATCTTGCAACTTTGGAAATCTGAGAAAGTACCTACCTTTAATGCATGGAGAGCTAAATTATCTAAAATACAAGAATTAGAAAGGAAATATGCTATAAGATCAGGAGCCATAAGAAAGTATGAGAAATATTGGAGTATGTTTGAATGATAGGATAATACATCGCAGTTGACATAATAGGTTGGATCAGATAGGTGTGTAATAATTCTGATATTCTAGTCTGCATTCTATCTTAGGGTGATCTTTTTTTTTTTTTACTTCTGTAATATTTGGTATTAAATGATAGAATTTATAGGTATGTAGCACTTTGCACTTTAGCTTTGATCTTTTTCTGTATTACAGGAATACCATGTTTGTACTGTTGAACACTTTGAATCAAGTATTTATAAATTTTAAATAGCTTGCACTTTTGACTAATGTTGTCATCTTCTCTCCTTAATATTTTGGAATATGTATTTATATATGATATAATTGTATGTTTGTAATATCTATGAACTCTCAATAAAAAAAATAAAAAAAAATAAAAAAAACACTTACCTTTTGGTCACTGTGATGATGGGGGTTTGGACCCCATTGCCACAATGTTCAAAATGTGCTGCAGCTATGGACCCCACACTTGCCTTTTGGTCACTGTGATGATGGGTGTTTGGACCCCATTGCCACAATGTTCAAGATGTGCTGCAGCTATGGACCCCACACTTGCCTTTTGGTCACTGTGATGATGGGGGTTTGGACCCCATTGCCACAATGTTCAAAATGTGCTGCAGCTATGGACCGCACACTTACCTTTTGGTCACTGTGATGATGGGTGTTTGGACCCCATTGCCACAATGTTCAAAATGTGCTGCAGCTATGGACCCCACACTTGCCTTTTGGTCACTGTGATGATGGGGGTTTGGACCCCATTGCCACAATGTTCAAAATGTGCTGCAGCTATGGACCCCACACTTACCTTTTGGTCACTGTGATGATGGGTGTTTGGACCCCATTGCCACAATGTTCAAAATGTGCTGCAGCTTTGGACCCCACACTTGCCTTTTGGTCACTGTGATGATGGGGGTTTGGACCCCATTGCCACAATGTTCAAGATGTGCTGCAGCTATGGACCCCACACTTGCCTTTTGGTCACTGTGATGATGGGGGTTTGGACCCCATTGCCACAATGGTCATGGCCTGCTTGCGTTGTGTGTGCCACACACATATTTGTGTGGCACATGTGCTAGGGGGTCACATTGTATGTTAGAAGTCATGTTCGGTGTTGTAGGCATTTGACACAGTCTACACACGCTTGTCATGGTGTTGGGGGATGTCTTCTTCTTGCATTCCCTAGGTTGTGGTGTGCTGGTTGTGTCATGCATTGTCCATCCTATGGGTGGGGGTGGTAGTGGTGGTAGGCATCCTGCCCCCTGGGTGAGGGTGGTAGTAGTGGTGGGCATCCTGCCCCCTGGGTGAGGGTGGTAGTAGTGGTAGGCATCCTGCCCCCCTGGCTAAGGGTGGTAGTAGTGGTAGGCATCCTGCCCCCCTGGGTGAGGGTGGTAGTAGTGGTGGGCATCCTGCCCCCCTGGCTAAGGGTGGTAGTAGTGGTAGGCATCCTGCCCCCTGGGTGAGGGTGGTACTAGTGGTAGGCATCCAGCCCACCCTGGGTGAGGGTGGTAGTGGTAGGCATCCTGCCCCCCTGGGTGAGGGTGGTACTAGTGGTAGGCATCCTGCCCCCCTGGGTGAGGGTGGTAGTAGTGGTAGGCATCCTGCCCCCCTGGCTAAGGGTGGTAGTAGTGGTAGGCATCCTGCCCCCTGGGTGAGGGTGGTAGTAGTGGTGGGCATCCTGCCCCCCTGGCTAAGGGTGGTAGTAGTGGTAGGCATCCTGCCCCCTGGGTGAGGGTGGTACTAGTGGTAGGCATCCAGCCCACCCTGGGTGAGGGTGGTAGTAGTGGTAGGCATCCTGCCCCCCTGGGTGAGGGTGGTAGTAGTGGTAGGCATCCTGCCCCCTGGCTAAGGGTGGTAGTAGTGGTAGGCATCCTGCCCCCCTGGCTGAGGGTGGTAGTAGTGGTAGGCATCCTGCCCCCCTGGGTGAGGGTGGTAGTAGTGGTAGGCATCCTGCCCCCCTGGCTAAGGGTGGTAGTATTGGTAGGCATCCTGCCCCCCTGGGTGAGGGTGGTAGTAGTGGTGGGCATCCTGCCCCCTGGCTAAGGGTGGTAGTAGTGGTAGGCATCCTGCCCCCCTGGGTGAGGGTGGTAGTAGTGGTAGGCATCCAGCCCACCCTGGGTGAGGGTGGTAGTAGTGGTAGGCATCCTGCCCCCCTGGCTGAGGGTGGTAGTAGTGGTAGGCATCCAGCCCCCTGGGTAAGGGTGGTAGTGGTGGTAGGCATCCTGCCCCCTGGGTAGGGGTGGTGGTGCGCATTCAGGCCCCTGTGTGCATATGTGGCATTGGTGATGGGCATCCCGCCCCTATGGTGCTGCTGTTGCTGGTGTAAGTATATTCTGCATCCCTGTGTGTGTGTGTGATGTGTCGTGTACGTGTTGTATGTGTTTTGTGGTTGGTGTCTGGCTTACCTTCTGCGCCGTACGCGTCCGTGCCTGTTCCGGTAGTATATGTAGAATATTGGTATGATCGGGACGAAGGGATTCATGGTTGGTTCGTGTCGTTCGTCCTTCTCGTTGCTTCGCGTCGTCCTCGTCGCTTCGCCTCGTCCTCGTCGCTTCGCGTCGTCCTCGTCGCTGCCGTGTTCGTCTCGGAGCCGTGGATCGTGTTGTGGCGCGAATCGGAGCTTATGTGCGCCTCTCCCGGATGCTTTGACGTGCCGTGCGTAGCGACGGGTTCGGCGCGTACGGAAAGCGCATCGTACTTGTCCGGCCGGACGGGGCTGCATTTTTCCTTCCGTGCGACTCGATTCGGCGTTTCCGGATTCGCCTCGGTCGGAGAACAGGACCTGGTTTGGGTGAGTACGGCTCGGCCGGATTCTTTGCTGTTGTGCGCATCGTACTTGCTCGTTCGGTGTGCTGTACGGATCGGTCGGGAAACAGGCTTTCGCATGGCTTTTTTCCCGACCGAATGGTATTGGGTGCGCCTCCGACCGAGATCGGAATCGGCCCCTATGTCTTGAAAATGAAAGCATGAGGCTTTGACATTCATAGGCTTTAACCAGAAGCTTTCCCTTTGCACAGTTAATTTATAGTTTGACCTTAATGTGTATAGTTTAGATTTTGTCCTCACTATAGAATGTGCTTTTAACTTACGAAAATGTTTAAACATGTGTGCAGTAGTAGCATATAGTTTGTATTGAATTAACGCAGCATTTTAAAGTGTAGAAAACTTGACCTTCCAGCTAAAAGAGGAATGTGCCCCTCATGAGAAATAGAGATGCCTGGCATAATTTACAGAATGTAACCTCGGAACCTTATTGTATTAGTTGCTGGTAAAAGGTTTCAAAAACAGAGCTCCATTCATTTACTTGCCTTAGAGAACAGGAAAGCACATGCATTTCAAAATGTATTACCATATTATGTTTTAATGATTCCTGCTTAAATAATAAGTTCTCTTGCTGCTAATGTAATATGTTTAGTAAAAATGATTGTTTCTTTAACAGAAGGTTAGGAGATTAAGTCATTTTAAATAAGATTCAAAGGTGCTGTGAGAACAACGCCTGATGGATGGCGTGTAGTCAGCAGGAGGAGATGGAGACGTGCCTTTGGAGAGTGCCGGATTTCATTGGAGGAGACAAAGCACATGTGACATACTTTTAGTAACATTTTTACAGATTTACAAATGCGTTCCTAGTTTAGGAGTTTCAGACTTAGAGAGGGAGATCGGCAGAGGAGGAGAGGGCAGACTTTGATGAAGAGCAGAACAGATTTAGACGAAGCTGAAGGGGGGGCAGATTCAGCTGGGACGAGGGCAGATTAGATGCAGGCTGTGCTCCATCCCAAATTTTATTTAAAAACCAAGCTTTATGCTTTGACTAATTGGCTTTGCTAAGGCTTATTTGCTATATGCATTGTTTCTCTTAATATTCCCGTTGCAGCACAGTTACAGTGGTTCACAAAATGGATGGCGGGGCGTCTCCGCCCCGTGGGAGACCGGGGAGGTAGTGATCCGAGCCTGCAGCTCCTATCTCGGGTGGTGCTGCGGCTCCCCCTGAGAGATCGCTCGGCCCCCTCTGACCTGAATACGGTACGCAAGTGCTGGAATAGGTCCCTGCGACTTGCGCAGATACGTTGCCCCTATGCCCCAGACATTCCGCTGACCATATGTGAGGAATTGCCCCACAGTGGGAATTGGCGCTGATTACAGGCATGGGAGGAGGTAGGAATCTCTACAATAGGGGACCTATACGAGGAGAATGCATTACTCCCCTTCAATGATCTCTTGGAGCGACATGACCTCCAGAGAGGAGACTTTCTTCTGCATGCTGCTCTGACGACAGCCATCAGAAGACACTGGCGGGAGGGGATGGCAGAACCTCAAACTTCCACAGTCTGTCAATACGTAGTGACGGCTGCTGGCACCTTTAAGGTGGTCACATGCCTGTATGGGCGTCTAACGCAGGAAATACGCCGGCCTGTGACAGCCTTGCGTATCAAGTGGGTGGGAGACCTAGGGGAGGTTATAGATGAGAAACCATGGGGGGAGCTTGTTGAAAGGGCCTGGAAGAGCTCCAGGAATGCGCAATTCCAGTTGATCCACTTTTATGTGCTACATAGGGCATACCTCACCCCGAGTAAGATTAATGAGTATTTTGGTGGCTCGGCTACCTGCCCGCGCTGTACTGCGGAGGAAGCGGGGTTTTTACATATGTTTTGGGATTGCCCGACTTTGGGAGAGTTCTGGGGAGGGATCACGGAAAAGTTGGCGACTATAACGAAGAGAGAAGTGGTGCTGACCCCAGGGTGTTGTTTACTACACTGGTTCCCACACACGGCCAGGAATAAGGTCACTAGCAAGTTTATAGATTTGGGACTGGTGCTGGCTAAAAGAGAGATCACCAGCCATTGGAAGGCAAGCCGCGGTCCTAGCATGCCTTGATGGACGAGGGAATTTGAGAAATGGGCGGAGTGCGAGGGGACATTCCGACTACAAATGGCCCGAAGGATGGGGAATGAGCATACGCTGGAAGCAGCACGAGCGTGGGTGGCTTTAGTGGACCTCCTGAAACGTCCTGGTGATGACGAGGAGGAAAACCTAGATGGAGAGGGCCCTATTAGGGGCGATTGATCGGCTGGCGCTTTTAATGTCCCTGACTGTTGATCCCGCAATGGGCCTGACTATTATATTATTCACCCATCACTGCACTACCAACGCTACATACTACATGGAATGACACATGGTCCGCATTATGGGATAGCCCTAAGACTGTGCATAATTGATCTGAGTACAAGCGGCATGCCTGGGGGGTGGGGGGAAGGTGGGAGTTGCGGGAGGGCGGGGGGGAGTTGCATGGGGCGAACTGTGTTAGAAGATGAGCCTTGAGGGGAGGCCTCACTGTACTGCGGTGACAGTCGACGGAAGGCAGCAGCCTAAAAGCGGAACCTGGGACTGCAATGACTATTACCCTTCTATCTTATAAGAGATACTGATGGACAATTGCGGTTGAAAACATGGGGTTATTGTGTTAACCTGATCCCTTGGGGTTCACGAACAATCCGAATGATACCTGAGATTTGTTTAACCAGGTCATTTGAAAAAGCAATAAAATCTGTTAAAAAAAATGCATTGTTTCTCTTAATGGGAGATTCTGCAATTATTAGTTATTGATTGAGTTTCATGCTAATTTCACTCTTGCCTTTATTTTTGAACTCTTCATGGGTCCTGAATGACATAATTTGCACCCCATTTCTTAGAATAGAGATTCTTTTCTCTATGCATATTATATTATGCTCCACACTAACTCTGTTTTTTTATTATCAATTCTGTAACCTGATTGATATTTGACTAAAAAATAATGAATCAGAGAATCTTAAAATTTAATTAGAAAATAAAACCCTTTAAAACTACTCACAACCTCTCATTATTGACTAAAATATTTATTTGCATTTGAAAAAGGGGAAATGGTAATTAAAGGTAATTGTGCCACATTTACTGAATTTTCCAACGAGAAATTACCACAAGATTTCCGTGCTCACAGGTTGGTAGTAGAGGGAAGGTTTTACACCTTGACCAAAAGGAGCAGGTAAACGTCCTGAAAGGAGCTACAAAATAATTGCCCAAGTTAGAATAAATGCCCAAGGGGAGTCAAATACCGAGCTGGTGGAGGCTGGGTCCCCCCTCTTAGTCCGTTGTCTCCAAAACCATCAGGCTGTAAGGGCGAGTCGCATTAGACACATCTAAGTCTATTTATTAATTGAAGATCCCTGAAGATCCTTTTGCACAATGGGGAAATGCAAATGTGTGTGTGAGGGCCATTCTTCTTTGCCCCCAGCAAAAGTAACCACCATTGACAAAATGCTCCAAAGGGCCATAGGTGTAATAGCCACCAAAAATAGAACTCATGGAGAGGAGACTCTCATTAGGAGGTGGTGTTGGAGGATCTTCCTTGGTCATAACACCCTTTACCCCTTCATAGGCCCAAGTTGAATCTTTAGTTGCCGCTCAATCTGATACTGCCTGTAACCCAAACACCACCTCTATTAGGCCCTGTGTAGTTGCTACTCCTGACGGGGGGAAGAACACAAAGGAAGCCCATCAACCAGGGTCTAAAGCTAAGCGAACTGTCCCCAGAAAGCAGCCTTCTAATAGTGCTCTATCGACACCCACGCTGCCAGTCAAATCTAAAGCCAAAGCATGTAGAACTGTGAAACCAAAAGTAGGGGAAAGATTAGAAGCATCCAAACCTGATTGGCTAGATGACTTTGTTGGTGCCATGATGAACCAATTCCAAGGGATGATATGCTTGAAACTCACCCCACTTCTGGAGAAAATAGCAGTTCTTGAATCTCGGCTGAACTCTATCTCCATAGTCAGTTTACCCCAAGAGTGCCCTCAGCCTAAAGCCAAAGCTAACAACCCTCATGTAGAATCTTCTATAGGAGATGGTATGCCCGTATCCTCTAAACCTTCGAACTCCGAAATAACCCAGGCATGTCCTGGGGCCAGGAGCCTGCAGGGCGTGTGGGCTTGAAGTGTACCAGCAGCTTGGCTGACACAATTCATCAAGATCTACAAGGCCCACTAATGGGAAAAAAGAGGCAGATATACTCCCCTTTGAAACAAGGAAACTTGTGATATTTGATATGCCTCCCGAGGCATGTCAGTGTGTGGTCATGATGACTGGGGTTCCGGGCGTAAGGGACAGTCAGAGGGAAACCCATACGGAGCTGAGTAACACGTGCCTCAGGTGGCTGGGAAAATTTAGGAATTTTCCATACTCAATGGCAAACAACATTTTGTTAACACGTCGTGTGCGGTGGCTTGGGAAGGAGAGAAAGGATCGCCCTGGAGACTGTGTGATTATTAATTTTAGAGAACCTGAAATTGTCCATAAATTGTTATTCAATGGCGGCTCTGGGTACATGAGGGGTTCTGGGATGAGTCTTTTACCCCTGTAATACTTTTAGAAGCCCCCACAGGGACTTTGTCAGAGGAACCCTCATACTGCTGAGAACCCCGCTATCTTGTTCTCTTCGTACCCCAGTGATAAACAGTCCCAGCTAGGTGAGTTATATAACGTCCTAGTGTATAATAGGTTCGGTCCTTTGGACCTTGTTGATTGACTTGATAAAGATAGTAGTCAAATCATTGATATGCCAATCATGGAACCCAAAGGGGTAATACCCTCACAGCTTGAAGAGTCTACAGTGGCAACAAGAGCCCCCACAGCAATTGTTCTGAGGAAAGGGCCTTCCACAATATACCTCTGAAGGCTAGAACATCCTCCAGTGCCTTTTCTGAAGGTTTTATTTTGATAGATGTTTTATCAGCCGATAGGACACTAGATCAAGTAGGAAGGGTCCATATAGCAAAACCGCGGGAAGTGGAGCCTATTAGGCCTGCCCCAGTGGACTGCAGAAAACTAAGACTACTTTCATGGAACCTTGCTGGTGTGGGCCCTAAGCTGGGGAATTTTGTTTGGGGATCATATATTAACACTTTTGATATTTGTCTTTTCCAAGAAACGTGGCAAAGTTGGGAAATAAGCTGCCCCGGCTTTGCCACATATTGTGTTAATGCCAGGTCCCATTGGCAGGGAAGACCTTCGGGGGGCCTAATGATATGGATAGGGTCACATGTGGGGTGCATAGTGATGGGGACCAAAACCGTAACCAAAGATATCCTATGTTACCATTAAACTCCCCAATGGATGTCTAGCCATTATTTACAACATTTACTTAAGACCTTCTGCTTCGTGGCAGGAATCTATCACCATTGATGCGTTAGTTACACACATAGCAGGACTCCACCCAGATACTTTAAAAATAGTGGGGGGTGATTTTATTTTCCAGTTCATATTGCTAGACCTAGTTAATCACCATTCCCTCCCGTAGGAAGACAAGATTTGGTTAATCCTTGCTCCCTTTATTCCCTCAATTAAGAAATGGTCTCCCTTGGCGGTACTACTAAATGCTCTATTTCTGAATTGCAGTATTTGAGCGTGAAATGGAAGAACAAAATCCGATAGAGAGGGAAAGAACACCTTTAATAGAATAGGAATAGCCTAATTTATCATATTCTTTTAGATGTTAGGATTTGGCCATTCTTAGCGGACATGGCTGTGGTGTGATGCAGCGGATACAATAAAAACTATTTTCCTCCTAGGTCACTTATCGGTCATCCAGGGGCGACTTATATTTTCTCACATCCACATGACGATGGGGCCCATAACATCGCCTATCACACACACACACACACACACACCTGGATTTCCTCTACACCTTTACGAAATTCTATACTCCTAGGAGAATAGGAAAACTAAATAAAAACATCATGATGTACCGCTGGAAGAAGCCGGGATACCTTATTACCTTAACCTATCACTTTCTTAGTTATTTCTTAAGATATTCCTGCTCATTGTTTTGTCGATGGATCATCTAGTAAGAAATCAGTTTATAGTGATTAAGACCAGCTAAATCACAATAACCAATTACCAGTTTCACAATCATTTAGTAAAATAACCACTGAGTCGTTTGATTTAAGAATCTTAAATTTTATATAATTTTAAAGGCATGAAAAAGAATTTAGACTTTTTATTCAATTATTCATTCATTATTAATTCAAATATTTATTAAGCAAAATCAATTTTATTGCAGAAAGGAAATTTTGTCATGAAGCAAAACCCTAATTACCTGCCTATCTTCCTAATTTAGCCTAATGATTTCTATAAGTTTAAGATTTAAAAATAACCTGATTCTCATACTCAACTGGAAAAATAAGACAGCAACAGAAACTTCAGCTCGTCAGCATCAGCTACCGCAACCCGTCTCATCTAACAGTCTTTCAGCATCTCCCGCTCAGTAAAATGGATCGATCTGGAACACCAAGCACTGGAAGCCACCAACTCCAACACCGACTCTGACTACCCCTCCCACTAAGAGTAGGCCTTCTTATACCCTAATTCTAACTTTGTCTTTCTAACTAAATTGTTGCAACATTAATAACGCGCTTTTCTTTCATTGGTACACTCATTTCATCTATTCATTCTTAATCAAGTTCTCCCGGATCCAGCTTGTTCTTTTGGAATGTATATGTTCATTTCCTTTCTCACAGTTCAAGACATGTTTCCATCCGCTTCGATCAGTACATTTGTAACTTCTTTCGATACATTCGAGAACTCTGCAGGCATTGTCCTTTCTCTTAAAACGGTTTCCCACGATTCTTTGCTGATCACCACGGCACACTATCAGTTCAATTAGGTCACATCAGCCTTGACCATTCTTGCATCCTAGCCTCTCAGCACCATCACGTGGTTAGCCTTTCTCCAACTTTTTCTCCCTTGTCACGCGTTTTCTCAGCGCATGCGTACTCTAATAACCGGCAGCCATTTTATATCGCCACTCGATTAGACTTAGAAGCACTATTTAGAAATAAACAAAACATAATTAAAATAGAGAAACATAGCCTTTTCGTTTCCCTCCCATCATCTACGTACCCCAATTAGTTATTACCTAGCAGAAAGCAACATTTAAGCTGTTCCTTACTTACCATCACTATTGTTTTTGCAACGACACGTTTATTTTCTATGAAGCACAAATCATGCATTTATTATTTATTTAGTACGCAATTATTTTATGTTATAATTAGACACACAGACATTCTTTAATAGATTATTCAGCATATATACTTGCGTGTTACCCTTCCCTCACGTACATTGTTGATTAATGCATTTAAACGAACATTTTTATTAATTATTTATAAAATTTGTTAGGGGTTAAAAAGTTTTTATTTTCTCTGCTCCATCAGGTGCATAGGCATGACAGTGACCATAATGCACTTGAGATGGACTTGGAGCTTCCTACTGCCCAAACCCACCTAGATCTGTCCCAGCTGCTGGACGGTAGGTATAAGCTTACTCACAACCAACGCAGATTCCATTTGACCACAGTGGTCGGTCAGAGAAGTCCTTGAAATTCATATATGCTAAGGTGGGTCCTGCTTTGGAGATATTTTGCAATCTTAATTTAGTGTCAAATGAGAAGACAGTGTTACAAAAAGTCGAAGACATACATAATTCCCTCTTCAAAAGCCTAAAGATGGACTTCTTTAGAGAAGTTAGCAGCCAAGGGACAAATAATGGAGGGGCATATTTACAAGCCCCTATCACCACCACAGCGTCACTTTTTCTGACGTTGTGGTGGCGATAGGGGCTTCGCCTTATTCACAAGGTTTCGTTAAGCCACTTAACATGGCTTAACTCCCCCTTGTGAATAAGGCCCCCTTTCATGCTAAACTTAGCATGAAAGGGGTGGGCAATGGGTGTTGCGGTGGGCGTTCCACCGATTCAGCATCACCATAGCACTTATCGAGACCATCTCGCCGTCTATAAGCAAAGAGATCTAGCAGTATTAGTAGATAGATTATCAACTATGGTGGACAATTTTCTAATCTTGGTATCATTTAACACTACTCCTAAGCTGGGTATCATAGCTCCAAAAATGTCTCCCACAACTTCTCCAGCACTCAAACCACGTTTCTATCAAGTGTTAACTCCTTCACGCAAGTCTTCCAAATCCTCCACGTGGTATATTTTGGGAAACACTACAGTCAGGTAGCATGTACGATGCCATTTGCTAGGCAACCTCAAATATGCCTTTTTCCCACTCACAAAATAGACTCCTGGCATAATATGTGCGGTGTAGTCTAAAAACAATTTCCATGGGCCATGAACCAAAATGGAATGATCACACTCACTCTTTCCCACAATCACAGAGCTATCCAATCTCAGCTTGATGGACACATAGGGCCTTATTTATGATGCCTCACGCTGCATCACATTTTTGTGACGATGCAGCGGCGTAAACAATGCGCCACACTACGCCATATCTACAAAGTGATGCATCTAGGCAGATGCGTCACTTTGGAAACCCCTGTACTACAGTATACCTGCGTCAGGTGTAATGTATGCAGGGTGGGCGTTTCCCTATAAAAAAGGCTTGTAGAACTGGCGCCGTGAAATCTATGAGATTTCACTGCACCACTTCTATGAGTTCACTGCGTCAAATCTTTACGCCTGCTTCACAGCAGGCGTAAGGACTGATGCAGGCCCTTTTACATGGGACTCACCCATGTGTAATGACACAATGCTGGAGTTGCCTGTGTTTTGCAACACACTCCAGCAATGCGGCATTACTGTGCCACCAGATACGTCAGGATTCCTGACGTAACTGGTCAATCCTTGCGACATGGAGAACCATACTGTAAATACGGCGTATCCAGGGTGTTGCAAGAAAGGCTCAATGAAAAGTGTTGCATCGCTGTTTTCAACTAACAACGCAACACTTTTCTTAAATGAGGCCCACAGTCTCCCCCTGTGTTGCCAATCCAAAGCTAGTGGCTCTGAACTCCCAGCAGCCTGATGGCCTAACTCTTCCTTCGTCCAGTGAGGAGTTTTGTAAGGATTATTCTCACTCACTACAACCCTAAATCTATCTTCTACCTGATCTATAAATTTCTTTTCGATGTCAGTTAATATACAGGTCAGATTGTGTTTATTAGCATAAGCAGTGTCTAACGGAGCAGTGGGCACAAAATAATTCCCTATCATTTGAATTGTCTTCTTGGTGTCATCATTATTCAGGTGTTTGTAAACTGGTGCTTCAGATAGTACTACATCATAGTTAGAGAAATAATATTCATAGTGGCCCTTCTCATAAAACATGCTAAGGTGCAAACTACAACTGATACCATAGGTCACAGGTAAGTGGTGGTATGTAATAACCTCCTCTACTGATGCGGGTAACTGCATACAAACATAATAATCTCTAGCTTCCATAGTGTCTACATACTCATATAAAAGCCTAGCATAAGCGTTTAATGTGTAATCACCCTTAGACAAATCTACATGGAGATGCTGTTTTCCTTGAGCAGCTAAACCTTTCTCTTATCCTAGAGTACCTCTTTTTGGAATACCTGGTGTAGGTGTAAGCACCTCAGGGATAATGACCCTGTGTGTCTCCTCCTCTGGACATTTCGAAACTGACTCTACAATTAGTACTACTATCTCTACCATTACAATGGTTATAAGTGTGCCTATGATACATTTGCACCTACGGTTCGGATTTCCAGACTCCATTTTAAAAGGGGATTCAGACCACTTACGAGTAGCGAAATAGCAGACACAGAGTCTCTTTCCTCCGTTAGATTTCACTCAAACAAGGCAGGAAATGCAAAAGTCTCTTAAGCAAGTGTTCTAGCAATTTTCTCCTTTGTCTTCTTTTCTTTTGTATTATATTTTTCTATGAACACAAGTTTGTAAGACTTCCTTAACCCTACTCCATCTTCTTTTAGATGTAACCCCTAATTTTATTCTTCGTCCACTCGGGTCTAGGTAATCTTCTCAAACACCTTTCAGTGGAGTTCATAAAGTTTATTCAACATCCCTAATAAGTTCCGAGCCCAATTGCTGTTCATTCAATTGGAATAGATCATCTCTCAATTCTGTTTCTTCTTTCGATGCTGATTCTACACCCAAAGGAGGGAAAATGACGTCATTTAAAATCAGAGATCATAGGCCACTCAACATTGGTGGATAAGGAACTGCCAATGAACAAAGAGCATGCAAATTATTCCCCGGAATTTTCAGCAGGACTTTGATTATCAACACAGATGTCCCGGGATTTGCCCTCGTCGGCATTGACAGCCAGATAAGTCCACTCAGGAGATGAGTACCTCAGACAAGGCACCCTAACCTGTTTGGACGGTTCTCGAACTTGTCTCTCACCTTTAGCCTCACTTTGCTCAGATTCAGACTTCTCAGCTATTGGTGCAAGCTCTATTTCAGATGTGAGTCTTACGTTTCTTCTCCATTCTCTTACAGGCCAGGTCTCATTTAGGTCTGCTCTCGACCTCGACTGCACTTGCCTCCTTACTTTGCTAGCTCCTACGTCAGGCTCTTGCTCAGACACCACTGTTCTCTCTCCTTCAGAAGCAACGTTGGTGTCTTGTTCGACTGGACCCCCTCATATTGCTCTAAGCCTTGTTCAGCTTCTACCGACACCTCTACAGCTTGGCTTACCCTCCCTGATGACCCTCCGGTTACTTCTGTCATGGCTTCTGAGAGAGGAGCTGTTTCTTCAGAAGGGCTCAGAACTCTACGCGTGTGGGAGGCATGAACCCAATTCAGTACTCTGCCACACTTCACAGCAGTTGCAGTCACCAGAATCACTTGGTATGGTCCACGCCAGCGGGGCTCAAGGCCACTCTTTGTCACATGCCTTTTTATGAGCACCCAGTCACCGGGAGTCAGGTCGTGGCAGAGCTCTCGTGTTGTTGGTGCAGTTGCTGCTTCAACCTGATGAGACACAGAACAAACCACATCAGCCAATCCTTTACAGTAGTCAAGAACCAAATAATCTGATATATTCACAAGCATATTGGCATGCACGGCAGGCAATCTCATCGCTCTCCACATGAGAACCTTGTGAGGAGACACGCCAGTTCTTTCTATCGAAAATACTGTGTAGATTCATCAGCACAAGAGGCAAGGCATCAAGCCATTTCAGAGATGTCGAAGCACACACCTTTGCCAATCTCGACTTCAGAGTGCTGTTGACCTGTTCAACAATTCCTGAGGCTTCTGGCCTGTAACTGCAATGTAGTCTCTGTTCCACCCACTAAGCTGCACACAGCAATTTCAGGACCTCATTATTAAAATGAGTCCCTCGGTCTGATTCCAATATAGTTGGAAATCCGAACCTCAGAATGAGCTCCCTCAACAACAGCTTAGCCACTGCGAGACTGTCACACCTCCTTGTTGGATAGGCTTCGACCCAACAGGGGAATATGCACACCAGAATCAGAATGTACCTCAATCGATTGCACATAGGCATCTTGACAAAATCCAGCTGCATTCTATTAAAAAGGTCCTCCTGACCTCCCTATGTGGCTCAATGTAACAACAGTCCTTTCCCCTGCATTCATTACCTGACATGTTATTCGTTGATGGCACAATGCTTCTGCAACCACTCTAAAACCTTGGATTGAACCATGTCTGCCTAAACACCCTCACCATTGCATCTCTTCCTATATGTGCTGCACCACGAATCTGCCTTGCCATCGGGTACAGTAAACAGTCGAGTAGAACTGCTCTCTCATCAGTTGACACCCAGATATCATCCTCTCTCTCCACACAACCTGCTCTGACCTAGACTGACTGTTCCTCTTCAGAAAATTCCTCCTGCAGACGCCTCGCCTCATCCCAAGTATTGGCAGTAGCCAACATCATGCCGAGATCGGTCACCTCTGTGTCCTCGTTTCTGTATTCTCCATTGAAAGTACAAGCATTCAAAGCACAGTAACGTGCAACTTCATCTGCACACGATTTCTGACAGTGACATAATCTGTTTCCTTACAGTGCGCAGGGCACTTCACTACTGAGATTTCCCTTGGCAACTGTAGTGCTTCTAGCAATTGTCTCACAATCTTCCCATTTCTTATTGGGGACCCAGATGATGTCATAGACCCCCATTGAGACCATAACTGTCCAAAATCATGAACCACACTTAACCCATACCAGCTTTTGGTGTAGATTGTCACTTGGAGATTATTAGAGACACAACATGCATGGGTCAGGGCAATGAGCTCAGCCACTTGGGCTGAGTATACTCCTTTTAACCAAGCAGCTTCCACCACTCCAGAAACAGTGCAGATATCAAAAGCTGCTCTCAGATTTCATTCACTGTCCCTTAAGCATGAGCCATTGACAAACAGGACATAATCTGGGTTAGACAGTGGCTCATCAACAATGTCAGGACGTGGTTTGGTACACATTTCAGTGACATCGAGACAGTCAGGGTCTTCACTTTCCTACCCCTCTGTTTTTGGAACAGGTAACAAGGTAGCAGGGTTTAACACAGAACAGCGCTTCAGAGTGACATTGTCGGCAGCCAAGATTACTTGCTCATATCTTGTCAAGTGCTGCGTTTTTGTTCTTGTCAATAGTATTTCTACTGAGTGGGGAACATACACTGTCATTGGCTGACTCATCACAATGCTCTCACACCTTTCAATACTGACACCACTTGCAGCAATGGATTTGAGACATCCGGTCAACACTGACGCTACAGGATCTAATGTAGCAGAGAAATAGGCCACTGGTCTATGGGCACTTCCATGAAACTGGGTGAGTACAGAGAGCACACAACCTTCTCGTTCATGACAGAATAGCGAAAACGCTTTGTTGTAATCAGGCATTACTAAAGCTGGAGTGCATCACAGGCTATCTCTCAGCTCCAGGAAGGCAAGCAAACAGTCGTTATCCCATGGCACGAGATGTGTCACATCTTTGTGTGTCAATGTCTGCAAGGGCTTAGCCATCAGAAAGAAATTAGGGATCGACTGTCGACAGTAGCCCACCATTCCCAGAAACATTCTGAGCTCTTTCTGAGTGCCTGGCGGATTCATTTCCATGATCGCCAACACTCGCTCCGGTGACACCTTCCTCTTGCCTTTCTCAATTTGGTGTCCCAAGTACTGTACTTTGTGCAGACAATATTGAAGTTTGCTAGGGACACTTTATGTCCATTTTCGGCCAGATGGTTCAACAATGTGATGGTATCATCTTTGCAAGCTTCTCTTGTATTCGAAACAATCAGACGATCATCAATATATTGAACCAAAACTGAATTGCTTGGTAAGACTAGGGACTCAAGGTACCTTTCCAAAATCTGGTTAAGGAGAGATAGGCTTTCAGTATACCCTTGTGGGATACAACACCATGTTAAGACATGGTTTCCCAGCCGGAAAGCAAATAAAAATTGGCTCTCCTCATGTAATGGGATTGAAAAGAAGGCCTGGCAGAGGTTAATAACCATGAACCACTTGGCTTCACATGGAATTTGGAACAATATCACAGATGGGGTCTTTACCACAGAACAACAAAGAACCACTATGTTATTAATATTTCGGAGATCTTGGACAATGCGGTATTCACCGCTAGGCTTCTGTAAGCCATAATAGGGGAATTGCATAGACTCCCCAGGATCTCCTTCAGAATGCCCTGTTCGATCATGGAGTTAATCACAGGTGTGATACCCGCCATAGTTTTAGTTGTCAAGTTATACTGTGGGGTTCTCAGGAATTCAGCATTTGGCTTAACCTGTATGCAGACTGGTTCTACTCCTTTGATGAGACCTGTGAAGTCCCACACCACCGATGAGACAGTGTACCTAAGGTCCAAAGGCATATCCTCTACTGTCAGCAGAGGAAGCATGATGACATATAGATTCTGGTTTGCCAATTTGAAATCGACATTCTCATCATTTCCCTTCGGTGTACAATATATAGTGCAATTCAGCTTACACAACAAGTAACGGCCCAACAAACACAAAGGACTTGAGTCATACACCACAAACTGGTGACTGTCCTCAAAGGACCCAATCTTCACCGGTATCTCCTCAGTTAGGGGATTTGACATTCTCTTGTTCACAACTCCTACAACTTGGATCGATTTTCCAGGGAGGGGTAGGTTTGGGGCTTCTGCTGTTCTCACAGGAGAGTGGGTAGCACCAGTGTCAATCAAGAATGTTATTGCATGCCCATCAACATCTACATCGATGTAGGGTCCTTTCTGGTCTACCTCTAAGACTGTGCCAAATGTACAGGCTTCCTCCCCCCTCAGACAGCGTCATAAGGACGGTTCTAACCCAAATTCGTCAAAGGATTCCATCAGAGGCATTTGGTTGTAGGTTTGATTTCCCTGTGATATCATGGGAGGTTGTAGTACTTGCATTACGTGACCCTGAGCTCGCCCCGTATTCTGCAATCTTGGCCTCGTCACAGTCTGTATCTGTGCCACATCCCTCTGTCCCTGACTAAATCCTCCAGTTTGCTCTTAGTTTGCAGGGTTGAGATGACACTCATGCTTCCAATTCCCCACCTTATTACAAAAATGGCACATTGTGGACTTCTTCAGCGTTGCCACATCTATTCCTGGCTTTGGATCTATGGGGACCCCACACCTCGTCCTTGTCCTGGCAATCCTCATTAGTCTGCGTCTGAACTCCGGCAAGGTGAGCTCCCTGTGTATGAGAACCATTTCCTGCATTGCAGTTGCCTGTGCCTGTCCTCCCTTTTGAGCATTCCAAATGTGTACTAACATCAGTTTCTCTTACAGTCTCTTGTTTTTCGAGTCAACCTCGTCACTACAATACTCTGCCAGCAAATCAAATGTTGTTGTATCATGAGACTAATATTGGGCCTCACACCTGTTATGAACACGAATTGTCCCATGTCTTTGGGGTCAAGGTTGTCTAATACACTGTAACAGCATTTCATAGTACTCAAGAATAGTTGGGCTCCTGGGTCGTTCGATCAATTTTGACCCAATCAATATCCTGTGGGGCTATTTTAGATTGTAATCATGTGATCACCTAACCATATTTCTTCATTACCATCGGTGATGGACCATGAGCCACTGGTCCTTATCTGGTTCCTTTTCAGACCGTTCTGTGGCTATCTTACATGCAGACCACAAGTCATTAGGGACCACAATTTCGAACAAAGGGGCATATGTACAAGGAGTTGTCGCCAACGTAGCGTCAATTTTTTGACGTTAATGCAGCTTTTTTTTATTGCCATATTTACAAGTTGACGCTAACCGCAGCTAGCGGCTGTTTTCCGGCGTAAACATTCATTTTTAGGATCGCCACTTCTGTTAGCGGGACTTAACAAAAATGAGATGCAAGGTGAGCGTTCCCGTGTAAAAATTGCCACTAACCCCACTTCGCGATATTTACAATTAATTTTCGGTCCGGCGATAATTAAAAAAAATCTGCTGCTAAGGCCAGTTAGCAGCTGAATTTTAAGACCAGAAAAAAGCTGGTCTAAAAAAGGGTGCAAACACACCTGTACATAAGGGACATTAACCCAGACCCACATTTGCTTACCTAATGATGCCATGGAGGTAATTCTCTTGCAGCTTGGAGTTCCAAGAAGACCACAACCACCACCAGCACCACCACAGAGGCAGCGCCGCAGGAGAGAGTGAGTCTACCGCCAACGCATCACCCTGATAGACCTCCGGCCAGAGGATGTGATACCCCACTACAGGCTAAAAAGGACATCCATCCTACGCATACTCAACCAGGTAGTGCCAAGGCTGCAGGCACCATCACAGCGCTGCACGAACATCCCTTTGCAGACAAAGCTACTTGCTGTGCTGCACATGTTGGCGTCTGGTACCTTCCAACCAACCACTGCCAGAGTGGGTGGAGTCTCACAGTCAGCCTTCTCCAGGTTCCTCCCAACTGTCTTGGATGCCATTATCAGCCTGACACCGCAGCACCTACGCTTCCCCAACACTGCGCAGGAACAACTTGGCAACAAGCAAGGCTTCTATGACATTGATGGGTTTCCGCATGTGTTGGGGGCAATTGACTGCACCCATGTTCTACTTGTGCCTCCTGCGAACACTGCACTTATCTAGAGGAACAGGAAGCACACACACTCAATGAATGTTCAGGCAATTGTGGACCACCTGGGCCTGATCATCAATGTTGTCGCTCAGTTTCCTGGGAGTGTGTATGACTCCTACATCTTTCGCCAATCGATCATCAACCAGCGGTTTGAGAATGGCACATATTGAAATGGACTGCTTGTTGGTAAGTACAAACTGAACACACCACACACCTCAAGTACATACGCATGTAGCTCAAGTATGTGAGAATGCACATGTAGCCAATGTAATACGACATACCTTGAAACAGGTCCAAACAATATACAGAAGCACACAATGCAAAATAATCAAGACATATGTTAGACAGCCCAACAAGGGAGTAGCCAAGAAAATCTCACACAAACCGCTATGGCACCCTTAGAATATAGATTTTGCAAAACTCCTCAGACAAAAATTCAAAGTAATCAATGTAGCATATGACACAGAACATATGCTTCTGTTGTGCTACATGCATCTTGAAATAAACACGTGCCATGTGTACAACAAGATGACAGATCACCCTGCTCTCACATGTGATGGTGCACAATTAGCTGACATGCAAAAAGATAGTCAGCCATGCACCATGCAGCGGGTGCTCCTGCATCATGGGTTAGCAAGTAGTGCTGCATGAAGGGAGCACCAACTGCACACAAATAATCACCATAGTTGATTAAACATCAGTCTGTGTCGTTGCAGAATGGAGCATGCAAGGAAGAGCATACAAACAATCCAAATCACATTCTCAACACATGTTGTGCATCCATATGACTCCCGTGGTGAGATGTAGCAATCTGATGCACAAAATCAGAAATTATAATGTGTGTCGATTGGCAACAGACACACACATGGCAATATTGATGGGTATTACCCCAACATGCCTACATGCAGAGTCAAAGTCAACTTATGCACAAGGACATCAATGCATATGTCTGTTGTCTTTACATGTCCCAGTAAGTCAAGTGCACCAGGTAGCAGTGCCACAGTCCCTTAGACACTGACCCACCTTGGGGGCAAGGTGGATGTAAAGAGCCCACAATGAGTTCAACGTTTAGCAGACAAGGATTTTAGCTCTCAGCTACCCTCAGCACAATCACTCCCAATGAGGTATCTAGATGATGTTCCAACATAGTAATCATCAAAAGGTCAAGGTGGATGCTTAATCAGGCACATGTGCCAATGGTGCACCCTATAAAATATGTGCACAGGAGACGTTCAGTTTGCGCAGCGGGCCTGTAAAGAAACTATAATCTCTTTTTTAGTGACCCATACATCCTGACAGTCACAACATGGAGGTAATGCACAGGACCCGGACAATGACACCATGGTGATGTGTAGGCTGTCAAGTATAGGCAAGTTAATTTCAGCGATGCAGGTTAATTGTCTGAACCTCCACATGACAAACCAGAATGTACAAAGTTGCACAATGCAAACACACCTACAAAGGCACTCTGCAAACACAGCAGGCACAAATACTAATGGACACATTTTTCCATAATCTGTTTCAGGTGATCAAGGATATGCACTCTCGCCATGGCTGATGATGCCCATCAAAGTGACCCACACACAGGCCCAGAGAGACTACAATGTTGCACTGGGACGCACAAGGGCCATTGTTGAACGGACCTTTGGAGTCCTCAAATCCAGGTTCCGGTGCCTAGATATAGCGGGGGGCAGACTCCTGTACAGTCCTGAACTTGTTTGCAAGATCATAATGGCATGTTGCATTCTGCACAATATTTGTGTACGCACAAACACGCCATTGGATGAAGACCAGGAGGAGCAGGACAATCCAGAGGATGGCCAGGACGAAGAGGCAGATGCTAGACACACCACATCTTCTGCTGCTGGAACAGCAAGAAGGGATCAAATCATCAGAAATATTTTTACATAATCACAATAAACAAATATCCCATCATATGGATTTTTCTTTAAAAAAAAAAAAACAACTAATGTTACTTAGTAAAATACAATATCACTACACAAAAGTCTTGTATGCTTGGGATATATCTTCAGAAGTTCATATATCTGTTAAGTGAAAGGTAACCAAAAAACTGTGCCACACAGCTATCACATATAGCAGTGGACAGAACATCAATCAAATGAAGATTGGGGTTGGAACAACGTATTGGGCATATGAGCAAATTAATGTGTATGGTCCCTCAGTGAGAATCAATATGTGTCAAGGCCCTCTACGACAACTTCAGCGAACAGACGCCGGACACCACCCCCCTCCCCCCAACGCCGACGATAAGCCATCCTTCAGGACCTGGAATCCCGCCACTGTAGAACACATCACCGCGACCATGAAGAAAACCCACTCAGGAGCCCCTACAGACCCCTGCCCTCCGCACATATTCCACAGGGCCGCCGCTGCCGCCATCGCACTCGAACTAGGACGGACCATCAACGCCTCCTTCATGTCCGGCATCTTCCCAGATGACTGGAAGCGGGCGGAGGTTAAACCCCTCCTCAAGAAGCCAACGGCCGACCCAACAGACCTGAAAAACTACCGGCCCATCTCTTTCCTCCCCTTCGCGGCCAAAGTCACAGAGAGACTCGTAAACGCCCAACTGACCGCCTTCATCGAAGAGAACTCCATCCTGGACGCCTCCCAGTCTGGATTCCGCAGCAACCACAGCACCGAGACTGCCCTCCTCGCAGCCACCGACGACATCCACATGCTACTCGCCCAAGAACACACTTCAGCCCTCATCCTGCTAGACCTCTCCGCAGCCTTCGACAACGTCTCACATCGCACACTCACAGCCAGACTTCACGACGCGGGGATACAAGGAACCGCCCTTGACTGGATCCAATCCTTTCTCTCCGGCCGAACCCAGAGGATCAGACTCCCTCCCTTCCTCTCCGAACCCACCGATATCAACTGCGGAGTACCCCAAGGATCATCGATCAGCCCCACGCTCGTCAACAGCTACATGGCCCCCCTTGCCGCCATCGTCAGACAGCATGAGCTCAGCATTGTATCCTACGCTGACGACACCCAGCTCATCCTCTCACTCACGAAGAACCCCGAAGACACCAGACTCTGTTTCCAGGAAGGAATGAAGAACGTTGCAGCCTGGATGAAAGACAGCTGTCTGAAACTCAACTCAAAGAAGACCGAAGTCCTCATCCTCGGACCCTGCACATCCGCCTGGGACACCTGGTGGCCCTCCACCCTCGGCAACCCACCCAGCCCTACAGACCACGCACGAAACCTGGGCATCATCCTCGACTCCACCCTCTCCATGAACCGCCAGATCAACGCCGTCGCCTCCACCAGCTTCAACTGCCTACGCATCCTCCGCAAGACCTTCAAATGGATCCCCCCCGACTGCAGAAGGACCGTCACCCACGCACTCATAACCAGCAGACTCGACTACGGCAACACCCTATACGCCGGAATCAACAGAACCCTTCTACACAGACTCCAAACCATCCAGAACGCCGCAGCCAGACTCATCCTCAGGACTCCGCGCCACGAACACATGACCCAATACCTACGAGACCTCCACTGGCTCCCCGTGGAGAAGCGAGTCACCTTCAAACTACTCACCCACGCCTACAAATCCCTCAACAACAGCGGGCCCAAATACCTCAACGAGAGAGTATCCTTCCACGTACCCAAGAGGAACCTCCGCTCCGCCGAACTCGCCCTGGCAGAGGTCCCACGCATCTGCAGAAACAGAACAGGGGAAAGAGCCTTCTCCTACATTGCGGCCAAGACCTGGAATGATCTCCCTGCGAACATCAGACGCGCCCCGACCCTGCACACGTTCAGGAAGGACCTCAAGACCTGGCTCTTCGACTGATCCGGAGCTGCCCCCCCCCGCACCTTGAGACCCTCACGGGTGAGTAGCACGCTTTACAAACCCCTGATTGATTGATTGATTGTGTGTTGTGTCATCTCAGGAGCACATACATGTCTGATGACATACAAGAGTGTAGTACAACATACACTGTATGTCTGATGCATCATTGTAGCTGTGCCCACATAGCTAGAAACCATCATAGTATGTGTAATCAAACATATCTGTGAATTCAATGGCACAGGAATAAAGGTGACAGCAGTATCAAATATACATTGCAGAATTGTACTGCATCCACTTCTGGGTGTGGAGGATAAAGATACAGATGATAGTACAGATACAATAACTGGTGTGTCAATACAGTCAGTGAATGCCTCAAACACCAAGCACACACAGTGAAACAACAACTGAAATTGTGAATAACTCAAAAGCTGACACATGTGCCATTGTAATGATCAATAGTCACATGACATGCATCATTCACTGTGCATGTATCATTCTATAACACAGCAATGATCTGCCAATGCTATAGTGACATAAGCACAAACAATGACACAAATGCCAGACATGGGACAAATGGCAAGACAGCAGCACACAACAACGTGTATGTAGGACCATGTACCTGCCAAGGCAATGTCAATGAATTGTTGATGTCACATGCACCACAACAAGCTTGCCTCATGGCAATGAAGGGGTAGAATGGGCTACATCCTCATCCAATAACTCTAGCTGTGTGTTCACACACCCAAAACAGAGAACATACATACACATGAGTGAAGTGCTACAGGGAATACAATCAGTACAGTACTAATGTCCCAACAACTTGCAACATATGACAACAGGAATGGACATTGTTTTGGGTCATACAGTCATGAAATGATTCATCATAGCCCCCAGAAGGGGCACCACCTAGATCTGGATTATGACTACACGTTCACACATGTCAATTGTATGATGTGTGTACGTTTGCTCTTCAGCACAACTACAACAATCTAAATAGCCGCACATCTGCAGGCACAGTTGAACACATAGACAAGCATGCCTCTAAGAAGAAATGTTAATGTCACACAATGTTGCATCTCTCAAGCAATGTACAAATTCTCATCATGAAATGGTGTTTTGCAAGTTGGCCAGCTATCATGTGCGGTTCATGTAACAGTACAGTGTGGACACCAAGACACTCCACCATAGTCAGGAGTATGCCTGACAGAAATATATGTCCAAATAGCATCCATGGAAATCCAACATACACCAAAGTGCTCCCTAACATGTGTTGATGATAGGCTGCACCACATCTTTGCCTCATGAATGGCAACAGTGGCAAGCAGATCACATGTCCCATATTGTCAATGGAAAACTGTTAGGTACAAGCAGTCTTTTTCCAGATAATGTGCAGATACAACCCCTGGGCCTCCTCTGCTTCACACCCAACCATTTCCAAAAATTCAATACTACAGCAGGCCACAACACCCTCTTTGAGTCACTGACTCAGCCAGCATAATCTTTGGTGAGTCCAGATAATACAATGCAGGGTACAGCATGGTACGCAAACTATGCATTTTAAACTACTGATACAGGGGACGCAAATGGACACTCTTATTTGCCTACTCACATGTCCCCTGCATCACAAGTCTTGTAGAGCAGATAGGCCTCATCCTCGACAGTGACGGACAGCGCAACCTACTCATGCTTAATGACGTTGAGAGGCCATTCAAACGGATAGGATGTCTAACCTGTTACACCAGTGTCCTCTTGGTGTGGGTCCTGCAATGCACCCTACCCTTTGTACATTAACAGTAGCACCTTCAATGATCAACACAACAAGTTGCACCATGTATACTTCTCATGTCAGCGATGTTAAAACAATAACATGACAAGCCTTGCCATCAGGTTATGTTCATTGCTCACACAACAATGGCAAGAAACTGGGTCCACCATATCACGCACAACGCAGGCATTGTCATCCATGTCAGTCTGCTGTAGCTCAGCAGTATCTGTGTCTAGACCGCTGGGTCTCGTACAAAGGCATAGCATGATCTCCAGGCCATGCGGACTGCTTGTGCTTACAAGCATCGTTTGTTTTGCTGTTGCAAGGATTGTGACATGCAAAGTGCAGCTTTGCTATTCCAAAGTAACAATGACATGTTCACATGTGAATCTGGGTTTTCAACATGCTTGTACATGGCTGAGTGGGGCCTGTTGAGCTATGCATAATTTTGAGGTTTCTGCTCCATTATGCTATCTGTCACACACATTTAACTATGCATTATCTGAGCTGTTCCTGTAAGATCTTGTAGCCCATAGGGTATTAATGATATGTGAAGACACAATACCAAAATTGACTTACAATTGTATCTGTCCAGCCATAACATAATTTTCCATACCAGCTAATATTTGCTCATTGCTGACATGCTAGACTTATCTTGTGATGTTGCTTGCACAAGAACACACTTACACCATGTACCGCCTTGTTTAGCATTTTTTGTAATGTTGACAATGGAGATGGTCATTGCACACCGGTCATAGACCATGTCATGCATAACACAGCATGAAATGCATAGACATACCTTTTGAAAATGGAGCCATGAGTGCCTTAGCACAGACTGTCATCAATGTGACCCTCTGTGCCTCCAGCTATTCATATACTCAAATGTGGATGTACAGCCATAGCTGTGCACTGCATGCTGCTTTGAAAATATAGACAAGTAGTGACTGCTTGTTGGTCAAGAACATTTGTGTTGCAAGACCATCTAACTGACACAGACATCACAGCAATGTGTGTTGTAAGAGGCTCACATGTAGTGACACATACCACCAATGCTAACCCTAATGTGTGACACTGTGGCATGTGCTTATGTACACACATGACCAGTCATTAACAGACATCAATGTGAGTAACTAGTGCCTCCTAATAGCTCAGGACCACTCATACCCGTGCAGTTCAGATAGACTACAAAAAGTACAACACACAGATCACATCACAAATACATATTGTGTTGTTAGTCCAGACAAATCTGATGAAATAGTACATATAGTGATCAAGTATCAATAAGCGCTAAAAAAATCAACGCAAATCCATGTTTGCGGTAATATTTTTCATATCCGGCACGGAAAATACTCGCAAAATACATGTATACACATGAAATCTTTCCGCTTACCCCTAGGCATGTGTAATTTTGTCGCAAACCATGAAAACGGGCTGAAAAACTGACAGGAAAGATGTCAGTCTGCATCCTGTTCCATGGAGGAGTACTGTACACTTGCACTTTCTCTTTCAACCACACTGTTAGTGTCTTTTGTGAGTTGTGGAGGTGTTGGAAGGTGTCTGCTGGTGTTGGTGTTTTGGAGAGAGTTCTGTGTGTTGTGTACTGTCCATACTGTCCTTGTTGAGTCCTGTGTCTCTGTCCATAGGTGTTTTTTGCGAATGTCTGATTGTTTTGTTGGGTTTACGTCTCAGGGGTATCTTTGTATATTTCTATAGTTAATAGGGGTTAATTGTGGTTTGTTTTTTTGGTTTGCTTGGGGGCAAGATTGTATTTGGGGATGTTGGGTCAGGGTAAAGAAGGCAGGATGTCTGAGGGGGGTTTGGGGGCCTTCCTCTGGCTTGTTAAATTTTACCTGCCCAAGATGGTAGAGGCTGGAGGATGTATCCTACAGGGATACAATGTTAAAGTCTAGAAAGTGAGATGGGAGCACATCCGAGAGAAGATGCTCAACATGTTTGGCGTGGACAGGACTGTCCAGCAGTGGAAGCACAGGTGGCAGGACTGTGTGGGCCGTGAGGGGGACCTATTGGATCACCTTGGACTCATCGTTGGCAGGCAATGTGGTAAATACATGACCAACATCGTATCACATCAGAGGATGAATGCACAAGACACCAATTAGGTTGAGCACAAGATATATGCACCCATCATGGATATTGACATTTGGCAAAAAAGCATGCCTGTCATGATATACTGTGCCACCCATACATGCTTTGATACTGATATACTTCACAAGATCAACTGGCTGACAATCTCTGTGAGATACACAATGTGGGTCACCAACATGTCAAAGCTCGTGATACACCTGTGCATAGAGGAAAAATAGATTTGACCGACAAACGTCACGTCTATTGAGGTGTGAGAGCAAATTTGTCATTCATGAAGCAGTGGGACAGGTCGTAGTATGTTACATCACTCAGACCGTGGCAGGGATGTCCATTAGGCCACCAGGGTGAAATTGACATGTGTTGTGGGTAAAACAGGCTCAGTAGATTGCAACATGTACATGGCACCACACCTGACTATTACAGTGAATGAAATTGTATCATGAAACCATCAATGATGTATGTGAGTCTTGCAAAATGTGATGTCAATGACATTAATTGTACTTTCCACACTTTTTCCGCAGCATGAAGACCCTTGATCACACAAGGAGATGTAGATGCATTCATCACACGCCACAGGTGAGTGCGTCGCCCCTAGCTTTGGATTGTATGTGTTGACATATGCAAGCAATGCCACAGGCCCTGTATGTTGTAGTACACAGTCTGGATGTGCATCACATGAACCTCACCTCTGGTGTGATGATGCTGCATCAAGTCAAGAGTTATACACATCAGCATCATGTGATGCTGGAGGACAGCATTGCCATTCCGGAGTTGATGTTGCAACGCCTCATATGATTCACAACACCCTATCTATGTGCAAGCACAGAGTCCATGATGTGGGTGACGTCATAGCCATGTCATAGAGCCGATCACGCAGCATCACAAACATCTATCAATCAATCAGTGGTTTATAGAGCGCGCTACTCACCTGTGAGGGTCTCAAGGCGCTTGGGGGGGGGGGGGAACAGCTCTGGGTCAGTCGAAGAGCCAGGTCTTGAGGTCCTTCCTGAACGTGTGGAGGGTTGGGGAGCGTCTGATGTTAACCGGGAGCTCGTTCCAGGTTCTGGCTGCGATGTAGGAGAAAGCTCTCCCGCCAGTTCTGCTTCTGCGGATGCGGGGGACCTCTGCCAGGGCGAGGTCAGCGGAGCGGAGGTTCCTCTTGGGTACGTGGAAACATACTAGTTCGTTGAGGTATTTGGGTCCGATGTTGTTGAGGGATTTGTAGGCGTGGGTGAGGAGTTTGAAGGTGACCCTCTTCTTGACGGGGAGCCAGTGTAGGGTTCGTAGGTGTTCGGTCATATGTTCGTTGCGCGGTGTCCCTAGGACGAGCCTGGCTGCGGCGTTCTGGATGGTTTGGAGCTTGCGTAGAAGAGTTTTGTTGATTCCGGCGTAGAGGGCGTTGCCGTAGTCAAGTCTGCTGGTAATGAGTGCGTGGGTGACGGTCTTTATGCATTCGGGGGGGATCCATTTGAAGGTCTAACGGTGGATGCGGAGGCAGTTGAAACTGGTGGAGGAGACGGCGATGATCTGGCGGCTCATGGAGAGGGAGGAGTCGAGGATTATGCCGAGGTTCCAAGCGTCGTCTGTCGGGGTGGGTGGGCTCCCGAGGGCGGAGGGCCATCAAGTGTTGTCCCAGGCGGAGGTGCAGGTTCCGAGGATGAGGACCTCGGTCTTCTCGGAGTTGAGCTTTAGGCAGCTGTCCTTCATCCAGGCTGCTACGTTTCTCATTCCTTCCTGTAAGCTGAGTCTGGTGCTTTCTGGGTTCTTGGTGAGGGAGAGGATGAGTTGGGTGTCGTCGGCGTAGGATACGATGCTAAGCCCGTGCTGTCTGACGATGGCGGCGATGGGGGCCATGTAGATGTTGAAGAGCGTCGGGCTTAGTGAAGACCCTTGGGGTACTCCACGGACGATGTCAGTGGGGTCGGAGAGGAAGGGGGGGGAGTCTGATCCTCTGGGTTCTGCTGGAGAGGAAAGATTGGATCCAGTCGAGGGCGGATCCCTGTATTCCTGCGTTGTGGAGTCTGGCGGCTAGTGTGCGATGTGAGACGGTGTCGAAGGCTGCGGAGAGGTCTAGGAGGATGAGGGCTGTGGTGTGTCCCTGGTCTAGCAGCATGCGGATGTCGTTGGTAGCTGCGAGGAGGGCGGTCTTGGTGCTGTGGTTGCTGTGGAAGCCAGACTGGTAAGCGTCTAGGAAGCGTCTATGTGACCTGACATGATTGTGCAAGGGTTTCAGATATGCAGCAGCCAATTTCAATTGTAGACTGTTGTATATGATGATAAGTTTGTTCCACTGATCATGTCACATCTGTTGTCAATTATCATTTGCAAAGTGATGTAGCATTCTGACATGAACTAGTGACAAAAACCCACATACAATTTTATTGTAAATTAACTAGAATGTACTACCATCACCATATGATGTTTGCCCCCATGGCATCAACTGTATCACCACAAAACAGTGATTTGACGTAAGCTGTGTCTGTGTGTACTCACAACACATTCAATTTGATATGTCATTTAGGTACAATGGTCAGAAACATATGTGATGAATTGTGCATGATCTGATCAAAAACTCACAATTATCCTGGCTCCTTGACATGGTGTAATGTGTACAGGTCAGCTTGTGGACATGTTGCATGCCCACTGCTACAACAAGTTAATTATTTTCCCCCTTGCATGGAATTATTTTCCTGGTGAATATGGTATATAGTGAGCAACTGAATTAAGAGCCCATCAATACAAACTTTGTACATCACTCCAGCCATCGTAGGTACATCCCAGAGTGTACACACTTAAGAAGATACATTTGAGTAATGATGTTGATGTGTATGAACAGACCTGAAACACGTTGACACCCAGCACTGATGTGCATGTTGGTAATTGTCCTGTCTGATAGCAGTTCCAGTTCACATTGACAGTTAGTTGTTCAAAGAGCATGTTACATAACCACAATGACAACGTGAGTACGTGTCACAGAGGGCTGACTGACATGATGAAACATCGACAAGTTTGTCAGGAAAACTCTTCCAATGTAACACAGATTGTTGGTACATAAATCTGTCCCATCAAATTCTTGTGTATTTGATGAGGAATCCTGTGAATAATTTCCATGCTGATGCAAGTAAGCAGGCCTCTGTAGCCAAAGAAAAGTTTGTTGTCACAACATAGTCTTGTACAGACTATCTCAGACTCAGTGCCGAAGCAGGCATGAGAAAATCAACGTAGGACAATCTCGACTCATGCATCAGACATCCTTTCACACTGCATTTAGGTGTTGAGGGTTTGATATTGATACACTGCTAAGCCCATTCATCATCACTCAGAACCATTCACACAGGGGCACCTTCAATATCGTGGAGTGTCTGATTTTCAGACTGTGGGGCATATGTTCAAGGAAATAGCGGAGTGAAGCGTTAGCCGTCATGGCTTTACGCCTCACTCTGCCACTTCAGAAAAGCAAGGCTGCACCATATTTACAACGATATGGTGCAGCCTTGCGTTTCCCCCTTTGCTGGCGCTACACTTAGCAGTGTAGTGCCAAAGCAGGCACCCTTGCACCATAGTGCAAGGGTGTCTGCGTGCAGGGGAAAGATTGTTTATGTATAGGAAGGTCCCTCTTCCTGTACATAAACAATCTCTAAATGCCATTTTGTCACTTCTATGTGTGCTGCTTAATGCAGCACGCATAGAAGTCACAAAATGGCATTTTTGGGCAGATTTACAAGCCCCTTGCGCCTTCTTGCGCCGCCATTGTGTCACTTTTTTTGACGCAACAGCGGCACAAACAATGCAGCCAATTTACAACGTGACACATCTAGGGAGGTGCGTCACGTTGTAAAGCCCTGCGTCACATTATACCAGCGTCAGGTATAATGTATGCAGGGTGGGCGTTCCCACGCAGGAAGGCCTTGTAAAAGTGACGCAGTGAAATCTACAAGATTTCACTGCGCCACTTTTAGGACGCCACTGCTTCAAAACCTTACGCCTGCTTGAATCAGGTGTAAGAAGTGACGCAGTACAGTAAGTATAGGCCTCAAAATACATTGCTGGAGTTGCATCGTGCTTGCGACACAACTCCAGCAATGCGTGACTTTTTGGCCAAAAGATGCGTCAGAATTTCTGATGCATCTGTTAATCCTTGCGCCATGGAGCACTGTATTGTAAATACAGCGCATCCATGGTGGCGCAAGGACATTTGATGCTGGCGCAAGGAAACTGATTAATCTATGCAGATCCGTCAGTTCCTTGTAAATCTGCCCCTTTATTTTTAAGATTGTTTATGTACAGGAAGGGGGACCTTCCTGTACATAAACAATCCAAGGCATTTTGCTTTTTCCATGTCTGCTGCACAAGGTATCACACATGGAAAAAGCAAAAACAAGGAGAAATAATGCATTTCTCCTCATTTCGCTTTACCTGGTTTTAAGTTTGGCGCTGCGTCCTATTTACGCAGCCCTTGTAAATAGGGGGCAGCGTCAAAATCAATTGGTGTTGCGGTGGAACGCCCACCGCACACCTATTGCCCTCCCCTTTCACGCTAAGTACAGCGTGAAAGGGTGCCTTATTTACAAGGCAGCGTTAAGTCACTTTAAGTGGCTTAATGGTGCCTTGTAAGTAGGGCGAAGCCCCTATCGCCACCACAACGTCACTAAAAGTGACATTGTGGTGGCGATAGGGGCTTGTAAATATGCCGCCATCTTTCCTGTTACTGGAAGTGGTTTTCCAGAAGCATCCTGCTGGCTTAGATGATTGCACAAGGACTTTCAAGTTAGGTTACATTAGATTCCATGTCACAAGATCGATATGTCACGTCGAATCCTAAATTTTTCTTTACCATACCAGTGCACTCTGGGACTTGAAGGTTTAGTTTAATAAACCCTTTTGGACTAGCACATATAAA
The DNA here is from genome assembly GCA_963921515.1 of Calotriton arnoldi. Lineage (NCBI taxonomy): Eukaryota > Metazoa > Chordata > Amphibia > Caudata > Salamandridae > Calotriton > Calotriton arnoldi. The sequence goes on from CAWUFW010005242.1 coordinate 1,316,469, forward strand.
ATCGATAATTTATGAAAGTAAAGTCAAGGACTGGAATAGTTGTGTCCTCGTAACGCTGTAACCCTACTTCAGAAGAAAGAGTTTGCTGTTTATTTATTCCAAACTATGGCGCTCTATTCTTCAAGGAAGATGGCACTTCTCGGGAAAGAGGAACACTGAATGCTCGTTTCTACTGATGTAGAGGAGGACAGCCCATGAGTGCGGGTGTCACTGACAGGATGTTCCTTTACTATATTGCTGTGTTAATATTCTACATATTACAAGTAAGCAAAAGTCAGAAGGCCATTTTACAAAACGTTTGCATTAGGGAAAATTTGGAGAAAATTCATTTTGCATTTAATGCAAACTTATATATAGCAATAGGTAATAAAGACAATGTCAACTTTTAATTACCGACTGACGGAACCACATTTGAAATTAGAATGTGCCCTTTCTATGCATAAAGTGCCTGGAAGACAGTCACATGTTCTGTCTTTTTGTGCTTCCGGTTTTAAGAATATCATGGACTTTGAAGCTGTTTATCTGTCTCTTGGCCTCAGACAGCTGAGATTTACAGCCAGCTGGCAGAAAGATGTGTTTAATGTTCAGGGCATGGGCCATATTTGATTCAGATTGTTTGAGCTGGACACTAGCATTCAGGAACATGTATGACTCTGGCAGGGATACAGGTCTTTGATCTCTCTGCAGCTACCATTGGGTAACCCACTCAAAGACCTTTTAAAATCCAGGCTCTTGCACAGGGCGGTACTGGAACAAGACTAGGGAGACATAGCAGCAACAGCTTGGCTATCTAACTGAGCAGGTAAGAAAACAACCAGAACATTCATTTTGAAAATGATAGCGCTTTAGGGCCAAATTTATCCTTATTTGACGCAGTGCAACACAGCAAGACAACTCGCTGCGCTGCGTCAAATGGAGTGGGAAGAAATGACCTATTTGTACCAAGATATGGGGCATTCCTGCTCTCTCACTGCGCTGGCACACTTTGTGCTGCCTAGCACTAACACCGGCACCCTTGCACCGTTGTGCAAGGGTGCCTGCGTTGCAGGCAAGATTACTTATGTACAGGGACCTTCCTGCACAAAAACAATCCTTAGAGGTATTTTTCTCTTTCTAAGTATGCTGGAGAATGCAGCACACTTAAGAAGAAACAACGAGGAGTAATAGCAATATTTCTCCTCATTGTGCCTCTATCAAGAAGGTGTACAATTTTGACACATCCCCAGATTTACTTGGTAAATCTGGGAAAGCACCAATATGCATGGGTGGATGCTTGGGAACACCCACTGTCCACCCATGTCATGGCTTCCCAGGGCAGAGTAACGCAAGGCAGCAACTAGTGGAAAATGTTGAGTCTGGTCTTGCAAACCACAAAAAGATGTATCCCTAGAATAATATATGGCCCCTGAAGGGCCTCGGAACAAGCGACAGTTCCACCTGCTTCAAACCCAAAGGAGACTAACCCCTTTTCAGCAAATTAATTTGGGATGAGATCTGTGAGCTCTGAATATGCTGCCAGGAAAGGGTAAATTGCTCAAGAGGCCAGTGCCCAGTGAATACTCTTTGACAGGTGTGACTGTTCTCTAGACGCTGAGGGGCATACACCAAAGTTTTGTGTCACCCTTGCACGACACAAGGTAACACAAGGGGGATGCAAAACCTAGATGAGATTTACCAAGCCTCGCAAAGCCACATTGCGTGGCCCTGCGGTGCTGGGTAAATCTGGAGTAACGCAAGGCAGCACAAGTCGCTGCCTTGCATTGCTCTGCCCCAGGGAGGAGGTCCATGAGTGGATCATGGCTGTTCCCACGCATTCACCCATGGTTTTGGTGCTTTCTCAGATTTACCATGAGTGGTATATGTGGGAATGCCTCAAAATGCTACGCCTTCCCAGGAGAGGCACATCATGGAGAAATATCTTTATTTGTCCTTGTTTTTACTCTTTCTACATGTGCTGTTTTCTGCATAGAAAGAAGAAAAAGCCTCAAAGGATTATTTGTGCGCAGGAAGATGTCCCTTACTGCACAAAAATAATCCTGCTTGCAATACAGGCACCTTTGCATCATGGTGCAAGGGGGCCTGCGTTGGCGCTAGGCAGCATATTGTGCACGAGGGTAAGGAGAGAGCAGGAATGTGCCATATCATGCTAGATATGGCGCATTCTTGCCCTCTCCCTTTCATGCAGTGCGGCACGGTGTATTGCTGCGTTGTGTTAACAAATATTAAATATGGCCCTGAAGATTTAAAAAGAGCAATAAAGATTTTAGCAAAAGGTCGGATTTGCAGTTTGACACAGGCTGGTGTGGCATCTGTGGAACAAATGGATATTAAAGTTAAACCCTATTCATCCGATATAATTTCACAAAATTTGGCTTACTTAAAGCTTTAAATTGGAGGGCTGCATTAATTTCAGCAGTAGCTTCAATATGAAATGCAAAGTTAGATAGCAAACTCCTGAATATTCACCGTAGAAAAGGCTACCTCACCCTTTGTAGAAGTGTCCTCAAGTGTCTCTTAAACCAGAGCCCGTGAGCATCTTTTAGTCATGATGTAAATAAAAATAATTAAATTCCTATTGGGATTTCTACAACACAGGGGCATATTATCCAGGAAGTGGGGTGAGAGGCGTTACCCTCCTTGGCTTAACGCCTCTCATCGTCACTTCAGAAACGCAAGGCTGCACCATATTACCAAGGATATGGTGCAGCCTGGCGTTTCCCCCTGCGATGGCGCTAAGTCTCACGACTTAACGCCAACGCAGGCACCCTTGCACCAGAGTGCAAGGGTGTCTGCGAGCAGGGAGGTTTGTTTATGTACAGGAAGGTCCCCCTTCCTGTACATAAACAAACCTAAAATGCCATTTTGTAACTTACATGTGTGCTGCTTCATGCAGCACACATGTAAGTTACAGAATGGCATTTTAAAAAAAGGTTTGTTTATGTACAGGAAGGGACACCTTCCTGTACATAAACATACCTTGGCATTTTGCTTTTTCCATGTGTGCTGCACAAGGCAGCACACATAGAAAAAGCAAAAACGATAAGAAATTAAGCATTTCTCCTCGTATCACCACTTTAGGACCAGGATTTTCCTGGTCTTAAGTTCGGCGCTGCCACCTATTATCGCCTCTCTTGATAATAGGTGGCAGCGTCGAAGTGAATGGGTGTTGCGGTGGAACGCCCACCGCAACACCCACTGCACGGCCCTTTCACGCTAAGTTTAGCGTGAAAGGGGCACTATTACCAAGGCAGCGTTAAGCCACTTAACGTGGCTTTTAGCCACATTATGTGGTTTAACGCTGCCTTGGTAATAGGCGCTGACCCTATAGCCACCACAACGTCACAAAAAGTGACGTTGTGGTGGCGATAGGGGCTTGGTAATATGCCCCACAGTCTTTATTATATTACTGTGTCGATTACTACCATTCATGTATGTAGGGGACCATTGTTCCTGTATAATTAACTGTTCTCCAAGTCCCTCTCAGATTACTTGGGTTCCCTTGTTTTTTGCAAAGTATCTCATATATACGGTGCATTCATGCCCTTTTGTTTTGACGTAGGGCAGCGCCTCAAGATTCCTTGTGGCGCTGTCGAGCGCCAAAACCTAATTAATGAGGCCCTAAGAATCTTATTGGAGGAAGCAGCAGTGGTGATCGATCAGTATGTGGACGACATTGCTAGAAAAATACACACCATGAAAATTGTCTAGCCATCCTACGTAAATAGATCTTAAGTACCTTCCTAGAGCAAAACCAAGAAAAAACGGAAGTGATTATCATTAGATGACCTCCTCCAAATTCAATGCATACTTGTTTTCTGAGCTCCGCATCAGCCGTTTTATCCCTACAGTGGTACAAGAAAGTGAAATCACTTCCACATGGGTAATGACTGACACGCCTCTATAAATGAATTTTTAAGTAGTTCATACAGTTACATTCGCAGGATCATCCTCCTATGCATGAAAAAGCTGAAACCTCTTTTGCTTCTCGAAGACTTTTACACAGCAGTTCATGCCACAGCCCTTGGCAATGCTGAACTGTGGCAACCCATTCTTGCAGGCATCCCCTGATCATCCTTAAAGCATGCTGTTCTTCACGCAACAGCTAGGAAGATCTCCGGAGCCAGAAAGTCTAAGCACATATTGCCAATCCTAAAAGAGCTCTTAAAATACAGGATCACATTTGATTACGCTAACTTGCACCCCTAAGTTCCCTACTAAGTATAGCGTAAGCGATCGATCTTTTATTTACCTAAAGTGGTCGAGGGGAGGAAAACAACTCAAACAGATATTAACAAAGTCGTCATGCCTAAAAAGATCACTGACTTCAAGGTGCAGTTTGAATATTTATTATAAGGCCAAAAACAATTGGATGTAAATACATCTCAATAGCAAAGTATAGAGGTACAGAAAAATGAATACAGAGCCAATTTTTCGGATATAAGTAATTCGGCCCAAAAGACAAATGATTATAAATTCCAAAATTACAATGCAACACAAAATAGATGCAATATTCAGCTCTCGACTCATTGAAAGAAATCAAAATCTTTCCCTACACTACTCTATATGAGGGCCCTTCCTGTCTCTCTTCTATCGTTCCCCAATGGTGTCAGCACGTGTGACATCCTAAGAAGTACTCACGTCAAATGGGTCATTTAGCTTAAGGCTATGGAGCTCGCTCTAAGATGTTCCTTCTTCTCCGAAAGCTAGCAGAAGTCTGGTCTCTTCGTCCCTGCGCATCATACAAAAAGATGGGATTCAACCCACATTGCGTCACGTTACTTAAAAATTTCCACTTGACCTCTATGCAGTAGCTGGTTCTCTTGCATGAAACAAAATTAATTAATTCTATCTTCTTCCAGTGGCCATGGCTTCCAGACAGACCTGATACGCAAGGCATCCTCCCTTCTAGCTTCCAGCTATCTTCAAAGGCATTCCGGATCTCTCCTTAACTCTGAAAATAACGATGTGTATTTCTCCACCTGCAACAGGGTGAGAACATTCTAACTTCGAACACAACAATCATTTCATTATTTATTTCTCGAGAGCAAGGAGAATCTTTTGGGCCTATATTTCAGACAACTTAAACGAATCACAATTACGATATATAAGAATAATATTGTCCTGCACATTATGCATGAAGGAATCATAATAAATACAAAATTCTACTTAATGCGTTCACTAGTTCAACATTAAATAATTCAAATAAATGTTTCTTAATAATCAAAACACTGCAAACAATACGAATACATGAGTGCGTTTAAACCATGAGTATAGTGCACTCATACAAATAGAGTGCTATCAGCGCTCTATCAGTTCCCCCTCTTATGACTAGTGTCATAACACCAACTTTCTATTCTTCTGTAATTTCTCCTTGTAGAAGAGACCGACCTAAACAGGAGCTGTAGCTTGCCGTCCCTGTCTGAATCGTTCTAACCCTTTAAGGTGCTGGTAATGACTGTCCTGCAGTCGCTCAAGTTGTTGCTCTCTCTTTTTCAACAAGGTTTCCTGATGTCGTGCCCTTTGCCATTTGTAAGCCTTGATGGCTCCTAATAGGACGATTATACAAATGACAGCTATTATAATAGGCTTCAAAATATATCCCATTATTCCTTGTCCCAAACTTCCAAACCAACTGCCTATCTTGCCAAATCCTTCCCCCACTTGTTCCCAGAGTCCTTCGGCAGCCATCTCACGTAACTCTTGATGTATATCTGAAATATTATTGATGTATTTCCTTATATCCCGACTGTGGTCAGGAATATAAGTACAGCACTGTTGAACTTTCAATAATTTGCAGACTCCTCCGGCTTTTGCTAGCAGCACATCTAGGGCAAGACGGTTTTGCAAAACCATAGCTCTTATCGAAACCATCTCCCCATCTACAAGTAGTAGAATCTGAGCTGTATTTATGGAGAGCTTATCCACTAATGTTGCCAACTTTCTAATTTTCAAATCATTCAGAATCACACCCATACTCGGTATCATAGCTCCAAATATGTCCCCAATCACTTCTCCTACACTCGCACCACGTTTCCCTCTTTGAGGTCTCCTTCTCTCTAGGGGCCATAAATCATTCACATGAAAAATCTTGGGAAATACCACAGCCAAATAGCAGGTGTCGTACCAATTCTTGGGCAACTTCACATAGGCATTCTTTCCACACACAAAATACACGTTGGGCACTACTGTTATTTTATCCAGTAATGCTTTTCTGATTGATTCTTCGATCAAGAAGACATGCTCACAATTACTCTCACCCACAAATATCTTATCATAGGATGTGGTCGGGTGTCTAATGCACAATTTTCCTTTCTGCTGGAATCACCCTTGGACAAATCAACATGTAACCTACGACTAGTTTCTTTAATCATTTCTAGATCCCTTGCAGATGCATCCTCATCTATCTCAGCGAGTGGTGTGGTGAGTATTGCCTGTACCCTATTCTGTCCATCATCTTGAGATCCAACTAGAGATGTAACAATCACCAAAGTTATAACAATAAGCACCACCACAATAAGGGTGGCAATGATGCACTTCTGTTTGCGTGTTGATTTTTCGGACACCATGGTTCTACTGATTGTTCCGAAGCACAAAAAGGAAAAAACAGTCTCTTTCTGTTTTCTTTGTTTGAATAATGTCTTTCTCACTTCTCTCCTCTCATGCAATTAATGTCCAAGTTCATTCGATTGATACTAAACCTATTGAAGAATGTAGTCAGCCCTACTCCTCACTCCATCCTCTACAAGAAAAATCCCTAACTTTAAATCTTCTTAAACTGGGGTCTAGGTTATCTTCTTTCTAAGGCCTAATGCTTTCTCTGATTACAATTCAGGCTTCATCGTTAATGATATTTGATCCAAGTATTTCGAGAACAAATTGCAAAATCTCCGCACGAATTTCTCCTAGTTCTTGCGCAGTAAGCTGTTGGCCAAATGAAGGAAAAATAACCTGATTGAGGATCAGGAAACTCAATCCACTCAGCTTTGGAGGATTTGGAACTTGCAGAGTTAGCTTCTACGCCTGGGACCAGCAACTGTATTTCAATCGTGAGGGTGTCCCCTCCATAGCTCACCGTACCAGCTCCCAACCTCCCGGACTTCGCTGGGCTCGGCATTTGCAGCCAGGTACGTCCACTCAGGAGATGTGTATCTTCGAGACGCTATTCTTTCTCTTCTGGAACATCTCAGACCGTCCGGTCTTTCTTCAGCGTCACTTTGATCTGATTCAGATGTTTCAGGAATCGGAGTGAGATCTTTCTCAGATGCAAGCCGTATATTCCGCCTTTCTTTTCTTACTGGCCACTTTTCTGCTCTGGCATCTGTTCTTCTCTCTTCCTCTTGATCTGATCTTTCTGAAATAGACAGCTCACTTTGTTCTGGGGCACAGCTCACTTCTGCAATATCCTCTATTTCTAGATCTGGACTCAGTTCAGGAGCATTCAGCTCTCGTCTCTCATGCTCACTTGGCTGTTCCGTTTCATCCGAAACTCTTACAGCCGAGTCTGTGCCGTCGTCGTTGTCTGTATCAGGTCCACACACGCTCCTCGGAACCAGGGAACTCTCCTCCTCTGCAGGCGCTTGAACTCGGTGAGTATGGGAAGCGTGGATCCAATTCGGCAATCCTCCACACTTCACTGCGGTACTTGTGACCAATATCACTTGATAGGGTCCTCGCCAGCGAACATCAAGACAACTCTTCCTTACGTGCTTACACACTAGCACCCAGTCACCAGGATTAAGATCATGCAGCAGGTCTCTCGAGGTGGATGCAGTCGCAGCCTCGACCTGGTGGGATACAGAAGTAACCACATCAGCCAGTCCTTTACAATAATCCAACACTAAATCATCAGTGATGTTTATTAATGCTGTAGCTGGCACCATAGGCAAACGCATAGCTCTTCCGGTCGAAATTTCATGTGGAGAAAGCCCTGTTCTCCTATCAGGAGTGCTACGCAGACTCATCAGCACCAGGGGCAACGCATCCGGCCACTTCAATGAAGTGAACGAACACACCTTTGCCACTCTTGATTTGATGGTGCCATTAACCTGCTCTACTAGACCTGAAGCCTCGGGCCTGAAGCTACAATGCAGTCTTTGATCTATATTTAAAGCAGAGCACAACAACTTCATGATTTCACTGTGAAAATGAGTTCCTCTATCTGTCTCCACTGATGTCGGGAAACCGTACCGTGGAATCAGTTCTCTTAATAACAATTTGTGAGACTGTCACATCGTCTAGTTGGATATGCTTCCACCCACCGTGAAAAGATACACACCACCACCAAAACATATCTCAACCTATTGCACCTTGGCATCTCTATGAAGTCTAACTGTATCCTATTGAAGGGACCCCCAGATCTTCCAATGTGACTCATTCCAACCACAGTTCTCTTTCCAACATTCATCTGTTGACAAGTAACACACCTGTGACATACCGTTTCAGCCCACACACGAAAGCGTGGATTAAACCACGTCTGCCTGAACACTCGCACCATTGCATCTCTTCCCAAGTGAACTGCTCCATGAATTTGCCTTGCCATTGGGCTCGGTAGGCAATTGGGTAATACTGCTCTCTCATCTGTGGACATCCAAATGCCATCATCTCTTTTTGTGCAACCTGCTCTGACCCATGAAGCAGCTTCTTCTTCTGTGACTTCATCCTGCAACCGCTTCACCTCATCCCAAGTATCGGCTATAGCTAACATCATGCTGAGCTCGGTCTCTTCTGTGCTCTCGCCTATATATTCTCCATTGAAAATACAAACATGCTCAGCGCAAAATCGTGCTACTTCATCTGCGTAATTGTTGCCCTTAGTGACAAAGTCTTCTCCCTTTCCATGAGCTGCTCACTTAACAACTGCTATCTCTTTGGGCTTTTGCAAAGCTTCCAATAGTAGGCGCACATACTCGCCATTACGTATAGGTGATCCTTAGGACGTTAGAAACCCCCTCTGTGACCATAACTGCCCAAAATCATGAACCACACCAAATCCGTATTGACTGTCTGTATACACAGTCACTCGGATATCTGCTGCAACGATACAGGCACGTGTCAAAGCGACAATTTCGGCCACCTGAGCAGAGAATACTCTATTCAAACAGGCAGCTTCCACTACTCCCATGATGGTGCACACAGCAAACGCTGCTCTCAAATACCCTTCATTGTCTCGTATGCATGAACCATCAACAAAAAGGATCAAATCAGATTGAGGCAAAGGTTCATCGACAATGTCAGGTCTGGGTTTGGTGGATAGGTCAGTAACATCTAGGCAGTCATGCTCTTCACAATCCTCATCTCCTTCCTCCTGCGGAATAGGTAACAATGAAGCAGGGTTCAGAGTGGTACAACGTCTCAGGGTAACATTATCAGCAGCCAAGATAACTTGCTCATACTTGGTAAGTCTGTTGTTGGTCAGATACTGTGTTTTCGTTCGCGTCATCAATAGTTCTACTGAATGGGGCACATAAACAATGAGCGGATAACCCATCACTATGCTTTCACATCTTTCAATGCCGACACCAGTTGCAGCAACGGATTTCAGACATCCGGGCAACGCAGAAGCTCCAGGATCTAATGTAGCTGAGAAGTAGGCTACTGGTCTACGGGTACCCCCATGTGTCTGCACTAGGACTGCTAACGCACATCCCTCCTTTTCACAGCAAAAGAGCGAAAACGCTTTGTTATAATCCGGCATTCCGAGAGCTGGAGTACGACAGATACTTTCCTTCAGCTCACGGAAGGCTTTCAAGCACTCGTCATCCCATGGTACCGGATCACTAACATCCTTTTGAGTCAGTTTCAACAGAGGCTTTGCTTGCAAGGAAAAATTTGGGATCCATTGTCGACAATAGCCGACCATTCCCAAAAACATGCGGACTTCTTTTGTGTTTTCGGAGTTCCCATTTGCAGAATCGCCTCTATGCGATCTGGTAACACCCTTCGTTTTCCTTTCTCAATCCGGTGACCTAGGTACTGCACTTCAGACAAACAATACTGCAATTTGTTTGGAGACACCTTGTGTCCATTCTCTGCCAAATGATTCAGCAACGCCACAGTGTCAATACTGCAAGCATCCTCCGTCTCTGAGGCGACCAAAAGGTCGTCGATATATTGCACTAAGACTGAGTTGTGGGCCATCACCAGTCCTTCAAGATTCTTTTTCAGACATTGACTAAAAATGGAGGGGCTTTCTGTATACCCCTGAGGGATTCTTTTCCATGTTAATACATGATCGTCCATCCTAAATGCAAATAAAAACTTACTTTCTTCATGCAATGGTATAGAGAAAAATGCGTGACACAAATCTATCACTGTAAACCATTCTGCTTTGCATGGTATCTGGAATAGAATAACAGCTGGATTCGGTACCACAGGACAACATGGGATCACAATTTCATTAACCCGACGCAGATCCTGCACTATTCTGTACTTGCCACTTGGCTTTTGCAGTCCCATGATAGGTGAATTACAGGGACTTCCTCTTATCTCCTTCAGAATACCTTGGGCAATCATAGTCTCAATCACAGGTCTTATGCCGGCCACAGTTTCTGGAGTCAACTTATTTTGTGGCGTTCGTGGGAACTCAGCATTAGGTTTGACCTGTATCTTAACAGGCTCAACCCCTCTCATCAGACCTACATCCTCGCCCGTAAAATCCCACACTTTCGGATCAACTGAGTCTCTCAAGTCATGTGGCAATTCTGCTGTTGTGAGCACCACAAACATTTCTGCACACAGACTCATGTTAGCCATTTTGAAATCATCATCGTCATCATATGTTTGCAATTCTACACCTCTTGGAGTGCATGATATAGTACAATTAAGCTTGCACAGAAGGTCTTGTCCCAAAAGACAAACCGGACTCGAATTGCACACTACAAATTGATGTCTATCCCGGAATGGTCCTATTCTCACGGGTAATTCGTCTGTCAATGGATTGGTCATTTTCTGATTACTAACCCCCACTACTTGAATCGATCGCCCCGAAAGAGTTAAATTTGGGACTACTTCAGTTCTCACTGTAGAGCGAGCAGCTCCAGTGTCTAATAAGAACGTAACAGGATGTCCATTCACGTCTGCATCTACAAACGGCCCACTCTGATCTACTTCTAGAATCGCATCTAAGGTGCATTCCTTGTGCACCCCCCTCTGGCACTCCTGAGCATCTTGATGTTTATCAAATCGGTCTTGTATTTCAAAATAAGGCATCTGATGGTATAACTGATTATGCATGGGTATCCTAGGGGGTTGAGGTACTTGCACTTGCGGCTCATATCCTCCTCCATACATAGACCTTGGTCTTGTCACAGTATTGACAGCCTTGGTCAACTGTCCCTCTCCTTCCATCTGTATCTGATTTGCTGGATTCGATCTACACTTGCGCTTCCAATGCCCGATTTTGTGACAATATGGCAGGCAGTGACTCTTTTCTGTTGAGCCACCCAGTCACTTGTATCTGAATCCATTCCTCTTCCTCTACCCTGACCAGGTTGTGTCACCATCTGTTGTCCCATTCCTCTTCCACCTCCTCTGCCTCTACCTTGACCTCCTCCAAACCCTTGCGTCGTATCAGTGTTTCTTAACTGCACCAACATCAACTTATCTTTCAATTTCTTCTGTGTCGATTCCACTTGATCACTACAATACTTAGCATAACGCAGAATCTCGTCCACCGACTTATTCTGCCAACATATCAAGTGCTGTTGTATCATCAGGCTAATGTCAGATTTCAGTCCCAACACAAATTTCGAGACGAACTGTCCCATATCTTTCTGTTCAATTGTATCTAATCCACTATGCTGCTTAAAAGCCAACAATAATCGTTCGTAATAATCATGTACTGATTCTTTGGAGTCTTGAGTGGAGCGATCAATCTTCAACCAATCAACAGTTTGAGGAGCTACCTTCGATTGCAACCATGTAATCACTTGCTCATACTTTCTCATAACATCAGGTGAAGGACCATGAGTCAATGAATCTCTAGGCGGCTCTACAGTAGGCCACTCAATGGCTATCTTACATGCCGCCCACAAATCCGCTGGCACTACTATATCAAACAAGGGTTTCAAATCAATCCACAATACCTTCGAAATCTTTACAAACCTGTCTATTTGCTTGTACCACTCAGCAGGTTTTTCCCTCAGCCGAGGAAAATCATTTGTAAATGCTGCTAAATCACCCCTGCTCCATGGCACATGTACATACCCTCCATTCTGTACCTCCCTGAGGGGGAAATTTCATGCCGCTCGCGTCCCTCCACCCGGAGGCGGAGTATTCCCTATTCCAGTCTGGAAGCTTTTCTTTTTTGCCCATTTCTCTTTCCATCTGTCTAAATCTTTCCATGTCCGCATCCCCATCACTAGTTCTCTAATTTGTGCTTTCAATCCACTCATTCGCTTCTCTTCCAAATCCTTATCTGTGTAATTTAATCTGCAAGAACCCTGTGTCAGCTTAGTCTTTGACAAATCCACCTCATATCTTTGTGCCAAAAGCAACAAGGCATCATAAGCTCGTTTGGCCTTTCTTGTCATGTTCTTTGCTACGAACAGTAGTTCGCTCGAATCATAAGTATCAATTTTGATCAGGGGTACATTACCTTCAATCACCTCGTCTAGCTCTGCCTTTAATCGTACCACGTCTAACATTGGCACCTTTATTGCGCTTTTTAACACTTTCTGAATTTCCTCTTTTCGTGTCTCTTCCCTGTCACAACTTTGGGTTCTCCTAGGAACTGCACCCTCTTCTGTCTTTGCATCAGGGCGTCTCTCTCTTTCACAACTTCGACTTCTCCAATGGTCACCTGCACAAATCACCTGTGGCCCAAACAGTACTTTAGGCGCTTCTTGTCTCTTACTGATCTCTTCCCTCGGCCTCATTGATTCCCTCACTGGTTGAACCCACATTCGAAGGTCAGACCTAGAATTTGCTAGAGCACCTGTCCGTCCTCGTTCTATCCCACTATCCATTCTTGAGGGATCCGCTGTAGCTGGCAGTGGAGTACTAGATTCTACTGGTATTCGACAGAAACCTGTCCCACTCATTGTAAGGCTCCCTCCAGACATTGTCTCTTCCCCTTCACTTATGTGCTGAGGACTGTCCTCAGTTCTTTCTCTGGGACTATATATCGGAACCACTGGCCCTATTGTGACTGGTACTGACAAAGCATCTGGCAACTGCATGTTTCCTACAGGTGGTTCTGGATCAGTGTTTGAATACCTTCTTCCTCCTGACCCTCCCGGAATGCGTACCATGATAATCTTGCCTCTTACTCCTGCCGCTTGTTCTCCTGAACTCAGTTGTTCCGCACATAACTGCTCTTCTAATGGGCGCACCCTCTCTGTCTCTAATCTAGAATCGCAAGGTGGAGGACGGTCCGCTAGCAATCTGTCAAGAAAGCTGTCATCTGTATCACTGTCCTCCTCTGTCTTCTTTTTTCCTTCCGCTCCCTCTCCTACTGTAAGAAGTCGGTACAAGCGTTCTCCCTCTATAGTATCTACTCTCCATCTCTTCACCTGAGCATCCCATCTAGCATCATGATATGCCTTCATTGCTTTTCTCATCCTCCCGTGTGAAGCCTCTCTCTTTTTACTAGAGCTGCTCTCATCCATGCATCTAATGCCTCAAATTGTGTGGGTCTAGGGGGAGGTTTCAGTGCATTCATCACCCCCCTCAGCTGGGTCAGCACCTCCATACGAAAAGACCCATAACGAGGGTAAGCCAATTCACCCTCTTTCTCTGTAATTTTATGCCAATTCTGAAGCCACACGATAGTATGAAGTCCTACATTCGTTGCCATTTAATGTGCCGGTGTGTCCTCTGGCGAGGCTTCTTCCCCTATTCGAGTCACTACCCCCGTGTCACCTCTACACAAATCTCGCAATACCCTAAAGCATCTCATTGTTAAATCAATCAATTGCAAGCTCCAAAGTACGCTGTTCAACTGCTAACGAACTTCCACCAATCCCAGCGCGGCGTTACACCAACCAACCTATCACAGCGCGGCGCAACCTGACGTCACCTCTCACTCTTTGCAGCGACTCACCCGCCTTTACAATTTCACCGCAAACTCACTTACACACATTCGTACTACAAGTAACTGTATAACCAAAAGTTATTCAACCAAGTAACTGTTCCTACACAATTACAATAACTTACAGTCACATAAACAAGTAATTGTCTGTCACTGAAGATCGATAGAACACTCTCACAAGAACATTCAGCCGTAGGGACCCCCGACCTGCGTTGGTCACTCATTCGCTATAGTCCACCCCGGTACCTGAGGCTTTCTACCGCGACCTATTCCTCATTCACACAAAGTTCCCTAACACAAGTGGATTGTTGATAGCGCTTCACAACACCCACATTTGATCAGACAATTACAATACAAAACTATCCCGGGATCTTGGACTTCTCTTGAGTCCGCTTACCAAAACTTAAACCAAAAACCACATTCACTAAACATACATCCCAACTCCGCAAAACATCACCCACTTACTCATTACCACAATCTAACACCACAATGCCTTTCATACTCACGCCACCACTGTTTCCGCCGCACCATCAACGTCCGCCAGTCTCCGATCTCCTCCGCTTCACTTCAGGGCTCTCCGACCTTCGACCCTACTCCTAAGTACTCCCCTCACCTTAGAGGTAAACCACTTTAAAGGTAAACCATCCTCTGCTACCATTTGATTACGCTAACTTGCACACCTAAGTTCCCTACTAAGTATAGCGTAAGCGATCAATCTTTTATTTACCTAAAGAGGTCGAGGGGAGGAAAACAACTCAAATAGATATTAACAAAGTCGTCATGCCTAAAAAGATCACTGACTTCAAGGTGCAGTTTGAATATTTATTATAAGGCCAAAAACAATTGGATGTAAATACATCTCAATAGCAAAGTATAGAGGTACAGAAAAATGAATACAGAGCCGATTTTTCAGATATAAGTAATTCGGCCCAAAAGACAAATGATTATAAATTCCAAAACTACAATGCAACACAAAATAGATGCAATATTCAGCTCTCGACTCATTGAAAGAAATCAAAATCTTTCCCTACACTACTCTATATGAGGGCCCTTCCTGTCTCTCTTCTATCGTTCCCCAATGGTGTCAGCATGTGTGACTTCCGAAGAAGTACTCACGTCAAATGGGTCGTTTCGCTTAAGGCTATGGAGCTCGCTCTAAGATGTTCCTTCTTCTCCGAAAGCTAGCAGAAGTCTGGTCTCTCTGTCCCTGCGCATCATACAAAAAGATGGGATTGAACCCACATTGCGTCACGTTACTTAAAAATTTCCACTAGACCTCTATGCGGTAGCTGGTTCTCTTTCATGAAACAAAATTAATTAATTGTATCTTCTTCCAGTGGCCTTGGCTTCCAGACAGACCCGATACGCAAGGCATCCTCCCTTCTCACTTCCAGCTATCTTCAAAGGCATTCCCGATCTCTCCTTAACTCTGAAAATAACGATGTGTATTTCTCCACCTGCAACAGGGTGAGAACATTCTAACTTCGAACACAACAATCATTTCATTATTTATTTCTCGAGAGCAAGGAGAATCTTTTGGGCCTATATTTCAGACAACTTAAACGAATCACAATTACCATATATAAGAATAATATTGTCCTGCACATTATGCATGAAGGAATCATAACACATACAAAATTCTACTTAATGCGTTCACTAGTTCAACATTAAATAATTCAAATAAATGTTTCTTAATAATCAAAACACTGCAAACAATATGCATACATGAGAGTGCGTTTAAACCATGAGTATAGTGCACTCATACAAATAGAGTGCTATCAGCGCTCTATCACATTTATACTGGCATGCATCAAATTTAAGGCCATATACTACCAATGCTCGCTCAGAAACGCACTAAAATTTAAGGGCCACATTTATCAAAGTGTAGCGTTGCCCTTTGCATCATGCAAGATAACGCAAGGGCAAAGCAAAACTAAAGTCAGATTCACCCAGCCACTTGAAGCCAGTTTGTGCTACCTTGTGGTGCTTGGTAAATCTGGAATAACGCAAGGCAGCACAGGTTGCTTCCTTGTGTTGCTCTTCCCCAAGGATGCGTTCCATGGGTGAAGCGCGGGTGTTCCCCCGCATCCACCCATTGATGATGGCATATTCCCGGATTTACCATGAGTGGAAGACCGGGGAAAGCGTCAAAATGCTACACCTTATCGAGGGAGGCGTAACAAGGAGTAATATCTTTATTTCCCCTTTGTTTTTTCCTCTTTCGACTTGTGCTGCATTCTGCAGCACACATACAAAGAGGAAAAAGCCTCAGAGGATTGTTTTTGTGCAGGCAGCTGTCCCTTTCTGCTCAAAAACCATCCTGCCTACAACGCAGACACCCTTGGACCACGATGCAAGAGTGCCTGCATTAGAACTAGGCAGCCAAAAGTGTGCCAGCGCAAGGAGAGGCCTGGAATGCGCCATATAATGTTAAATATGGCACATTCCTGCCCTCTCCCTTTCACACATCGAGGTGTCTTGCTGCGTTGCGTGAAATATTGATAAATCTGCCCCATGGTGTTGAGAGAACAACATAAGAAGCATTGGCAACCTAAGACAAAGATATTCAAACAATTCAAATCTAGTGTCGCCGCCCAAAAATCTTTCTCTGATGTACCCCTTCTGTCTGGCAATCACCTCCTGTTGGCCTAAGATGCACTAAGGATCGTCTCCAATTCTGCCAAGAACTAAAATGTCATCTGTTCACAATCTTTCTAGATGACTTCCTTAGCGATTCTATTTCATCATCTATCTCTAAGCTACCACCCTTTCTCCTCCCTCATGTATGTCTCTGTTTACAAATGCATTTTTCCTCTTTCTTCAGATGCCCCTTGTGAACAGCAGCACAGTGCTGCTGTTTACTTTACTGAGCACTAACATTTAGAAAGATGTTAAACAAACCACACACATTTATTTAAAGGCTAATTAAAGTAAAAGCAAACAAGGTGTTCTGAACCACTTACTTTTTGGGACACCATTAATTTTAAAGACATCTTGCAATAAACATGTAAAAATATGATATAATCTAAATCTCTTTAAAATTCAAAAACGGTATTTCATTAACTTACACAAAAGTTTCACCTTAGTACATCAGATTATATCAGTGGACTGAGAAGTATTTTTAAAAGTGATTGTTTTCAAACATGACTATAGATTCATCAATTTCTACCCCCTCCCTGACAACAATGCCAATAATGAACTAAAAGGCAAGTCAGTTGTCATGTGCACTCTCTGGGTGGCCTGGGTTTTTGTAATATATGGACAGTATTTTATTATATCAATCACAAGAGAAGGTTTTGTTAAGTGCACATCCTGAGTACATGTATTTCAAGGTACTCTTATAAAGACGGGTAAACAGAGAAAAAGGAGGCAAAGGGAATTCAAGCAATTGCCTAGGATCACACAATTTGGTCAAGTGGGTAAGCAGGGATTGATCACGGGTTTCTGGTTTCACAGTGTTCAATTCAGTCACTAATGATTATCTCTAGCTCGCTCTCAATTTACGTTATAAGTTAATGCTTTGCCCTTAATTCTTGGTGCATGAGGATAGAGCATGGGTGGCAGACAGAAGCTACATGAAGGATCGGCTCATTTTGAGCTCAAGGGTCCAAGAGAACCTCGAAGTGAGCCATAGCCAGGCTCATGGCCCAAGCCTTTAGTGGCTCACCCGCCTCTATCACATAATGTCAATCAAGGGTACAAAGGCAAAGGAAGGATATGATTTGAATATTATCAAACAGTTTGGCGAAGCAGGAGTACCAACACCACTGTGCAAGATTCCTTGGGGCATATGTACAAGCCCCTATCACCACTAGAGCATCACCTTTTTCATGCTCTGGTGGCGTAGTGCCATCTTCCATATTTACAAGGTGGCGCTAAGCCACTTAACGTGGCTTAACACCACCTTGTAAATATGCCCCGCCTGCCACAGTCCTCTGCAGCAAAGGGGCATGTAATGGGTGTTGCTGTGGGCATTCCACCGCAACACCCATTGCTTTTTGAGGCTGCCCCAGATTTACAAGGCTGAGACAGCATCAAAACCTAATGGTCTTAGAATGGCAATACAAGGAGAAATTACTAATGCTCTATGTGTGCTGCATTCTGCAGATACGCGCTCCGTTCAGTGGGAGCGTAGCAGATTCCCAGCTGTTTACGAGTGAGGAGGGAGTGCAGCACTTTATTTCCCCGCATCAGTTCCCTGACCAAACAGTAAGCACGCTGTCAGGGAAATCACCATTTCGCCTTCAATTTTCCAAATCTAGATGAGTGGCTATGGCAAAACCCCCTCCTTGACTCGTGCTGTGCACGTTGAGCTGACAGGCTGCCTTCCTGCTGTGACAGGTTGTCTGGCAAGAGAAAGGCGTCAGCGCTGAGGAAAGACCTGGGAGCACTGGCGACAACCGTGGGTGGGGCCTACCCTGCACGCCGGCATTGAATGCGCCGGAACAAGAGAGCAGGTATGATGTATGCAGGGTGTGCATTCCCACGTGACAAGGCCTCATAGGAGTGGCATAGTGAAATCCATCAGATTTCACTGCAACAATTGTAGGACGGCACTGCGTCAGTACCTTACGCCTGCCTGATGGCAGGCGTAAGGGTGACGCAGTGCCACATGGATAGGCTGGCCCCATGCATTGCTGGAGTTGCGTCATGCTTGTGACATGACTGCAGCAATGCGTGACTTTAGCGCAGACAGATACGTCAGGATTCCAGACGTATCTGTCATTACTTGCGTCATGGAGCGCTGTCCAGTGAATACAGTGCATCCATGGTGTCGCAAGAAGGGCGTAGTGAAAAGTGTTGCAACGCTGTCTTGTCGCAGCGCTGAAACACTTTTCATGACTTAGGCCCAGGAATGCGCACTGTCTTATTGATGGTGCACATTCCTGCCCTGTAGTTTTGTCGCAGGGCAGCGAAGCAACAGTGCTTGCAGCGCTGTCCAGCACCAAAATCTGCTGAAATGAGGCCCTAAGTGTTATCTCCATTTTTAAGACCAGCTATTTTCTGGTCTTAAAAAACTGCCTCTAACTGCAGTTAGAGGCAGTTTTTTTGGTCCTCCTACCTTCAAGAATTCCTTTGTAAATATCGAGAAGTGGGGTTAGCGGTCGTTTTTGCACGAGACGCCTCCCTTGCATGTCATTATTGCTAACAGAAGTGGCGATCTTTTCTTTGGACGTTTTTGCCGGAAAACTGTCATTAACAGAGGTTAGCGACAGCTTGTACAAATGGCGATAAAAATATTGCTGCCGAACCGTCGGAAAAGTGCCGCTAAGGCGGCGTTAACTCCTTGTACATATGCCCCAAAAACTACTGGACAAATTTAAACCAAATATGGCAAGAAGGAAGGGCTCTGTCAGCTTAGAATCGATTTGTGGTTTGTAATCTGTAAATAAGGTTTGAACTATTGAGAAAAAGACTATTACTAAGATATTTTGATAGTATATTTTGAGAACTATTCCACAATTCAAAATTAGAATCAAAAATGTAATCTGATCGGGTGATAGGTTTTTCTTCTCCTATCAGCCATTTTGCATTTCAAAAACCAACAGTCCGGGTTTAGGAACATTGAACTGTATTTGATTTTCTTGAGAATTAGCAATCTTACTCATAACACAACAAAAGTATATAAAGGAGAGACTCTGTCGGGGGAAAGTTTCTTGGATTCCCAGCTTGGTTCGAGGGCCAGTAAGACACAAAACATCTGTGACTAGAACTCCCTTTAAAACATTTTTTAAATCCGGGTTGCTCGCTTACCTCGCTGTGGCCTGCTCTGGATCAGGAAGGGAGAGGCTTTATAAACACTTCCTGGCTTTGCTCAAAGGTCGGGAATGCAACGAATATGGCATCAGCCCTCATCTCCCTGTCAGATCCATGTCCTTGATCATGGCTCAGAGAGCAATGTGTCTGAGGACCACCCATCTCCCATGTTGCATTGTGGCTGGAAGACGTGGCGCCTCTCAGCTGCCAAGGTTTTGATCCACTGCTATTTGTGACAAAGAAGGAGCAGGGATGGTGCATCTGACAGCTATCATTGCCTCCCAAACACATCAGGAGGGCAGAATGGCAGTCTGTTAACTTGGTTCTCATGCACCAGCACTAAATGCAGCTGGTGGACTGGCCCAGTGGACAGGTGCCCTGATCTTCCACAATTAAACAGGATTAAAAAATACCTTATAGGTACCTACCCTTCCCCATGGATCAAAAAAACATGTTATCTAAAAAGTGGAAATACAGTCTTGTTTCTTGTTTCTCTATGTATGTTGTAGGGGGTAATGCTGCTTTTCAAGTACAATTAGGCCCAGATTTATCAAGGACTTGTGTTGCCCTTGTATGACGCAAGGTGACACAAGGCAGTGCAAGCCCTTGAGTCAGATTTACTAAGCCACTCAGAGAAAACTTCTTTGGCTCTGCGTGGCTCAGTAAATCTTGAGTAATGCAAGGCAGCACAAGTTTCTGCCTTGCTTTACACTGCATTGGGAAGGCGTTCCAAGGGGTGAGCAGTCAAAATATCGAAAATAAAATATCGATATACAATAATATCGAAGTTAAAATATCGAAGGGACAGAATATCGATGTGAAGAATATCGATGGACAGAATATCGCCCTAAGGTAAGTAATATCGAATTTTTAATATCGATGTAAATAATATCGAAGTTAGTAATATCGAAATCAAATATATCGATGTTACTAATATCGATGTTACTAATATCGATATTTGTATTATTGTTATGTATTTTGTTATGTTTTTAATATGTATGTGTTATATGTGTTTTTGTTAAGTGTTCTACTTGTTTAAAAATATATGTATACAATTTTTATATGTTAATAAAAAATTTAAAAAAATGGTACTGTAGCGGGTTGTGGGTTTATAGGGGAATAGGGTGGAAGTAATTTAATTATACTAAATTAATTATTAATTTTTAGGAATTATAAATTAATTTTAATTATTTTTGCGTTTAAGTTCTGTAGCGGGTTGTGGGTTTATAGGGAATAGGGTGGGAAGTAATTTAATTGTAATTAAGTTATAATTTATTTTAATTAATTGGTATTGATAATTATATTATTGTTAATTAATTAATAATTGGTAATTAATTTTTATTAATTGGTTATTAATTTTTATTAATTGATTCATTGATCATGTAATTTAAATGTAATTAACTTATAATTTATTTTAATTATTGGTATTGATAATTATATTATTGTTAATTAATTGATAATTGGTAATCAATTATTATTAATTGGTAATTAATTACTATTAATTAGTTATTAATTTTTATTAATTGATTAATTGATCATTATGTTAAGTGTATTATTTTATCATTGGAGTGTGTTGTGCGTTTATAGGGGAATACTTTTGGAAGTAATTGAAATCTAATTAAGTAATTATTAAATTTCTTTTTGGGTATTGATAATGAATTTATTGGATATTAATTATTAATAGGTAATTTTTTAAATGACAATTTTTGGTTCTAAAAATTAATTTATTGTTGTTTTATCATTAATTGGTAATTAAATATTATTAAATATTTATTGATAAATGTAATTAATATATTAAGAATTATTTATTAATTGATAATTAATGTTTAATTATTATTATTATTAGTGGTATAAAAAAGCATTTAATTGTTCAATATTAGTTAATTGGTAATTAAGTTTTAATAATTTATATGTTTTCTGTTATTAAAAATATTTTATTGTTCAATATTTATTATTTAGTAATTAATATTTATTAATTATTATTTATTGGTATTTATTATTAATTTATTGTTAATAAATTTGCTATTGGTAATTATGTTTTTAATTATTATTTATTGGTATTGGTAAATAGTTTAGAGTTATTTAATAATTCATTAATTATTTTAAAAAATTTATTTATTTATAAGTATGTTATTTGTAACTTCTACACTATCCAACACTTTCCCTACTGTTGCACTCTCTGGAGTTGGAATAGTAATTTTTACCCTTACGCTATCCAACACTTTCCCTACTGTTGCACTCTCTGGAGTGGGAATAGTAATTTTACCCCTACGCTATCCAACACTTTCCCTACTGTTGCACTCACTGGAGTGGGAATAGTAATTTTTACCCTCACGCTATCCAATGCTTTCCCTACTGTTGCACTCCTGGAGTGGGAATAGTAATTTCTACCCCTACGCTATCCAACACTTTCCCTACTGTTGCACTCTCTGGAGTTGGAATAGTAATTTTTACCCCTACGCTATCCAACACTTTCCTTACTGTTGCAGTCTCTGGAGTGGGAATAGTAATTTTTACCCCTACGCTATCCAACACTTTCCCTACTGTTGCACTGACTGGAGTGGGAATAGTAATTTGTACCCTCACGCTATTCAACGCTTTCCCTACTGTTGCACTCTCTGGAGTGGGAATAGTAATTTCTACCCCTACGCTATCCAACACTTTCCCTACTGTTGCACTCTCTGGAGTTGGAATAGTAATTTTTACCCTACGCTATCCAACACTTTCCCTACTGTTGCACTCTCTGGAGTGGGAATAGTAATTTTTACCCCTACGCTATCCAACACTTTCCCTACTGTTGCACTCACTGGAGTGGGAATAGTAATTTTACCCTCACGCTATCCAACGCTTTCCCTACTGTTGCACTCCCTGGAGTGGGAATAGTAATTTCTACCCCTACGCTATCCAACACTTTCCCTACTTTTGCACTCTCTGGAGTGGGAATAGTAATTTTTACCCCTACGCTATCCAACATTTTTCTTACTGTTGTTTTTTGGGGGTTGTAATAGTAGTTTTATTCCCTACGCTATTTAATATTTTTTGTATTATTTTAGTTAATATAGTATATAATTAATTTTAAAAATATTAAAAGTAAATTTAATTTTTTTAATTTGTTATACATAATTATTTAATTTTTATTTATGTTATTGTTTTATGTGTATAGATGTATTTGTAATTTATAATATTTTTTAATAATTTATAATTTATTAAAATAATTATTCAAACTGATTAAGTAAGTATATATATTATATATTATATGTATATGTTTAATTAATGTTTTATTTAATTATATATGTTACTTATTAATTTTAAATATTATAAAATATTTTTAACTATGTTTATTTTAATTATAAGTATTATTTAGTTTATTTTACATATTATTTTTAACAAAAAAAAAACGATATTTTTGATAACGATATTTTTGACATCGATATTTTTTTCGATATTTTTGTACTTACCATGTTGTAGATAGGATTTCGATATTATTGACATCGATATTTTTGTTGCGATATTTTTGTAGGTCGATTTTTTGACCTTCGATATTTTGTCAGTGATCCGTTCCAAGGGTGGATCGTGGGTGCTCCCACGCATCCACCTATGGATTTTGGCACATTCCCAGATTTACTAAGACTAGTAAACTCAGGAACGCATCAAAATGGTAGGCCTTCCCAACACAGACATAATGAGGAGTAATATGTTTATTTCTCCTCGTTATTTCCTCTTTCTATGTGTGCTGCATTCTACAGCACACGTAGGACGAGGAAAATGCCTCTGATGATTGTTTTTGTGCAGGAAGGTGTCCCTTCCTGCACAAAACCGATCCTGTTTGTAACACGGGCACCATGGCACACGAGTGCCTACGTTGGCGCTAGGCAGCACATAGTGCACCAGCACAGGGAGAGAGCAGGAATGTGTCATATCTTAGTATATATGGTGCATTACTGCTCTCTTTGTGTAACGCAGCACAACAAGTTGTCTTGCTGTGTTGATTGACTGTTTAGTAAATCTGAACGTTGATGTGTCGGACTATATGTGCTAGTGAGTGTAATTGAACCTTTAGAGTAGCTCCCAGCCTTGAGTTAATTTTTAACTAAGAACTGCAATAAATAAGTATTGCGCTTTCCTTTTGAAGTTAAGGAAAGGCTATGTTTATTTTACATTATTATCAGGCAGTAGATAGCAGAACTTGATAATGAGCAGTGTTCCACTCAGATATATGACCTCTGGGGATCACAGAGCTTCAGAACTGAAGCACTGAGGCATTTAACTCTTAAATAAAAGTCGTTCTCAACTCAATATTGGAGCATGAGAACATGATATTGCTGAATGCTTTTAATAAGAGAAAATTAAAATTAAGAGTTAACTTATTAAGTTAACTCTTCCTTTTTATTTTCTCCCTTTTCAAAGTGTCACATTTACAAACAGCAGGCATCTTGCTCCCAGTGGCTGGTAGATACTGGGGTATATTTACAAGTGAAGTGGTGGAGCGCGGCGTTAGCCTTGCTGGCTTAATGCTGTGCTCCCCCACTTCTGAAATTCAGGGCTGCACAATATTTACAACAATATGGTGCAGCCCTGCGTTTCACCCTGCGCTGGCGCTAATTGCAGCTGCCTAGCGCCACCGCAGGCACCCTTGCACCACAACACCCATTGTCCGCCCCGTTCATGCTAAGTATAGCGTGAAAGGGTGCCTTATTCACAAGGCAGTGTTAAGCCATGTTAAGTGGCTTACCGCCACCTTGTGAATAAGGCGAATCTCCTATCGCCACAGGAATGTCACTAAAAGTGATGTTCCTGTGGCAAAAGGGGCTTGTAAATATGCCCCACAGTTTCTTATTTATAACTGAAAAATACAGTAATTTGCTTTTAAATTGGTGAAATTTAAAGTGAAGAAAAATGTTTCTGTTAAACATTGTCTTAATGTTTTTCTCTACTTTAAATCAAGCTAAATAAGTCCTCTTGTTTTATGTAGCATGTTTCTTCACTTTAAATTCCTCACATTTAA
Source organism: Calotriton arnoldi (assembly GCA_963921515.1). Classification (NCBI taxonomy): domain Eukaryota; kingdom Metazoa; phylum Chordata; class Amphibia; order Caudata; family Salamandridae; genus Calotriton; species Calotriton arnoldi. The sequence goes on from CAWUFW010005242.1 coordinate 1,341,260, forward strand.
ACAAACAACTGTGTTTTCCTGTTTTAAATATGGCTACAGGCCACTGGGAGTAATATGTCTGCCGTTTGTAAAGACACTTTGACATGGGAGAAAATTAAAATAATGAGTTTTATGTAATGCATATAAGCCGAAAGTGAACTCTTCAGCTGAATTTTCTCCCATTTCAAAGTGTCACATCTACACACAGCAGGCATCTTGCTCCCAGTGGCTGGTAGACACGCTGCCATATTTATAACTGAAAAATACGGCAATTTTTTTTAAATGGGAGAAATTTAAGTGCAGAAAAATGTTCCACCAAATGCAGAAAAACGTTGCTTATTGTGAACATTTATTCAGAACATTTTTCTGCACTTTAAATTCCTCCCATTTAAGAAAAATGGTTGAATGTTTGTGTTGTATATGTAACCGTGGCACATATGGCGAAAGGTATGTCCTGTGCCACAAGTACATACAACAGAGGCTCTCAGTCACCTATACACATATATCCCATTCATTCACACACATGTTCATACATCCCCACAGACCATGCACTTACTGACGCACATGGTAGCCCTATCATAGTACCCCTAGTCACAGTATTTTGTTTAAACCATGGTATCGGGCTCCATGGATATTTGGTTTAAAGTCAATGAAGCTGGGCGTGGGGGTGTCTGGTAACACTGCACGAGATACCTGGCCTTCAGTATCTCACAACGATTTTCACTGATCAGAAGACGCTCTCATTACAGAAAAGGTTGGAGACCCCTGCTCTAGAGCTACCGACTCAAATGGCATCTCAAATTACATCTGTAGTAAGTTGAAGTGCACGCAGGAGGCAGGATTTTCATGAAGATTTATTGAAGCTCTTTCACAGCGACGACAGGGAGCGTCCCACGTCCACAAGTCTCTCCTGCAACCGACTAGTGTTGCCAAGAAACACACAGACGCCGTTCCATCCCCCGAGCATGGAACACAAATTAAATGTAAATTGCATTGAACAATACAGAGCTGGCCTAGAGAGACCGACAGTAACAGGCCTCGCGCTACTGCAAGGCTCCATACCTCATACTGCAACATTATTGATGACATCTTTTGTGGCATCTGACACCACATCACCATTGACACAAGTGTTGAAATCACTGGAATGCAAATGATGGCTCTTTTCCACATACCCTTAGTTCGAAATACAAATTTGTTTCAATATGTATCCTTGACCAAAACGTGCATGTTGACAGCACTACTGCAGCCTTACAACTGCAACTAAAATTGCAACAATCTTTCCTTTGTATGCATTCTTCACGCTGACATCATGTTAAAATTAGTATTTCATTCTTTCAACTGCACTTCTTCAGTAATGTCAATGGTTAGGTGATGTCTGTCATCTCACAACTGATGCAATTTACGAGGTATTCAGTGACATCAAGTGAGGACAAAAGCCGAGGACTGGGGGAAGTTGTGAGTGCGACCCCCCAACATAGCTAGCCAATTACAGTATTTTTCAGGTTTTGGATCATAAGTGGGATGTCCCTTGAACTGTATGTTTTACGGTAGTAATAGTAACAATAACATGATGTTTGGTTAATGGATGACTTTCTTGTGTTTGCACAGAATGGAGCCAGTTCAACGCCTTCCAGGGCTTGTTCTACTTTCTGTCAGCCTCCTGAGATCCATTGCAGGTAGGAGCCAGCACCTCTCTGACCCTTCTTGCAGGTCATGGCAGATCATTATCCCCCCTCCCACTTCCCCATCAGCATGACCTTTGAATGCAAATTATTCCTGTTACCAGAATGACATCTGCGGCTGGACTGCCTATATATCTTCTGAAGGCAGACTAATACATTGAATGTTGACACAAATATCAATTCAATTCAATAATAACTTTATTTCGGCCAGTTTGACCATAAAAGCACATGTAAAATAGCTTGCAATTCATTTACTTTAAAATCAACTAAAAAACGGGGTACATACAGTTTTGGAGTTTCGATAAGACATACCCAGGTATGGCCTAGAACAGTATGGAATACAGTACAATCTATGATAGCAGCTAACTGAGTAAGTGTTCTATTCATGTAAATCGCTGTGACAATCAAAGGTAGGAAGCAATAGTGGCCATTTTAAAGTGCATGAGCAGAATATACATACAGTTTACCAGACAAAATTTAAAAGATCAGAGCTTTATCTTCTCCAGTAAAACATTCAATTCTCTAAAACATCAATCCAGTATACCAATAAATTCATGTTATAATTAAATTACAACATTAAAATAGTTCTAAAATAAACAGTTAATTCCTTTAAAATGCCTTCGTTTGACAACTGAAGTACAGGAGTTTAATCATCATTTTCTAAAATTGGTTTTAAAAATACTCTACGAGTACACCACACAGAGAATAAAAAGCCTGCTACCGAATATACTATAGGGAGGCTAGTATCATGTTTCAATATCCTGAAAGCCTCAGAACAGCACCTGGTTCCTAGGTTTCTACATATCTGAACCAGCCACTGTTTTCTCGCTTTAAGGTATCCGGGGCAGCAAAAGAACACATGGTAATCTGATTCTACGGAACAGTCACAGACCGGACACCCCAGAGTTTGCGAGCCCGCCCATTTATTTGTAAAGGAGCGGAGTGGCAATACCCCATGTCTAAACTGGAGGTAAAGCTTCCTAGCAGTTGCCGGCTTAATATCGTTCAGCGCCGGCTCTAGGCTATACCGATCCTTGATTTCTAGAGAAGCTGCAGTTAGCTTGCCTACTAAGGGATTGCTCTGGAGTTGAGCCAGTTTATACTCCCAATAACAGTCCTTTAACTCTTTCCTGGACACTATGGCACATGCCTCTTCTGAATTATCCCAAAGGTTACCCTGTCCCATATTCACTAAAGTATGTTGAATGTGAGAGAGCCAGGGTAAATTCCCCGCCCCCGGTAGGCTCATCACCTCTCTTAGTTCATCCCTGTATTCTACAAGTTCTGGGGTAACCCACAGATGTCGCCAGAGTAAAAGGGGTCTGAGGTTAACTTCTTCCGCAATGGCCCTTACCCCCCAGATCTAATCGGAGCGGCGTAAGTGGGGAGCTCCATGGGAGACCAAACAGTTATCTAAGAAAGGAATTTTCTATCTGCGTAAGACTGTCAGAACGGCGGTGGCCCCACATTTCTGCGCCATACAATGCCGCTCCCCTGGCTTGAACCTTATATATTTCTATTGCTGGGCTCACAGGTTTGTGGCTGGATTTTCGAAAAACCTTTGTTAGGCCCCCTGCTGTTTGTGCTAGTTTCAGGCTCGATTTTTTGATTTGTGCCCCCCAATCCATTGTTTCTGTGATAGTTATGTCGAGATAATCAAAAGCGGATACTCTCTCTAGGGGTTTACCGTTTAAACATGGATTTAATCGGGTACTTTTGGCTGAGTTAAACACCATGAATTTCGTTTTTGAAGGTTAATCTCAAGCCCTCTTTCTTTACAAAAGGCATCAAATCTATTAAGTACCCTCTGTATCCCCATGGGAGATTTTGATAATAATAGAGTATCATCGGCAAACATCATAGCTGGAATTTTGCGTGATGCCAGCTTGGGGACGTCAAGATCTTTCTCAATCAGTAAAAAATCAGCTAACCCGTTTATAAACAGGCTGAAAAGAGTCGGGGCAAGAACACATCCCTGGCGGACACCTCTACCTACAGGGATGGGGGCCGTAAGTTTTCCTTCCTTGCCAAATCTAATTTGGGCATAGTTTCCTTCGTGTAACCGCCTCATCACTTGGCACAGGTATACCGGGACCCCCAACTCACGGAGAACTGCCCACAACTTATCTCTTGGGACCAGATCAAATGCAGATTTCAGGTCTACAAATATTAAGTAGAGGCTGCCACATCTTCCAGTGTAATATTTGTAGCCTGAGGATCTGGTCCAATGTGGACATTTTTTCTCTAAACCCTGCCTGGATGGGACTAAGTATCTTATGCTCCTCCATCCAGCTCTGCAACCGAAACAGCAGCACTCGCGCAAAGATTTTTTGGCTTATGTCTATGAGGCTTATAGGCCTATAATTTGTGGGTAGCAGCGGGGAGCCCTTTTTATAGATTGGGATTATTTCGTCTCCGGCCCAACTAGCGGGAATCTTCATACCTTGTAAAACGGCATTAAATAAAACCCAAATGTATCGGGCCTAGATAGAGATAGTAGGTTCACTACGGAATAAGTCCCCAGGGATCTTGTCTAATCCTGGTGCTTTGCCCGATGCTATTTTACATAAAGCACCCGTTATCTCTTTGAGTGTTATTGTCGGGATATAGTCAATGGTCCTAGGGGTAATCATGGGTGCAATTGGGCAATCAACCAGTGGGGAGTGGCCTTTATATACTGTATCGACCTCTGTCTCTACCCTCGAGTAGAGGGACTCAAAGTGGTCCCTCCACACATCTGCCTCTAGGTTTGGCTCTATTGGCGATTTAGCCTCAGAGCTACCTGTATTAACCACCTTCCAAAAAGTCCTCATATCACGGGAACCCAGGGAGCTTCTCAGAGTGTTCCACTTATCTCTTTCCCACCCTTTTTTCGCCTCACTAACACTGGTCCGATAGGCCGCTCTATTCATTTTAATTAAAGGACGGTCGTTGGCCTTGATAGCTGTAATCAAGGCTGTTTTGGCCATTCGGCATTGACCATTATACCAGGGGTGAGGAGGTTTCCTATTGGGCCTGATATTTTTCATGGGGGAAAAAGAAATCGGCCACGGTTGACATTAACCTAGTATGGTTCAGGGCCACCATCTGAAGATCAATTGAGATGCCGTTGGTGGGAACAGATTTGGTTGCATTCAAGAGGATCGGGATAATGGCTTCATACAGGGAGCCTAACCTTTCTTGTGACTGGTTTATGTCTTCCCACCGTACTATCTTCCTACAATTGGTGAGAGACAGCCTAGCATCGGTTGGAACATGCAACCCTGTAGCACTTCCGGGATTTAACTTATATAACTCTAAAACAAGGGCATTATGGTCGCTATCGTGTCGCGCCTTGACCTTAAAGTCTAATACCCTATGCCAGGATTTTAGATCAATTAAGATGTAGTCTAATAAAGAAACTCGCTCATTCCTATTGAAGGTATATTTACTAGGTGCATCAGACTTTGTTCTTCCATTACATGCCCTTAGTGAGTGTTTTAAAACAAGAGAATTCATCTGGATCACCAAAGGGGTCCAGACTTTTACTAGTGGGCAAACAGTCTCTGGGATGGCCCAATACTGGTCTTCTTCACAGGGGCTGTCCTTGAGCATACCTTCTAATGGCTCGTACTGGCAATTAAAGTCCCCTCCTATAATCACCATATGATTGTCTGAAATGGTGGCTAGAAAGGACGTTAGTTCATCAAGTGTTTTTGACTCATGGCCGTGACTAACTGGTCTTGAATACACGTTTATTAGGGCAAAAGTAATCTTTGGCGGGAAATGAAGGAGGACACACAGAATATCATTTGAAGATGTTTCTATCTGTTTGACTGTACAGTCTAAGTGAACTCCCACCCATGTGCATAATCCACCCGAAGGCCTCCCTTTTCCACCTGATACTGCGGGAATGCTATAAGCAGCAAAACAAATTTTGAGACATCCCCTCTTGCCCACGTCTCCTGGAACATACAGATCTCATATTGGTCAATAAAATAGCCCCATTCGGGGTTATCTATCTTGGTGTTTAAACCAGCTACATTCCAGGATAGGACTCGCAGCCTAAATGGATTCGGGGTACTAATTATGGCGACAGCTGCAGGGGTAGGTGGGGGCGAGGTCCCGCGAAAACCAGAAGCAGCTTTCTTAACGGTCCCACTATTTAATAAAGGGAACTGGTTGCTGGTTATGGCCATGTTATGTCCCTCTTTTTTATCTCCTGAGGAGCCGCTCATGCTCCCACAGGTCTCCCCTTCCCCTGCAGTCGTACATTGCCCTACATCCTTCTTGGGTTTAGCAATTCCCGCCTGAGGCTCACCCAGCTGTTCTTCGAGTCCTGTGCCTTTGATCTCGAGTCAATATACTCCTTCTAAGCCATTGAATCTATTTGATGTGGGAATATTGAAGATTGGCTGCCTGGGCCGATAGTGGTCTAGAGTAGCTATTTGGTTATTTTGATTATCGAGTCTCCAGTCCCACCCGTCTTGCCTTCTAGCTTGATGGGCTCTCTCTGGGGGATAAAAGTAACCCAGCGGGAGGGCTCTAATAGTGCCCATCTGTCTCCCATCATCTCTGTTTAAAATTCCTTGGGCAACACATGGGTTTCTGAAGTTTATCACTATACAATCGCCTTGCTTGTCCTTGGGTCTCTATCCCAGCCAACCAACTCTACGTGTTGTTAGGATCTCTCCTGCATCATCATACCGGAAGTGTCTATGCTAACCAGAACATGCATTTATTTTTTAATTCCTGGTGTGATTCGTTTTGTCCCCCTCTAAGCTCAGGAATACCTGTCAAAACGAGGACATAAGGAGTTGAAGCAGGTAGTAAGTTTATAACTGGGAGGGGAGGATTTTCTTTAATAGCTTCAGTGCGCTTGTTGGAACCTGCCCCCACCCTCTGTCTATTCAGTTGCCATTGCCTGTTGGACTGTTGGTGTGAAGACGTTGGATTGACTCTGCTGGGGGTTGTGGAGTGCTGTCTCTCTAAGGTGGCTCTGCTGGGGGTTCTGGTATGCTGACTCTCTGGATTTGATGCAGCAATGACCGGGAGGTCATTCTGTGTAAGGGAAGAGGTGGCCCTGCTGGTGTTAATTACGGCCTGGACTTTAGGACCAGTGTCGGACCCATCATTCCCATTTACTACCCCCCTGTCACCTGTCCGCTCCTTGAGCAGCGTGGCCATCTTATCGACCCTTTCTACAAGTAATTTAAGCTCATCCTTGAAAATAGCCCTTACTTGGATTTGCAGATCCACCACTAACTTTGTAACCCAAGCAGGTTGATCGTTGACCGTTTCAATACTATTTGCTATTCTTCCCATCCCAGTATCTCTATCATCTATCTTCTCTCCCATCGCCTTCTTCCTTCTTGCCCCTGTTTTCACTTGTGCTTTGAGTCTCCCCTTTGTAACGGGCCGTGTGGGTGAATCCCCCCTACATTGTTCAATATTGATTGCTTCAACTGTAGATATTTGGCCCCTAGGAGTATCATTAAGCAGGGCTCCTGAAACTTGCAAGGTATCTAAATCTACCAGAGGGAATTCCAGATTTGGGGTTAATGATAGTCATCTATCTGTCCGCTCAATTTCTGTTGCCACGGCTTCTATTGCCTTCTCGAGCATCCTATCTATAGAGGTAGGCTGGGCTTTAGTTTTTGGCTTCGGGGTGCCTGTTGTTTCTTTTCGACACAAATACGTTTGCCCATTATCCTTCAAATTTTCAACTGATCTTGTGTGGAAAAGAAATGCTGTTGAGACACTGCTAGTTATCACAGGGCACAGGGTGCAGGGAGGACAGATACAAGGACACAATGCGCAAAGTGCAAAGTGCGCGAGTGCTCAGACGCAAAGTGCTAAGTGTGAAGCGCGGGAAGCACAAGTGCAAATATGCAAGACGCAAGGTGCAAAAAGCGCGAGTGCAAAGCGCAAAAAGCAGAGTGCAAAGTACAAAAATGCAAGAAAATGCAGGGTACAGTATGACTATACACAAGATTGGCTGAATTGCCAAGTAAAAGTATCTGTGGTAAAATAGTCCAAAGACGTGATAACACTGAAGGCTTTCAGTACTATAGTCGATTTGTTTCAGATCGAGTCTAAAATCTTAAAATGTTGGATGCATACCAGAGAGAGGATAAAACGGAGCTCTGATCACTACCGGGTGACTGTACTCCTATAAGATCCTTTAACAATCCTTTAAAAGTCCTATATAGCTAAAATAAACAAAAAGCTAAAATATAAGTGTGCAGTCAAAAACTCGGCCGTTAACTCTCAAAAATAGTTGAAAATGGAACGACTTTTAACAGTTTATTTTAGGCCGCCCTAAAAAGCAGAACCCCCTCTTGTTGAACAGTCTACGGGGTTTTTAGCGATGGTAGGGAGGTAGTAGTCACAGATCCAAGTGACTGTGAGAACAAAAAAGAAGAAAAATGAAAGTTAAGTGTCACCGCCTTACACTCCAGATGTTTGCAGAGCCTGTTCCAAGTCCTGGGCCATATGTGGTGATGCCCGATAAAACAACCAAGAGGGCTGGCCCTGCCCTGCCTTTTACGGCCGCTGACGGGCGCAGATGGGCCCGCCCTTGGCCCGGGCACGCCTGCGCACGTCCTGCGCTGCAGGAGGTGGGCGGGGCTTTTGTCGCGCCTCTGGGCGCGAGTGCAGCGTCAGGGTGGCGCGAGGCTGCTGGGAGATGTGGTTGTTGGCCGTTCCCCTCACGGCGCGTGGATGGCAATGTTGGCCGTTCCCCTCACGGCAAGTGACTGTAGGTGTAAGCCGTTCCCCTCACGGCAGTGAATCCGGCAAGACCGGCAACAAGACCGGCAGCAGGACCAGCTTTTTGACACAAATAAGAATGATCACGTAAATCTATAGTATAAATGAGATTTGCTGTTAAAGCACATAGGGGCATATTCACAAGCCCCTATCGCCACCACAACGTCACCAGGAAAACCCTGGTCTTAAGATGGCGAAACGAGGAGAAATGCTTAATTTCTCCTCGCTTTTGCTTTTTCCATGTGTGCTGCCTTGTGCAGCACACATGGAAAAAGCAAAATGCCATGGTTTGTTTATGTGCAGGAAGGTGTCCCTTCCTGTACATAAACAAACCTTTTTAAAATGCCGTTTTGTAGCTTACAAGTGTGCTGCATGAAGCAGCACACATGTAGGTTACAAACTGGCATTTTAGGTTTGTTTATGTGCAGGAAGGGACACCTTCCTGTACATAAACAAACCTCCCTGCTTGCAGACACCCTTGCACTCTGGTGCAAGGGTGCCTGCGTTGGCGCTAAGTTGTGTAACTTAGCGCCATCGCAGGGGGAAACGCAAGGCTGCACCATATCCTTGATGATATGGTGCAGCCTTGCTTTTCCGAAGTGGTGGAGAGAGGCGTTAAGCCAAGAAGGCTAACGCCTCTCTCCGCCACTTCCTTGTGAATATCCCCCATAGAATGACACCAGTTCCCAAGCGAAACATGAACAGAAACCAAAATCTGTCTCTGGGGTCGAAGCATCCCTGAGCACCACCACAAAAGGGATCAGTTATAGTACAAGTCTTGGCTTGTGAGCAGTGTGAGGCGTGATTACAAACCAACCAATGTCTGTTCTGCCTATCAAGATGCTGAGAACAAATGTGGTTAATTAATGATGCTCATGTTTCCCACACAGAAGGGCCCTCGGAAAGAGAACAATAGAAAGACTTAGTAGGAACTGGCAATTACATCTACAACTTGAAGCTGGCAGACAGCACAGAATTCCCTTTTGAAAATGTGCAGTCTGTAACAGTAGGCTTAACCTTTTGTTCAAGTCAAGGTCACTAAACATTGCTTCAAGTTTGCCTCATTTATGCTGGAAACAAGACAGAAGCCCAAGCCCTTCCACTGGCAGACAGATGGCCTTTACCAGCTCCACTTGTACAGAGGCAGATGACACTACCACCCCCACGGTGGTCTGCATAAAGCGACCCTCCACCCGTAACTAATCTGCCACAGAAACTCTAGTCCTTTATTGTAAAAATGCATTTTCAGCACTCTCCCAGGTATGAGGGTCAGGCAATCCAGCTCAACACACGTGTCCGCCATGCAGGAGTAACCAACCTTGGTTAGAGGAGCCAGGGAGTTGAAAGGGGGAGTCCAACCTGCTGGAGAAAATTCCAACACTATTCTGCTTTCATTCAAACAATCTGCTCAATTCTTGGTAAGCAGAAATCTGACAAATACCCCAATTAAAGGCGTGTGCCATATTAGGTCAAGAATGTTTCTGTTCGAAATACAATAAACCCTTTAACTAAACAGGTTTTTATCCATCGGTCCCCACGAGAGAGGATGTCATGTGACCTTAGAGCCAGTGCTGCCGACTTTGTAACTTGGGAACCAGGTTCGAGTCCTGACCAGTTCTCAACACCCTGTGATTCTGGGCAAATCACTTAATCTGCCGGTACCTAAAAGATGCCTTACCTTTTGTAATGTAATTGGTGATCATGTAAAGCGCTCCAATGCCCTTGGGCCGAATACGCGCTATGTAAAACTGCAAAAATAAAATAAATAAAAAGTCGGAATCATTATAAAGGAGGAAATTGTCTGTTTGTGCCATGAGCAAACTGCTGAGCAACACTCTTCATGGTGTTCTTCTAAAGAACACGTGGGGCATATTAACAAGCCGGCGATCAAAAATTATCGCCGCTTTAGCGTCTGTTTTCAGACGAAAAGCGGCGATAATTTTATCGCTGTATTAGCAAGGTCACGCTATCGCGTGAATCCTTGCCCTATCGCCTCTTTCCCATAACGCCCATCCTGCATCTCTAATGAGATGCAAGATGGGCGTTACTGAGCGTACCCCAGTTGGGCTACGTTGTAAATATCGCCGATGTGCACATCGCGATATTTACAAGGCAGCCCACAGGATGATAGCAGACGTTAGATTTTGGCGAAAACGGCCGTTTTCGCCAAAATCTAACGTCTGCTATTATCCCGACTAGCCATCCCTAACATAGGGGTGGATTGTGCTGATACGACCACAGGGTCGTATCAGCAAGGTTATCGCCGTTTTGCAGGGAACATCGCTGGAAAACCAGCGATGTTCCCTGCAAAACGGCGATAACCTCGCTATCTCTGGAATTTTTATCGCCCTGGAGAAGCGTGTTGTTAATAACGCGCTACCAGGGCGATAATTTCCAGAGATAGCCAGCGATAAGATATCTATCGCTAAGCACGGCCAGCGATAATTATCGCTGGCCGTTGATAATATGCCCCACGTGGGATTTGGACCATTAGAAACGAATGACAGATGTTTTTTCCAATAGAATCCTAAGCTTGAGTTTCGGCACTTCACTTGGTCCGCTCCACAAGGTGCTTCAGACAGGCTGGACCATGCAGTGATCTCCCACATACCCATATATGGCATCGGACCGTGCAGGAAGGGGCCCCAGCTCTTGTAGGCATCGACCAGTGTTGTGCACTCATCCCTCCGGAGCGCAGCCCTTCGAACAGGTCCTCACCAGCACCATCTCTTCACTTCTGCTCCTGTGCTACTGTCCCTCCGCACACCAGGGCTTGAGGACATACCCAGTCGAGCCTGCGTCGTCTCTCTTGGCCCATCCGGTGAAGGAGGTCACCAGACCATGCACCAGCAGCAGCCGCAGGTTGAGTTCCACATCACACAGATGGAGACGAAACTGCACCACATCAAATGTCTCCAGACAACCTCTGGAGTCTGCATTGGCCATCTACACCCATGACACCCACTGCACAAGAATGAAGCCGCTGGGCGGGCAGCAGATTCTTCCGGGCCAAGCTCAGTGCTTCCTACCACACCATCGCCATTAGATCCTTCTCAGAAAATAATGGACTCCACTGGAACTTTTCAAATTGTCGATGTGCGACCGTAATAGAAATGGGGCTTTTAATCATACTGCTTTGGGCTGATGGATGTGTTTTATGAGGGGAAGAAGATAGTCTACTTCTGGAGTGAAGTCTTAGAGGACCTCCTTAGTTTTGTAAATGCAGGTGACAATTTCCAAATAATTATTTATCAGAGGATCTAATGATTGAATAGACACACCAAATAACCCTCAGAAATAATTGTCATGGAACGCATTCATTATTGAAAGATGGTCAGCTCAGGCAGTGCCGGTTCTAGGATTTTCGGGGCCCCGGGCGAAAGGGAGGGTACGAGGCCCCTCCAATTTACATAAGTGACACCTTCTGGGCTCCGGAAGCTGCTTTGTGCAGACTCCTCCTGTGCGCATCCCCTCCTCTCAGCCACCTACAAGCACCTCTTTTACAGCCCATTTCGGGCTGAAGGTGTGAGAATTGCTTGGGGGCTGAGGGGCAGATTTACAATAAACTAACGCAGCACGGCGCAGCAAGTCATTTTGCTGCGCCGTGCTGCGTTAGTTTGGAAAGCACAGCGATGCGACATATTTACAACAATATGTCGCATCTCTGTTTCCCCCTGCGCTGGCACACAAACAGCTGCCAAGCGCCGGCGCCGGCACCCTTGCACCATGGTGCAAGGGCGCCGGCGCCGTGGGCAGATTGTTTTTGTTCAGGAAGGGTTCCCTTCCTGAACAAAAACAATCTGAAATGCCGTTTTTCAACTTCTATGTGTGCTGCATTAGCACACATAGAAGTTGAAAAACAGCATTCTTTCAATGATGGTTTTTGTTCAGGAAGGGAACCCTTCCTGAACAAAAACAATCATTAGAGGTGATTTCCTCTTTCAATGTGTGCTGCAGAATACAGCACACATTGAAACAAGAAACAAAAACGAGGAGAAATGAAAACATTTCTCCTCGTTGCGCTTCACTACGCCTCCCTGGGGAGGCGTAGCATTGACACGCATTTCCAGATTTACGATTCCTCGTAAATCTGGAAATGTGTCTCGTTCCATGGGTGTTGCTTGGGAACACCCACAGCAACACCCATGGAACGCCCCTTCCACGCAAAGTGCTGCGTGTGAAGGGGCCATATTTACAAGGAGAGGAAAAGTCACGCAGGGTGGCTTTTCCTCTCCTTGTAAATATGGAGAAGTGGAATGCGCCTCCAGTACGTCACATAAAGTGACGTACTGGTGGCGCAGGGGGCTTGTAAATCTGCCCCTGAAAGTTCAACCTGTGGGGCGCTAAAGTGCTGACAATGGGCGTCCCGCAGTGTCTCTGAATGGGCAGCCCGAGAGGTGTCCCTCTCCCCTAGGCCTTCCCACACCATCCCTTAGAGGCAATGGGCAGCCCAAGAGGTGTCCCCCTCCCCTAGGCCTTCCCACACCATCCTTTAGAGGCCCAGGTAGAGGGCCCCCTCCCAAGGGCCCAATTGTAAAGAGACACCTTTCAATTAGATCGGCAGGGTACATGAGGACCGGTGGGGTATTGCCATTGTGCGGGGCCCCATGCTGGTAGGCTGAGTGGGAGGCCCTGGGCAGCTGCCCACACTGCCCATGCCTAGCGCTGGCCCTGATCTCAGGATGTGGAATAGGAGTGAACTCCTAAGCAGGGGGCGTGGCTAGCGTCAGCGCAAGATGGTGGCTCTCTGCTGAGTTTCCGCAAGCCCTGTGTACCTCGACACCCTCGTACAGCCGCCAGTGGCCAATTTGGGCCCTGAGTCCATGGGCTAGATTGGTGGTGCCCTTTGGATCTGGGCAATAAGAATGAATAGACTAGATCCGGTGCCGGAGACGCTTTTCCTGCTCGCGGCCCTGCCGCCTTGTACGAAGTGCCGCGCAGTGAGCAAGATGATGGAGCTCATGGAGCCTGTGCCCGCATGCTCCAGTTTCAGCCCGTCAGGGAAGGTGGCTGCATTGACGGCACATCAGCCCATCACCACCACATATTCTTTCCCCCCGTCAACCCATTATGGGATCTGACGGCTTGAAGACTCTTGCTGTAATGAGCCTTATGTAATGGGCCTTAAGTGAGGGTATTTCAGCCCTAAGGATAACATGCCCAGTGGTGCTCTCCACATAACCAGGCACTGCACCCCTCAAGCAAGCATGACTTATCAATGGCTCTGCACTCTAGAAATGCTCCCGTGCCAGCCTCTCATTCCGCGGCCTCTTAGCTGGATTTTCCAACGCTGGCATGTGGATGCAATATTACTCTGGTACAACCAAGTAGTGAGGGCAACCAGTGTTCATACTGTGTGGGGCGTCTCATCCCGTCTCCCAAACGCAGCCGTCGCCAATTTCCGACTTAGACTGTTTTACCAGCTGCCACTTTCATTCACCACCGCTGTTCCAATGGACTCTTCAGTAACAGTGCCTACCATCACTGTCACTTAGCAGCGCCTAGCCACTCTGCACTTTTCTCACTTGATTGCAGCATGTGTGCCTGCTAACCGTGTTAACTGTTACACTCATTGATCAGTGCGTCTTAACCCTTTTATGTTCCCTGAATGCTTTCAAAGTCACTCTATGACAGACCATTGAGGCACATTAATCCTCCCGCTACTTTATGTCGAGTCAAAACTGCCGCTAGAGAAAATTCCACTCTCTCACCAGTAGCAACATTAATCACCAGAGTTACCTCAACATTTTTATTGTTACCTGAAAACTGGTGGATGCACATGGAAGTTCACATGTTTCTAAATCAAATAGTTATTTTTAAACACAATGCCCCCCACCAAAGTCAGCACTAGGTGCAGCTGCACCGGTCTCACTGCCCTAAAGCCAGCCCTGCCGCAGTAACACGGTTACACACAGTTGGAGGAACAGCTGGCTTGGGCTCTGTCGCCAAACAGGGCAAGTAGGCCTGAAAATTCTCTCGTCTTGAAAGCATTTGGCTTGCCATAGCGAGTGGACAAGTTGATTTTTTGAGCCCTGGTTAAATTCCCAGCTTTGCAAAGCGCCGCACATCAGAGGTTAGAGTAATGCATTGTGGTCCAATTCCCCGCAACGATGCGAGATTGTCACTCAATCAGCTGAGTATAGGGGCTGATTGTGTGCCTGCCCGGTGGCTATGCTCAGGACAATTTATTTTCCTCTGTCAGGTTACAGGCAGTGACAAACACAAATTGGGCCTGAGTAGCTGAGCCAAAAGATGTCAGGGGATCAGCGCTCCCTTTTATTGGATGGTTCTGTTTATTTCCCGTTGGCGAAAATACTGCTGTACTTGCTGAGTCCTGCTCTGCATGGTCACGCTTGTTGCTACTTTAGATTGGACATGCTGCGTGCATTCAAGTGTAGCTTAGAAACCCTGAACAACAAGAAGTCACAGGTGACAGGACAAATGGCGGGAAAAACAAAGACAGCCCTGCTGCTGCGAGTCATAAGTCAGACATGGCATGCATTCCTGAAGTAAGAACACAAAACAACATTCTTTGACAATAGTTTATTTAAGCTTAAGATCAGATTCTAAGAGTAGCAGCACCCGCAGTTGTCCCATTCAAAACACGGCCGTTCCTTGGTTTCATGACAGTTCACGTAACTTTTTAATTGGCCCTGAGGGTCCCTTTTAGTCTTCGCCTGCACAGCGCTTGCGCTGTGCTTGTGAAATCTATTGTATTTAATATAAATCTTAAAAGATGCTTACATCCTTGCTTTTCATTGGTTTGTGTGTTCGCCACTTAGTTTTCCTCCATTTCTTTTGGCTGTAGCATACTTTTTCCTGTTGTTCCTGGTGTGTTTCTCTTATCAGCCTCCCGTGGCCCAAGTACTGTTTTCATCTGCTTTGGTGGAACTTCTTAATAAGCGTGTCAGCACATGTGTGTTCTTTGGGGCAGATTTACAAGCCCCTTGCGACAACTTTACGCCGCCGTTGTGTCACTTCTGTGACGCAGCGGCATCGTAAACAATGCGCCACATTGCGCCATATTTACAACGCGACGCATTTAGGGAGATGCGTCACATTGTAAAGCCCTGCGCTACATTATACCTGCGTCAGGTTTAATGTATGCAGGGTGGGCGTTCCCACGCAGGAAAGCCTCGTAAAGTGACGCAGTGAAATCTACACGATTTCACTGAGTCACTTTGACGACGTCACTGCGTCACAACCTTGCGCCTGCTTGAAGCAGGCGTAAGGAGTGACGCAGCATGTTAGGAATAGGCATTCCTAACCATTGCTGTAGTTGCGTCGTACTTGCGACACGACTCCAGCAATGCGCTGCCCTTACGCCGACAAGATGCGTCACGCATCTGTCTATCCTTGCACCACGGTGCGCCGCAGGCGCAAGGGTATTTTTCTGTGTGGCAATTAAACTGGCGCATCCCTGCTAATATGCAGGGATGCGCCAGTTCTGTAAATCTGCCCCTTTGTGTGAATGTCAACGCTCCGATTGCAACAAGCACTCACTAGACCCCGGGGCTGAAGCAGGGACCCACTCTAGTGCTCCCTTTTGTTTGAAAACCGAGCAACTCAGCGCATTTTAAGCGTGCTTGTTTTTTATTTACCACATAGCACTGTTCTTGAATTAATCGATAGTATTATGTTCCAGATTTGGAAACACTTGAGCAGCAATTTTGGGCTAGCACTCCATGAAAGCATGCCGTCTCTATCCGTAAGCCGCCCCCGCCCCCCACCCCTTGTCGTCTTGCTGGGAAAAACCACATTGCTACCCTTCACCTCTTATCACATAATAAGTCAAGAAATAGAAAAGTGTGCCATTAACGACAGGCCGATAAGAACAATGACGCACTTTAATTGTGTTTGCGCTCTTAAATTATTCTGGTACTCTACCACATTTTTACCAATACTGCCATCTTGTGTCCGTTGCGCGTATTTTTTTGGCTGAAACGATTACTGATATCGTATAGCTTACCGATTCACGTCGTCGGGAGAACTGCATCATATTTGTGCGGTAGCATATTTCTCTCTCACGTCACACCTGCCATACAATTTGCCACTTGTGAAGTCCAACAGGAAAACTACCAATTTGTGATTCTCCCGAGTCCCACTAAAATCCCGATGTTACCAAAACAATCAAAATATGTGATACTATGACGCCCGAGTTCTTTCTCACGATGAGAGCCAGACAAGCCCTCACTGGAAGCACGCTCATAGACACCAGCAGTCACGTGTGCTGCTTCCGCTTGGCCACATCAGTGCAGTCAGTAGGAGGGTGGTGTCTCGTCATTTTTTATTTATTTATTTAATGCATTTTTATATAGCGCGGACTTTACCCGAAGGTGTCAGAGCGCTGTACAATAGAACCAGTTACGTTACATGAGAGAAATGTTACAAAATAGAACGTTACAAAAATAAACAGGAGACTAGAAGAGGTAGGCTAAAACCATAGAAGGCAAGAACACAATATCAAACACATCAAGCAAGGGTAAGGAATGTACAAGAAAATATTACAAATTTACAATGATGAACGAACTTCCTAGAAGGGTCAGAGAATGAAGGTATTAGTTCTGAAAGTGTCTTTGGAAGAGAAGAGATTTGAGGTCAGCTTTGAAGATCCGGATAGAGGTGGTGGCACGGAGCAATGGAGGAAGCGAGTTCCAGATTCTCACTGCATTACCTGAGAACGATTGAGCCATTGATCTTTCCCTTTTGAAGGAGGGGGCTCAAGCAGAAACTTTTCCGCATTCCAAGAAGGTCTCGAGCCTCCAGACATTTTCAGTTTATTCGCCAGGTAACGAGGGGAGGAAGTGTGCAAGGCTTTATGGGTGATGCAGGCAGTTTTTTAAATAGATCTTGCCTCGATGGGAAGCCATCGAAGAGAAGACAGGTTAGGAGTGATGTGGTCACTTTGTTTGGACCCTGAAATAAAGCGAGCTGCTGAATGGAGGACGGATTTGAGGGGAGAGGTGAGATTTGGGTAGGCCAGTCAGAAGAGAATAGCAGTAATCCAGTCTAGAGAGAACTAGCGATTGGACCAAGGTTTTTAGGTCTTTCTCCGAGAAGAACCGACGAATCCCCCACAGAAGGCGCAGCTGATAACGTGCGTTCTTAGCAATGGAGTTAATGTGGGAGATTAGGTTGAGTCTTTTGTCAAGTATGACACCTAGGAATTTAGCGCTGTCGACAATGATGGGTTTATTGTTGAATAAATTCAGCTGATCCATCCAGGATTGAACAGGAGGGAGAGAGAGGTAGATAGGAGGAGGAATTCAGTTTTGGAGGGATTGAGAATGAGTTGGTGAACTAACATCCAGTTGTGAATAGAGTTGAGAGTAGAGTTGAGAAGTGAGAGATCGTGTGCGGAAGACACCTTGAGGTAGATTTGAGTGTCATCCGCATAGAGATGGTAGTGGATCCCAGCTTTACTTAGGAGGTTCCCTAATGGTTCCAGATAGAGATTAAACAAAGTGGGTGCAAGGATAGAACCTTGAGGGACGCCTTGACCTACCGCCAATGGAGATGAAAGACTGTTTGCTATCTTGATCATTTGGATCTGTCCGAGAGGAATGAGGCAAACCATTTAAGCACTGTGCCTTCCACGCCCATTCTCTGTTGAAGAGTGTTAAGGAGGGTGTTGTGATTAACAGTGTCAAAGGCTGCAGAGAGGTCAAGAAGAATCAGAAGGCACGATTCCCCAGAATCGAGTATGCGCAGCGCATCATCAATCACTTGCAACAGGGCTGTTTCAGTGCTGCAATTTTGAATGAAGCAAGTTGGAACACACCAAGGAGATTATTGTCCATAATATGTAGGGAAAGTTGTTTCGCCACACATTTTTCGGTGATTTTCTAAAGAAAAGGGAGGTTGGTGATGGGGCGGAAGTTATTGAGGTCGTTCGCATCTGCGGAGGGTTTATTTTAGAAGAGGGGTAACCTGTCCTGTTTTGAGGGCAGCAGGGAGGGAGCCTTGACTGAGGAAGAGAATAACTAGCCTGGTCCAGTAAGAGAGAGCATTGGTGTAGAAATCAATGGTGATGACACTAGGGATGGGGTCAGAAGAATGGCTGGAGGGTTTGGTTTCGAGGATGCATTTGAGGAGGTCATCTTCCGAGATGGCGGCAAAGTTCTGCCAAGAGACTAAGGATTTTCGCTCCTCAATGGGGTTGGGGTGGGAGACCTGATCCACCAGTGATTTGACCTTTTCATTAAAGAATATAGCGAATGCTGCTGCTTTCTTTGAAGAATCCTCAGGCTTGATGGTTTGGGGAGAGCAGTTTGGGTTTTTGATGAGGTCAAAAAGTTTTTGGGTCTATTTTTGGCTGAGTCGAGGAGGGATCTGAAATGTGAAGCTTTTTCCTGGAAGATGTGCTTGTGATATTTGGATCTTGCTGAGCGTAAATGAGAGAGATTGGAGGTGGATGGAGATTGTCTCCAATGTTTCTCCAAGATTCTAAGGTTCTTCCTTTCATCATAGAGAGCTTTATTGAACCAGGGTGCTGAGGGGGTGGGTCTTTTCCTTTTGCTTTGGAGTGGAGCGACATTATCTATTTCAACTGCTAGGACTGAGAGGCAATGGGAGGTGAGATCGTTGACATCCACGTTAGGGTCTAGTCTAGGAAGTGAACGCATTGCAGAATCACACAGAGTGTCAAGATCAATGTTTTTAGTGTTATGGAACCAGGTAGAAGCCCTTTTAGGTTGACCGAGAGTTATAACGTGCGATAGGTGAAAACGGAAGGGAATGAGGAAGTGGTCTGACCAGTCTACATGGATAGGGGAAGCAATAGTAATCAGGTCTGCTTTAGATATAACAAGGTCCATAATTGAGCCCTTAAGAGTGTGTAATTTCCGAGCAGTGTTGGAAAAGATCATTGGCTGAGAGAAAGGTGGCAAGCTTGTTGGCAGCCGAGTCTTCCAAAGAGCCCCAGTGGAGATTGAAGTCACCCAGGAAGATCTGTCTGTCACTTTGAGTATATTGGTCACTGATGAAGTCGGTGAATTCCTCCAAAAGGAAGAGCAGTTACCGGGCGGGTGGTAGATGGTATAGAACCTGAAGGGTGAGCCGTGATGTACTTGAAGTTCTAGGGATAGGCATTTGAATGTACGGAAGAAGATGGTAGGAAAGGCTTTAATTTGTAGGGAGTTTCTGAAGATGATAGCGACACCTCCCCCAATTTTGTCCGATCTGTCGTTTCTGAGGATAGAGTAGTCGGTAGGTATCAGAAGATCAAACAAAGTGTGAGAGGAGTCATTAAACCAGGTCTCAGTGAGGAAGAGCATGTCAAGATTGTAGTGGGTGATAGTGTCAGAAATTTCCAGTTTGTTTGATTGCCGATCTGCAGTTGTGGAGCAAACAATGCAGCTCTGACGCAACTGTTTTGGTGATGGGGGTGTTTGGGCAGTTAAGGGCTATAGGGATAAGATTCTTGTATGAGGGTGCCAGGGAAGAAGAAGAAGGCTGGTTAGTTCTGACAGAAGAGTTGGTCTGAATAGTGAATTGAGTAGTATTATTAGGAGAGGAAAGTGGAGGGGGATTGACGTTGTTAGTCTTGTAGCTAGCCAGTAAGTTGGCGATGTCTGAGGAGGACAGACTGTGGTTGGCTTTATTGGGGCGCGGGAGCAAAGAACTCCTCGGGAGGTTGTTAGGGAAGGGGGATATCTTAGTACTTAAAAGTGAGATGGACACTTCAAGCTGGGAAATGGAAGAGATGAGAGAATCAAGTTTGTTTTCCAGGGAGAGGAGGGCTGGGCACGGAATGTTGGGTGGCTCGATGGTTAAGGGAGGGAGTGCAGTAGGCGAGGGAGGGCAGGGAGAGGTGGGGGAACGGGGGGTATTGGGGTGCAAGGGTAGAGGGTGGGGAAAGATGGTGGTAGAAAGGAGTGGATGGTGTTACAGTGATATTTTTACTAGTGTTGAGCAGAGGGAAGAGTAGAGATCATAAGTAGGAGGAGACAGTTGGGGTGCAAAGGTAGAGGGTGGGGAAAGATGGTGGTAGAAAGGAGTGGATGGTGTTACAGTGATATTTTTACTAGTGTTGAGCAGAGGGGAAGAGTAGAGATCATAAGTAGGAGGAGACAGTTGAGGAGTAGAGAGGGAGGGCGGGAGGTGGAGGGGGGAAGGAGGGGGTCAACGGAAGGCTGGAGATACGGGAAGATGAGAGGAGAAGGGGCTGTACAGGGAGGGGAAGGAGAGGGGTCAAAGGAAGGCCAGAGGTATGGGGAGATGAGAGGGGAAGGGGCTGTACAGGGAGGGGGGTCAAAGGAAGGCCAGAGGAATGGGAAGAAGAGAGGAGAAGGTGCTGGACAGGTACCGTAGGCTATGAAGGGTGAATGTAGGGGGACAGGCACCAGGCAGAGTGGGGGGATTGGGCTATTGGGTCATTAAATTTCTGCAAGAGAAGTCGGCTGCAATAACGTGGTTTAAATATTATTCTGTGAAAATGTCAAAGTTGCTGGTAGGTATTACCGAAGAACTTGAAGGTCTGGGAATATAAAAAGTGGAAAACAAGGTTGTTTGTGTGCAATAGAAATTGAATATTCCCCGACATCCTTTATACACCGCCCCACCCATCCTTTGTGTGTTGTTTCCACCCCTAAATCAAGGGCCGAGCGGTAGGCATTGGTCTGCGACTGTTCACGAAGAACCTGCATTCTGCTTTCAGAGTTTGGAGGCAAAGGTCAGAGCAATGCAGGACATTCTAAGACACCTCTACTTAAAACAAAATAGGAGCAGCCTTAAGTGAGGGGCGTGATTGCAGCGCAGCATGGCCCAATACCAGAGGAATGTTCCTTTTGTAAAACTGCTCCCATCATGTAAAGTGCACAGAAAAGACTCCTCGCTTGTCTGGGGCTCCCAAATTCATTATTGGGCATAAATGGCTTCTTGCTCTTGCTGTGAAAATAAAAAGTGCTTCTCTGACTTTTTTATTGAAGCTGCATTTTTAGGGACGCCACAGCCTTGATGTGGTGGTCGAGGCCTCGGATGGACGATTTTAGATCTGACCTACGGAGATTCTTAGCAGTGTCTTCAGCTTCAGTATTAAAAACAAATTAATCAAATATACACACAGCACAGGGCAGTGGCCTTTGCTTCCAGTGCACTATGAGCAACAACATGTTTACTCTGATCACATGTAAACGCTCACCTGAAAAGAAGTGCACTGGTGGGTCAATATTTTACTGCTGCCTGTACGTCTGCAGACTGTACCATTATAGCATGTGCCTCTGCTTGTTTATACCTATTCGGGCGGCACATCTACAGTGCTTAGCTTGTACCCCTGCTACCTCCAAAGGCTGCGCCCCTACCGCCCCCACACTTATACTTGTCATGCCGCTGCTTATGTACCTCCAGTGGATGTAGCTCTTCTAGACCACACCTCTGCTTTCCCGAACCTCAACTTTTTTGTACACCTTGTCTGCGTAGTCAAGCTGAGGACTCGGATGTCTGAACATCTGCTGTTCCTTTACCTTTGCTTGCATTTCTTCTGCTTGACTTGACAGCTCGGTCAGTTTTGCTGCAAAGTGTTTGCATCTGCACTAGCGAGTGACTCTTCTTAGTTGCAGCTATGCTGCCCCAAGAGAGTAGGTGCGTGACCAGAACATCCTAAACCTTTATTTGATTCATCTAAAAGTCCACATTTCCGTTCTTTCTTTTTCACTACCCAGATTTCACTCATTTCTTTTCTCTTTGATTTTTAACTTGCCCACTGACCAGCCCTTTTTTCCTCGTGAATCCTTACTCATCTTCCTGCTTTCTTCCTCAGTCCCTCCTTCTCTTGTGCTTTCCTTTGTTGATTTTCTCGTTATTTATCCCATTCTCTCTCCTCGTAATGTAGTGCCGGGCATTCAGGTACCCCCTTCAAATATTAGTTTACCATATCACTATTACACCTGCTCACCATGCTAAACCTTAGAACACCAAAAAAAACCTTAATAATCACATATGCAAAACCTATTGCATTTACCAATGCTGCATTGCGGACAATGATTGTTCATGTGGATGAAGGTGTCCCTTCCGGCACATAAACAATCAGTAATGGCGTTTTGTAACTTCTGTGTGTGCTGATTTATGCAGCACACATAGAAGTTGCAGCTCGTCATTTTTAATGCACATGAACAATAACTAGTGCTGATTTGCTGTTTCTATGTGTGCTGCACAATACAGCATACACAGAAACAGCAAAATCGAGGAGAAATTGTTAATTTCTCTCGTTTCACCAGGTTAAGACCAGGTTTTCCCTGGTCTTATTTCTGGCAACTGCCCCATATTTAGGCCAGCCTTGTTAATAGGGGCCAGTGTCAAAAAGCAATGGGTGTTGTGGCGAACGCCCACCGCAACACCCATTGCCCGCCCCTTTCATGCTAAATGCAGCATGAAAGGGGCCTTATTCACAAGGCGGCATTAAGTGACACAAAATGGCTTAACTCCGCCTTGTAAATTAGGCAAAGTGCTTATCGCCACCAGAGCGTCACAAAAAGTGACTTTCTGCTGGCGATAAGCGCTTGTAAATATGCCCCTGAGTTTTTCTTGCTGCTTGTTTTAGCACGCTGTTGTTGATGCACAGTGCACACCACTTCTTGCATTTCTCAGTTTAGTTTAGACCCCCTCCTCTTTCTATTCTGCCCAGTGCCATACCTCGCCTGGGGAGAGAATCTTTGTTTGGTGAGTCCCTGCTTCTAAAACGCTGCTTTCATCAAGGTGTGAGCCACTGCCCAATGTCCTTAGAAGTTAGACACAAACTTGTATAGATGAAGTCGCCGGGACTGTAGCCTCTGGTAGGAAGTTGCAGAAGGCTCTCTGAACATCACTACTCACAAGCAGCCATTCACACTACAAGGAGGGACTATGAGGCATATTTACAAGCTCCTATCGCCACCACAATGTCACTTTCAGTGACGTTGTGATGGCGATAGGGCCTCGCTTATTTACAAGTCAGCGTTAAGCTACTTAACGTGGCTTAACGCTGCCTTGTATATAAGTCACCCTTTCACGCTGTATTTAGCGTGAAAGCGGCGGGCAGTGGATGTTGCGGTGGGCGTTCCACTGCAACACCCATTTATCTTGACGCTGCCCCCTATTTACAAGGGCAGCATAAATAGGAGGCAGCACCAGAATTAATAGCAGGGAGAACCTGGTCTTAAACAGGCGAAACGAGGAGAAATGATGTATTTCTCCTCGTTTTTGCTGTTTCCATGTGTGCTGCCTTGTGCAGCACACATAGAAACAGCAACTTGCCTATGATTGTGTAGTACATAAGCAATCATTTAAAAAAATGCTGTTGTGCACCTTCTATGTGTGCTGCATTAAGCAGCACACATAGATGTTACAAAACGGCATTTAAAGATTGTTTATGTGCAGGAAGGGGGACCTTCTTGCACATAAACAATCTTCCCCTGCACGCAGACACCCTTGCACTATGGTGCAAGGGTGCCTGCGTTGGCGCTAGGCAGTTAAAGTTAGCACCAGCGCAGGGGGAAATGCAGGGCTGCACCATATTCTAGTAAATATGGTGCAGCCCTGAGTTTCTAAAGTGACGAAGCGTGCCGCTAGCCTTCTTGGCTTAACGACATGCTTCGCCACTTTATAGTAAATATGCCCCTATATGTCCCCCAGGAGTGCCATAGGGAACCATATGTCCCCCACATGAGTCACCAGGAGTGTAGTGGTGAGAGAAACAAAGAAATAGGGTTACAGAGTGAAGTCCCACTTGAAATCCCTTTTAACTCCACGCCACCTCTTCCCAACTGCTCATGCCCTGTTACTTGTTACTCTGGTGGTAAATGTACAGGATAGAGATTTATTATTATTTTTAAAATATATACATAGACGAAAATACTTTTTTAACAAAAAAATAACGATCTGTCATGCACAAAGTACTACAATTTTTTTCGTACCAGTTTACCACCCAAACTTTAACTTCTCAGTACAGGGAAGAGACATGTGGCACTCTTTCTCATGAATCCCAAATAGACACAGGCTGAAAGGCCCAGCAGACTTTGTGGTAAGCTACTTCCACAGCACCCAATTTAGGGCCCCATTACAAGGTTCCCTTTAATTCCAATGAGGCTGGTAAGAGGAGATGCTGACCTTACCGGAATTACAAAATCCACTGTCACTCCAGTGGAACATCCGGGTGAAATATCAGGGAAAATGAGGAATTACCAGGGGCACTGGAGTCAGAGTTACTAATTCCCTTGGTAATTCCCCATTTTTCAGGGAACATCAGGGTCCCACTTGAAATCCCTTTTAACTCCACGCCACCTCTTCCCAACTTCCGGGGGTAGATGTACAGGCTAGAGAATGGGGTCCTGAATTCAGATTTCTGCATACCATCCAAACAGTACCTTATCAAACGGTGTTTATCGTGTTACAAAATCCTAGGTCACTCCAAGTTAAAATAAATGTTTAACGAGGGCAAATGTTTGCTTATTAAAGTGCAACACAGACCTTCCGAGAGGCAACAAACCACTGCAAGTGGAAGCAGTTTTTCAAACAATTCATTTTGGAATTTTAAACCATGCAATTTTATTAACTCATAAAAGGATAAATCCTGCGTTAATTTTCACAGGCGTGACACAATCTGAGACCAGAATGAATCACAATAAAAAGAAAAGTTAAAGATACATTTGTTGGCATCCAAGCATGAAGAGTGGATGTAATACGGACTAAATTATATTTTCCCTTCAAGAGTCTGCGTTTTCCTCTTAGCAAAACTGCCATGTCCCAACACCCTAGGAGGGCTCTTTATCGGATCCATGTTATAAACTTCTGAAGCTTCCTGTCCAGAGTCAGCAGGGTGATGGGTAAAGCTGGGGTGCTGTACAGTAGAATACTTGTAAGGAAATGCCTCTTTTTGTATGCTCACCCCAAGTTTTTCAACTGATGCTGCTGGTTTCTGACTGCACTGAGGCCTGCTAACCAGACCTCAGTGCCAGTGCCCTGACCCTAAAGTGTATGTGGAATTGGCTGTACCCAATTGGAAATGGCTAACTTACCTGTACGTCCCTAGTAAATGGTACCCTGGTACCCAGGGTATGTAGTTAGAGGGGTACCTCAGGGCTTGCAGCACTGGTTGTGCCACCCTTGAGGTCCCCCAAGTAAAATGAGGCCCCTAATCCACCACTGCAGACTGGGAGAGCAGCCCGGCACTGTTAGCCCGACTTTGCCATTAAAAGCAATGTCAAAGCCACCACTTCCACTGTACATGTGTGTAAGTCAGCCCTCTGGCAAGTCTACTTAGCCCTAAAGGCAGGGTGCTACAAATGACACAGCAGGACATGTAACGTACATGTCCTGACATTAAAACCTGTAAACGTACTGTTTTACTGTGAAAAGGCTGCTTACTCCTGAACGGTGTGACCAAAGTAGGCACTCCAAGGAATCAAATAACTCATTACATTAAGTCGGATTTGTAGCACAAGTCGAAATTAGTGTAACTTGTTGCACTGTTCAGCTTTAGCAAACCTGCCACTTTGTTGCCTTCAAAACTCCTGTGCCTTCCCAGGCACACATGGAGCCTGCTCCATGAGACAGCCTTCTGCCCTCCTTGAAAGACGTGCTAATGACTCCCAGGAAGGAGAACAATGAGGGACTGCAGGCCAGGGAGGTGTCACCTCCCTCCTGCAGGATGCCACTTGGGTGTTAGCCCTAACATGCAGGATTTAAAGGTGAAGCCGTCTTTGAAGGGAAGATGTGTATTGCTAGGAGGGAGGGCTTCCCTATTGATGTGGTAGACAGGCTGGCACGTGAAGGGGGGGGGGCTGTTGTCAAACTGGTTTCCCCAGGGGCATGTAACCCTGGGTTGGGCTAGGGAGGTCTGAACACCAAGAGAGGGGTTTTGCCATCTTGGGAGTGTGCAGAATGGCACATTCTGGGATAGCCAGATGCAACACTGAACAGGAAATGGTCACTAGGTGGCGGGAACCTGGTAGCCCATTGGCTACCAACGGCATCCTGCCCTGAGGGCATTTTCTGAGCATAAGAATGGCAGCCCTGGCACCCAGACCTCATATCTCGCCAACTCAGAAGAAGGACCGAAGAGGGACTGCCCTGCTGCACCGAGGGACCAGCAAAGAGAGGCTGCACCGACAAGGACTGCACCTGCTGCACCTGGCGGCTAGCGAAGAGAGGGACCGTGCCTGCAGTGTCCTGCTCATGGAGAAGTCGTCTCCAGAGCCCAGTGAAGCCAAGAGAACTCCAAGAGCCAGATGACTGGCCTCCAGGATGCAGCACATGGACACAACAGCTGAAGAAGCCTGCTGGGGCAAGTTGGCAGCCCAAAGACTTCAAGCTGCTACCACCGCCGCCATGCAACACTGAGGACCAAGACTCAGTGCACAGAGTTGCACCTGAGTTTGCTGAGTCCAGAACTGCTATCGGAGAGTTGCTGGGATTCTCCAAAGGAAAGTTATCGACCCAGGAAGGATTGACCTGTGACCACGACAACGGGCAACTGGTAGTCCAGTGGTGACTGGACTTCAGCCAGAAACGAAGGGGCTCTATGGAACGTTGACCCTGCAACCAGGACCCCCTCACCATCTTCGTGGACCGAGGAATCCCTGCAGGAGGACCCCCATCAACGCTTCAGTTGATTGAAATTGCACTTATTTATTGTTGCTTGTCAAATCTATACCTCCGGAACACTCCGGTGGATCTTTTTCGTTCTAGTGTCTAAATTCTTATAAAAATACAACCTATTTTTATAAATTGGTGTTTGATTTCTTGAGTGTTGTATCGATTTCTTCTTCAACTGTTTTGGTGCTGTTTAAATGTTTGACAGTTGTTCCTCTTTGTAAGCCTTGCTGCTCAGTGCCACAGCTACCCAGGATTGAGCTGAGGGTTTGACATATGAAACCCAAGGGTCCTAAAGGGGTTGGTAAGTGTACTACACAGTGAGGTTGCACTACCACACCATATAATACACCCCATTTCCTCACACTGGTGCCTAGCGGTGGGATCAAGAACTTGTGTTTAGCAGTACCATGCAGTTGTTGAAGTTAAGACTTCTGAGAATCCACATAGCTGGACACCTAGAAAAGAAGTTCTCAAGTATTTCTCCATGGACTTGTCGAACTCCAAAGTACTTTCTTCAAAGAGTTGCAAAACGTTCCCAAGGAGTGGTGGAGAATTTGAAAAAGCTTGAAAAAGTTTGACAAAGTTTCCTTTAAATTCAAGCAAAGCGGGAAAATGTTTTGCACACATTTGTGAACTAGCTCAGGAGCCACTTTTCGCCACAGGAGACATGGAGCTCGACTTGGCAAATCAGCTATCATAGAAAAGGGATGATCTGAGGACATTTTCTGCAGAAAGGAAAATCATCATAGGAACCAAAGCAAAGAAACCTGCTTCGATTACGGCCCTGAGAGCCTGGAGGAGGCCCACAGGGTACTTCCACATCTGAGGAAGGAATTACCCCAAGGTAGTAGGGATGAAGAGGAGGTGGAGGACAATCACAACATGTTGAGTGGAGCCAGTGGGTCAGGCAGGTGCCTACCCCCTTAAAATGCTCAGGATGGTCCCCAGGGCACACAGCCTGGCTGGCTCTGAGCACAACCAGAGATTCATACAGGAGAGCATGGCAGCCCTGGACTTGGAGGAAAGGGCCCTAGCTCTGGCTGAAAAAGGCTGGCCCTAGAGGAAAAGAGGGCCAGGTTGGGCTTGGAGCCCAGGGAAGATGGTGGCAGCAGATCTGGAGGTGCTGATGGGAGTGCCCCTGGTGTAAGGTTGCCCATAGGAGTTGTCCCTAGTTATGTTCCAGGGGATGACATCGACAAGTGGCTGGCCTCGTATGAGTGAGCCCTCAAGATGAGGAAGGTGGGGCACAGCACTGGGGAACACTTCTGTGGGATTTAGTACCAGAGGTTGGTAGAAATAGGCTATTCACTCCAGAGGAGGAGGTAGCTGAATCTTACACCCACATGAAGGTAGCTCTTTTTGAACTTTTGGGTTAACTCCTGAAGAGTATAGGCTGAAGCTTAGATCTCTTCAGAAAGGTGACACACAGACATGGGTGGACTTCATTGACACCTCAGTTAAGGCACTAGATGGGTGGATTAAAGGCAACAAAGTGGATTCATTTGTAGGGCTCTACAATCTGTTGGTAAGGAGCACATTTTCACAAATCATCATTCAGAGAAGGGGCACCAGCATCTGGTGGACTCTAAGCTGTCTAACCCCAGGGAGCTAGGCAAGATAGCTGATGAGTGGGTAAGAACCAGGGTTGCTAAGAAGACCGTGGGTGGTGACCAGAAGAAAGGTGGTCAGGCCCCCTCTCAGGGGAAAGAGGGGGTAAAGGAGAATGAGAAGAATAGCCTCAAAGAGTCCCCAAAAACAGCCAAAGGGGGTGTTTTCCAAGCCACCTCGCAGTCAAGGGGAAGGGGTATCATGTTAAGAAGTTTGACCCATTGAAAGCAGAGGGTGTGCTTTGACTGTAACCAGTCATAGCATAAAAGAGGGAATGCAATGCGCACCAAAAAGGCACCCACTGGTGACCAGTCCAAAGGGTTGAGTAGTGTACAGATTGGATGGGAAGTTGCCTCTAGAGATCCAAAGGGTACACATAGGCCACCTTAGTGTCCCTGGGTGGGTAGAACATTGAGCCTTTGGCCCACTGGCCTCCTAGCATGGAGAAGTATAGGTAGTGGCCAAAAATCAATGGAGTGGAGGTTAAGGCTCTGAGGGATACAAGAACCAGTATAACCATAATTATGGCTAAACTGTTTTCCCCAGACCAGAACCTACTTGGAGAGGTGCACAAGATTGTCAATGCTGACAATGTCACACCCTATGGCTGTGGTTGACTTTGAGTGGGGAGGAGTTACTTGCTCAAAGAAAGGTAGCTTCCCAGTGGAGTGTTTACCAGTGGAGTGTTTGCTGAGCAATGACTTAGAAACATCGGCTTGGGCAGAAGTAGAAAGGAGGACCCATGCAGACATGCTGGGCCTCCTGAATAGGTGTATGTCACAAACTGAGCTCAGAAGGCCCTGGGAGAGAGGCAAGGGATCCTGGAGCCTTAAACTATGGACCAGGTCCCTAAATCCAAGAGGAGGGGCAGGAATACTGGCAGCCCAGCCACCAAAAGACCACTGGACCAGAAGAAGCCTAACCCTCCGGTGGATGGCCTGATGCCTGAAGGGGAGCTGACTCCTGGAAACCTGTCAGATCTGGCAGAACTCCAAGGAGCAAGGGGTCCCTCTAGGGAGAACCTGAGCAATGGACAAAGGATCTGTCCCACTCTAGAAGGCCTGCGACAGTCAGCTGCCAAACAGGCCCAAGGGGATACTGATGGTACCCATAAGCTATACTGGGAAGAGGGGCTCCTGGACAGTGAACCAAGGGACCCGAAACCCCAGGGGAATCCAGGCAGGAGACTAGTGGTCCCTCAACAGTACAGAGAGTTTCTCCTAAACCTGGCCCATGATATCCCCTTGGCAGGACACCTGGGGCAGACCAAGACCTGGGAAAGGCTGGTCAACCACTTACACTGGCCCCAGATGTCTGAGAAGGTCAAGGAGTTTTGTCGCACCTGTGTGACCTGTCAAGTCAGTGACAAGACAGAAGGCAAGCCAATGACTCCCCTCATTTCACTAACAGTGGTGGGGACACCCTTTGAGAGGGTGGGGATATATATATTGTTGCCCCTAGACCCACCCACAGCTTCAGGGAACAGGTTCATCCTAGTGGTAGTGAACCATGCCACTAGATATCCTGAGGCTATTCCACTTAGGACTGACACTGCCATTGCAGTGGCTAGAGTCCTCCTTGTAATCTTCACCAGGGTTGGGTTCCCTAAGGAGGATATTTTAGATAGGGGCATGAATTTCATGTCCACCTATCTGAAGGCAAATAGAAGAATGTGGGGTGACTTACAAGTTCACCACCCCATATCATTCTTAAGGCAATGGCTTATTTGAGAGAATCAACAAAACTATAAAAAGCTTGATCATGGGTTTGCCTGAAAAACTCAGGAGGGGATGGGACATTCTCCTCCCATGCCTATTGTTTGCAGACAGGGAGGTCCCTCAAAAAGGAGATGGCTTCAGTCCCTTTGAGCTGCTCTTTGTACACCTTTTGTGAGATCCACTCATCTTGTTGAAGGAAGGAAGGGTGGGAGAGACCCTGAAAGAACCTGAGCAGGACATAGTGGACTATGTGCTTGGCTTTTGCTCCAGATGGGCTGAGTACATGAAGAAGGCAAACACAAATGTGGTGCCCAGCCAGGAGCTTGTCAAGCACTGGTACGACCAAAGGTCCTCCATGGTAGAATCCCAGCCAGGAGGACAATTGGTGTGGGTCTTAGAGCCTGTAGCATCCAGGGCATTACCATACAAGTGGACTGGGCCCTATCCCATCTTAGAGAAGAAGGGAGAAGTCACCTATTTGTTGGACTTGGGTACTCCCAGGAATCCTCACAGGGTGATTGACACGAGCAGGCTCAAACTACACTGAGAAAGGGCAGACATCACCATATTGATGCTCATAGATGGGGAAAGGAAGACCAGACCTCCTATCTACTAATGCCCAGGATGGAACTGTGGAGGGAGGGGTTCTCTCCCCACACTGACAGACCAGCAACAAGGGAACTGCTATCTCTTGCTGCCCAGGATGGAACTGTGGAGGGAGGGGTTCTCTCCCACACTGACTGACCAGCAACAAGGGAACTGCTATCTCTTGCTGAAGCAGTTTGCTGGACTGTTTTCTCTGACCCCAGCTCTGACAACATGGTGTACCCATGATGTGGGCACCCATGACAGCTTGCCTGACAACAGTAAAATGTATAGGCTGTCTGAACAGGTCAAGGCCAGCATCAAGGCTGAGGTTGCCAAGATGTTGGACTGGGGGTGATTGATCCCTCCAATAGTCCATGGGCCAGCCCAGTGGTACTTGTGCCCAAACCCAACCCCAAAGGGTGGAAACCTGAGGTGAGGTTCTGTGTGAACTACAGGGGCCTCAGTGCAGTCACTAAGACTAATGTCCACCCCATCCCCTGAGCTGAAGAGCTCATTGATAGGTTGGGCGCAGCTAAATATCTGAGCACCTCTGACCTGACATCAGGTTACTGGCAGATTGTCCACACTTCAGGAACCAAGGAGAGGCCTGCTTTCTCCACACCTGAAGGCCACTTTCAATTCAAAGTGATGCCCTTTAGGTTGAAGAATTCCCCTGCCACCTTCCACAGGTTGGAGAATCGAGTACTGTCGGGATTGGAGAGTGTCAGTGCAGCTTATCTTGACAATATAGCTGTATTTAGCTCCACCTGGGAGGATCACTTGGTTCACCTCAAGGAGGTACTTCAGACCTTGCAGCAGGCAGGCCTGACTATCAAGGCAGGTAAGTGCCAGATAGGGCAGGGCTCTGTTGTGTACCTGGGCCACCAAGTTGGTGGAGTCATATTCAACCTCACCAACCCAAGATCCAGACAATCATGGATTGGGAGCCTCCTAAGATTCAAGCCAGAACCTTCTTAGGCCTGACTGGATACTATAGGAGATTTATGAACGGTTATTGTACCATAATGGCACCATTAACTGACTTGACATCCAAAACAACAGCCCAGGAAAGGACTGAGCAGTGTCAAAAGGCTTTTGGCACTCTCAAGGAAGCAATGTGCTCAGCCCCTGTCTTGAAGGCCCCCATGACTTTAGTAAAGAGTTTATTGTCCAGACAGATGCCTCTGAACATGGGATAGGTGCAGTGTTGTCACAAGTGAATCATTTGGACTAAAATCAGCCAGGTGCCTTCATCAGCAGGCGACTGCTTCCTAGGGAGCAGCGTTGGAGTGTCATTGAGAGGGAAGCCTTTGCTGTGGTTTGGTCACAGAAGAAGCTAAGACCTTACCTGTTTGGGATTCAGTTCAAAGTTCAGACCTACCACAGACCCCTCAAATGGCTAATACAGATGAGAGGAGAGAACCCCAAGATGTTGAAGTGGTCCATTTCCCTACAGGGGAGGAACGTCACAGTGGAAGACTGTCGTGTAGTTCCTATATTACCCATACAGGACCTGCGCGTTCGGATAACATAAACTGTGGGCTTGGTGGCAGACTGACTCTGAACACCCCCACCGAAAATGTTAGCCTGTTTGCATTAGCTAGCTCACAGTGCCACTAGTGTCTCCTCTTATCGGGGAGAGAATAGTTTCTGGCAACCTTAGAACATATATAGAAAAAGAGAGGAACCCCTTATAACCAAAGGAATAGGGTTTAATACAATTATGTCACACAAGCAAGTTTCCTTTGGACTGATCAAAACAACCTGCAAATAATATCAACACCCACTATTGCTAATGCATCACAATCCTATGCACTCAAACACCATTCATTCACCATGCATACAAGGGAAGAGTAATGGTCTATGTGAGATTGTATAAACAAAACAGAAGTAAAATATAGACACTTTAACCCCTTCCATGCTTATGACGAGCTGGACTCGTCATGGCACACAGTGCTCGTGTGCTCATGACGAGTCCAGCTCGTCATAAGACACCCACGGGGAAGCGCTGGCGCTCCCCGTGGGAATCCGATCGTCGGGGTTTTTTTAGGAGGCAGGGGAAGGACTTCCCCTGCCTCCCCCACCCGCCCCCATCAATGACGCCAGCGCGAGGCGCGCTGACATCGTTGAGGGTTTCCTTTCTTCCCGACGCGCTGGAAGCCATTTGCTTCCAGCGCGTCGGGAAATAAGGTGAGTTTTGGCTCGGGGAGGGGGGTTTGATTCCAAAGAGACATCGAGGGAAAGGAAAGGGTTTTCCTTTCCCCGATGCCTCTTTTGTGCATTCCTGCTGCACGATCATGTGATCGTGCAGCAGGAATGCCTACGAGGCGGCATTGTGAGCGTGGAGATGTGCCTTCTCTCCATTGCCACCCTGTAAAGTTAGCTGTAATCCTTGATGGAGGTCTCTGCACCCTTGATTTTCTTG